>CM040240.1:193887090-194416374 GCA_022545495.1 Chrysanthemum lavandulifolium
GTTTTCAAAATTTTTTTATTTCCCATTTTTAAGAAAACCCCTTTTGAAAATTGTTCCCCTTTAGGGTAACCCTAGGAACTGAATAAAAAAATTCTATGAGGAATGGGGTTATAGTACGGTCATGATGTTATGGAGATTGGTTATATGCCAAATTCAGGATGTCAGCATCAATGGCCATCTGCATGGTCATGTGCACACAAGTTCCTGGTCTCATATATTAGGATGCCAATATGTTATAAACATGATATGGTTATGGATATGCATAGATTAATATTATGATCAAATGATCTTTGTCATGATATGTTGTAGGGTATGATTGTTATGTATGTTCAAAGCTTCATGGTAGATCAATGCATGTTAGTATGGATTACAGCTATGGTATGTATGGTCTGTACAAGTTCGATTGTTTTCGATCAATAGGAATGTCATGTAATATCAAGTTACATTACTAAATTTATCATATATATAACATTATATGATTGATAAATAGGATAACGTCTTGTTCATATATAATATATAAACATTGATTTATGTTTATAAATATTTGTTAATGAAGTGTTTATAACTATTGAGCTAAATTGTTAGTATGTTAGTACATTCTATATTTATCGTGCATTTTATATTATTAAAGATTAAATATAATCAAGGCATTTATGGATATTTAGGTTATTATGTATTGTATAAATTAGCAATGTTCTATTCATGATTAAGTGTAAGTTGAATTGATGTAATGTAACTTATTACAATACAAATATTGAAAGTTATTTTCTATAGATGATTCATTTATTGCGTTTTCACTTAGTGCTACTTTTACTTTATAGTTGATATGTATTTGGTTTAAGATTTAAGGTTATGGCATTCTTATAAGTATATGTTTAGTTAGCTTGTATGACTTAGTTATGTATTTTATTATTTTACGACTTCTGTAATATAATATATCATTACAGATTCTCTAACAATTACCTAGTTCACCTTGTATTAATCATCAAGCTTTTGTATGTTGTTTATGACAGATATGAGCTCTGATTTGACAATGATGTTATATCAGTAATCAAGTATTGTAGACTGTTACTGCGATATATGTGGTGCATGCATAGTGGCAATATGCATATTAAGATGACGTAGGAATCAATTTTCAATGTTGCTAGCATGTGTTTGCAATCAACCTAGCTCTAATCGATATGTAATTATAGCGATGATATGCATTAATTAATTTGTAACCTTTACTAATGTTGATGCAAGAAGAATATTGTTGCTTAGATATTGAGATAAAGAGCTAGAACTCGTGAGATATCATTGCAGCGTCAAGACTCGGTTTAGACTTGTATTAGTGAACATGTACAAGTAAGCCTCGAGATTATGTGGAATGTCGAATCTAGGAAATTTAGATGCTACGATGGATGAACACTTTCTTAGTTGTGAGATTATTTATCGGCTTTATTTCACAAATTAGTTCTGTTGCTTGGTGATTCGATTCGTACGTATCTATTATAACTAATGGCTAGTATACTGGTTGTGTCAGAGATTTAAAGACGTTTTACTGATGCATAACTTCAGTTCTACTCTGGTGATTACCTATATGAAGAGCTCGTGTAGTCTTAAGCTAATGCTTCTAAATTACTAGCTTAATTGAGAATACTCAATGTTAGTACTCTAATTATAGTATCTAATACTTAGGATGTTACACATAATTACTAGTTCATAACTATAGCTAAAAAGAGTTAAGTAGCTTAGATACAACTGCAATGACTATAATAATCAATCAATTAAGATAGAGTAATCAATAATACATCCTAGTTTCATGAATCTTGTTAAGCAATAAATAAGGTATGAAACACAATTAACATAACAAACAAACAATTTTAATAGGTACTGACTTAAATGATCACTCAAGTGCCAAATGTTAAAGTCTTTATCACTACAAGAATATCCTAGCAAGTCTTGTATCACATAGTACCCATATCAAATATTTCATGATGAGTCATACTTAGTTGCGCCGTCATGGCATTAGCGCCATCACATTTCGTAGCCATTCATTGGACAATCATTCGCGAAATGCTGACCCTAACCTACCGTAGGTGGAAATATTATTTACTCGATGCTCGCCAAGTATGCAGAAAATCAATTTAGAGTATCGCAAATGTGGCTCGACATGTGGTCCTGTCATTCGCTCTTGGCCATTGTCTTGATCGACTATCGACGACTTTCCATTGTCCTTCGTCAACTAATTGCCTTGAACTAAACTTAAAAGCTTCAAGAACTAAAAGTGAAGAACAATTAAGGCGCACATTAAGCTTCAATAAGGGACCTTTAAACTCATTTACCTTAAATTCATATCTACATTCTAATATGTCCTCAAGCAAATGTTTTAGCCAATTAATTTATAAGTTGAGTCATGAAGCATTAGTTTAAACAATTCACACACACAAAGTCAACACTCAAATCAACACAAGTGTTACTACTACTCATTTGGTGTTTGATATCAACTTATATAAGTATTAAATGAAGTATAAATTAAACTCAGACTATAGTTTAACTCTATACTGATATACCATAACTTGACACAGTCTTCATAAGACATAAGGTAACTCACATAGTTATAGTTAAGGTAAACAAGGTTTGGTAGATAGGATTCTGAGTAAAAGTGTTAGGCATTTGACAAAATCATACAAAAATCTAAAGAAATGGTAGAATTGTTGAACACACTATTCATGAGTAAATTGATTCTTTCACGGATTTTACTAAACCAAAAGAACAACCGTAAGAATGAATCACCAAGTAACAAGCCTAAATGAATAAGTACCTAACCACACAACTCGCAATTAACAACTCGCTTAAGTAATCAACTCGCTTAATAGCCAAGTCGCATCAAGATCAACTCGCAACACACGTCAACTCGCTTAATGAATCAAGTCGCTAAATAGCCAACTCGCTTTAGTATCAACTCATAACACAATCAACTCGCTTGAACACTAAGTCGCTTAAAGAAACTCGCTAGCGTTACAACTCGCTAAATAGCTAAGTCGCTTTAGATCTCAAGTCGCTTAAAGAAACAACTCGCTTAGAACCCAAGTCACATAAATATCAACTCGCTAAACAGCTAAGTCGCATGTACCAACTCGCATCAAATAACAAAGCAACTCGCTTTGAAGAAACACAAGTCCGAGACTCAACTCGCTTAGTCCTTTTTTCACAAATAACCACTTTATCAATCCAAAACAACCAAACCACAATGATTTAAGCCTTCCAATTCAAAACATAACCACATATGATGATCCTAAACACAAAAGTACAAGCAAAATTCAAACTTTACCACAAGAATTTGTCCAAATGAATCAAACTCTCCTAAACCCTTAATACACCAAAACCTTATGAAATCCACCAAAACAAAGAGCATGAAAGATGGTGATCAAACCATGGCTCTTGATACCAATTGTAGGATATTGGATTTCACAAACACTCTAAACCATGATCAAAGTAGGCGTATAAGTATGTTAGAGAGAAAGTTCTAGTGAGAGAAAGGAAGAGAGTTGGGAACTATAGTGAGAGAAAGAAAATATTATTATGAGCTCCAACTCTACCTTGGGAGGTAGAGAGTATTTATAGTCTTACATAAAACACCACACAACGGCATGGATCGGGCATACAGGTGGGTAAAGACCCGTCAGTCCTCCACGGTGTTACTAAACTAAATACTACTTAACATAAAAGAACTACGACTACGAGCTTTTAACGATTACATATACTTGAGGTGACCGACTCTTTAATACCTAGAATTTCTAATTCCTAACAGCTTTCTAATCGTGGCTCGATACCAATATGTAACACCCCAATTTCGAGATACGTGAAATTCAAACGGGTGTTACTTCATGGCACAACAATCATAATAATAGAAAACGAACTCTAATGGAGTCGTTTTAAAAGATTTATCATTCAATTTATATAAATATCAGAGTTTACAAAGATGAGGTCCCAGATGGTTCCAAGTTTACAAAATACATTAAATTGATTTTCGAATGATAATAAAATTTATAGCCTTCTTGAGTATCCGTGCTTCTCCGTGCCAGCTTCCGACATTATGGACCTGAAATACATGCTTAAAACTGTCAACACAAAGGTTGAGTGAAATTCATAGAGTTTGTTTGATGGTTGAACACATTATGTTTGTAGTGTGAGCTATTGACTCACACCAATGGTTTGAAAACAAAACAGTTATTATTGCACTAAGCTCATGATACTGAAAACGTTAACAGCTTGTCAATAGAAATTGATATAATAGTAACAGTTGCCCTAATAGGTAATTTTCCAATTAACCTATGGTTCTTCAAATAGAGTGCGTTTGTTTACCGGACTTGGTCAAACAAACAGATTAAATCAATCCCGATAGATCTATCCACATTATTCGCTCACCCGTAAGTGATTAATGGTTCATGATAATAGGGACTTAAGTTTGGAAATAGTGGTACTTAGTGCACATAATACATTCAGATAAGCATATAGTTTGAAAGCAATGTGTTCGGTTTAAAATGAAGCATGTATCCCCCCAAGGGTTTGTAAAATAATTAAATAATAAAAAGTGGGGCTATGAACTCACCAAGAGTTGATGATGTCAAATGTATAATGAGAATGATGGATATTCCGTGAGAACTTCTACGAGCAACCTAGAATAGGATGTTGCGACTTAGGTTTGGAATAATGTTTTAGGAAACATAAACCATCCTATATATATTCCTATGTTGATCATGATGTAGTCAACTATCATTTGATGTTTATAGAAAGATCTTTATTATGAGAAAACGTATTTAGTTTATAGATATCGTACTACCGTTCGGGCCATCATAATTCAGAGGTCATGCAGTAAACGTTTGAGGAGCTAGGACACTTTAAATCGTAAATCCAGCAACTCGTCGATTCGTTTTACTCAAATGAAACCTCTCACATGAAGCTCCCTACTCTTGTAGCAATTAGTAGATACAATATATGTTTTGAGTGAAGATTGTTATATGAATAAGTTTATCATGTTTTTACAAGTTCTCGTCGTTTCATAAATATGATTACCTTAGTTAACGGTCTTGGGTAAACAAGCCTTGAGGCTTTAGCCATGGCCTTGCCATGACTTTGGTCTTGACTACCATGGTCTTGAGACTTGGCTTTGACCTTAGCCGTAGCCGTAGTCTTGGCTTATGGCCATTAGGCCTCTTGGTTTGCTTTTAGTTGTGACAAAAGTATAGTTGTGAGACTAAATATAGGGCGCTTCGCTTTTTAAAGATAATGGCTGTTTAAGCGTTTTCAAGGTTCAAGCTTCTTCACTAGTGAAGGAAAACGTCGTTCGGACAACTTTCGTGTTTTAACTTTTTGATGATTCGGACTAGAAGTACCACTTTTAAAGCGTAACCAAAACAGTTTCAATATGGCAGTTTTGGCGTTTAGGTTTCGCTAACTTCTTTTGCCTATAACTTTTGACTCGTTTGTCCATTTCGGGTGATTCAAGTTGCTATGTTTACCTTTTTATCTTGTCTACCATAGTATGTAAGTTAGAAAGTCCATATATAACTGGTTTTAATGGTTTCAAATGTGTAGAATATGACTAGATTACTAGTTTGTTACTTTTATGACAATATGTAAATTAAAACATGTGGTTGAGTATATGTACATCATGAATCAACATAGTAACTATATATATAGCATGAAATAGTTAAGATTATGAATAATAAAGATGAGATGATGGTGGTGATAAGTTGCTTACAACTTTTGGCTTTCACTTAAGAAAGGAGTAAGTTAGTAAGGATAGGACTTTGATTGATCACTTAAGACTTTGGATTGAGCTAGCTTTCCAAACCTTGGCACCCTTGAAAACTTGAAGAGTTGGTGATGAAGTACTAAGTGACTTGAGTGGATTTAAACTCAAGAAGATCACTTAAACTTGCTAGAGATTTGATGAAGTAGCTTGATCTTTGGAACTTCTTTGCATAAACTTGGAGTTTAAAGATCAAATGATGGAAGATATGGTGGATTTAAGCTATGAACGACCCAAAACAGCTTGTGAAGGTCTTTAGGGTGAATTTCACTTGTTATTTATAGGAGGTTAAGTTTGGTTAACCATATATTGGGTTAAATATTAACCATGGTTAAGCTAGGACACATGTAATGATCTAAATGAACCATGGTTAGGATGATGCCACCAAAATGATGACTCCCCCCCTAGAGGCTGTCACAATTGGTGACAAGGCTTAAATGATAAGTCTTGATCTTATCTTGGTTACGGAGTGAGTTTTGGTTCCGTTAAATGCCAACCGTAAGTTGTTAAGCCATAAACGAAACCGGTATCGTAAAATACGAAACTTACGGGAATGATGAGACTCATGATAAGGTTTTAAAATGTACCTTTTGAGGGTCGTTTAAGCCTAATTTGATCACTTTTGTATCGCTTATTACTTAATATCGATCCTTTTCACTTTTAGGTCTCTTGAAGGCAAATTGTGAAATGGCACTTATTTGGACGAAAAGGCGGATATCTGAAGAAAATGGCCAAAGTCAAGAATCGAGACACTCAAGTCTTTGAAACACAAGGGACGGTGTCGGTGTTACACAGTGACGCATCGCATCACTTTTGTGACTCGCCAAGAGCCAAATTGCTTATTTTCAAGTGACGGTGTCGCTTTAAAAGAGTAGGTCGTTGCAACTTAGACGGCCTAGATTTGATCCGCAGACGGCGTCGAGACCGAAGGGACGGCGTCACAAGCATAAGGTGATGCCGTCGCAAGACTAACGTGGCCAAGACGAAACCCTAATGATGGCGACCCGACGGCGTCACAAATCATAAGGTGACGCGTCGCGATTGTAATCTTATATATAGAATCCAATTTTTCGGTTTTAGTGTGTAGTCTTTTGGAGTAAAACATAAACCGAACCAAGGCTGTCTTGTACAAGATTTTAGGGTTCCAAACCTTATCTTACATCAAGATAAGTGTTTTACTTCATTAATTCAATTATGTCTTCAATTATTTGTGTGTATGCTTGCATGTTCTCCATGTCCGCTAATTTACTTGTGTGTTTGCTTAGGAATATGAAACTTAATTATTGAATATTGATTGGTTGTCTCTTATCTTAATTGTTAATGATCTAGTAATGCGATAGGTCATTCGTTGTGTAGTTAATGCTTGATTAATCTTTGTGAACCTTAGACTATAACACCTAGAGTAGTTATAGGCTAAACCATCCAAAGAGTACCTTAGAGTTAGAGTTTATAATTCCTAGAGATTTTGTAGACGAGACCCTTTGGTAGTTTCAAAGAGTTAGGGACAAACGTATACCCTACGACTTTAGACACACAACGCGATTAAGAATAAGGACGTGACAATTCAACCATCAATAGGAGATAATTAAGGAGTAATAAAACCTAAGTGAACACATCTTTAAACCATCATACGAGCACACTATAATTAAACATATACTACATACACCTTAGATTAGATAATTAGATAAGTAGAGTAATCGGTAGAAATACCAACCCCCAAATCCAAACCCCGAGATTCGTACCTTTCTAATTCCTAAAAACATAAAAGATAAAAATAATCTTCCTCAACCCCAACCTTAGCGTAGTAACTTCTCACTAGCATTCCTATTCCCAGAGAACGATATCAATACCCGTGGCTTACCCTAATACTACACTACAACGATTAGGTTCATTTGCCTAAGGTGTTATAAAACTTGCTCGAAGAAAAGGAAGTTCCTTTGA
Source organism: Chrysanthemum lavandulifolium (assembly GCA_022545495.1). Lineage (NCBI taxonomy): Eukaryota > Viridiplantae > Streptophyta > Magnoliopsida > Asterales > Asteraceae > Chrysanthemum > Chrysanthemum lavandulifolium. Next base: position 193,894,829 of record CM040240.1, read on the forward strand.
CCCCGAACGATGCGTGTAGCGTTATCAAGTTTTTGGCACCGCTGCCGGGGAATAGAATAGCTAGTTAGTAGTCCACCTCGTTTAGGTTTCTTTGCTTGATTCCTATCAAGTAAAGTTTTCTCATTTTTGCTTTCTCATAGTCTATCCCCCTTCTTCGTGACCTTTGTTCGTAACCTCATCACTTTTCATCATGGAAGGTGATAACAAACCACCATTCATCAACCTACCACCAAATGACCCGCCAAGAGCCCGTACTCTTGGTGAATACTCGAGACCAAGCCACCTAGGCTATAGGAACACCATTGAGCTTCCCGATCAAGCCCAAACTACGGCCCCGCGATCCGACACCATCCGGTTGGTGCAAAGCGGATGTGCATTCCATGGACTTCGTTCGAAGATCCTAATCGGCATCTTAAGGATTTCTTAAAATTGTCGATTCCATCGACCTTGATGCTACTACTCGGGAGACCACGCGTCTGCGTCTCTTCCAATTCTCTTTACGGGACCAAGCTAGTAATTGGCTTGAGCGACTTCCCGCCGCTCCATCTCAAGTTGGGATGATCTCACCTCTCGCTTCCTTGCTCAATTTTTCCCACCGGAGAACCACTAAGCTTAGGAATGACATCTTGATGTTCCAACAATGTCAAGGTGAATCTCTACACGAAGCATGGACTCGATTCAAGGACTTACTTCATAAAGTCCCTCATCACGGCATTGATCTTTGGCTCCAAGTTCAACTCTTTATGATCATGTCAACTTCCCCACAAAGCGATCCATTGACCAAGCGGCGGTGGAAAACTTAGTGATCTCACCGCGAAGAATCATGGGGTATAATAGAGGACCTTGCTCTCTATGACAACGAAAGTTGGAATGACCCCGTGAGTTGCCCAAAACCATTAAGGCAATCTCCTTGCCTCCCATTGACTCACAACCTTCCGACCGTAGGATGCTCGAACTTGAAGATCAAGTTAAATTCCTAATGAGTTCCTACAAAAATCTTAAGTCTTCACATCAAGTGAATAAAATCACTCTTCCTTGTGAGTTATGTAGTGGTCCCCATGACACTCGTGATTGCACAAGACTCCCCGAACAAGCTTTTGCGGACTACGCCTCCATGCGTACTGACGGAGCGGGAGAGAAGTGGTACACTTTCAAGCCCGAACAAAACAACTTAGGAAACTCTTACAACCCCTCATGGAGAAATCACCCTAACCTTAAGTGGAACCAAAACTCAAGCACACCCCAAAGCTCATCTAGTCCACCTAATAGGTTCAATTCTCTAAACACTAGGAACCCCACTAATCTTGAGGTAATTGCATCTAGATTCATGTCATCTCAAGAGACTAGATTGACTAAGCTTGAAGCAGATTTTAAGCGAAGACAAGGCGAGATGACAAACAAGCTTGATGCCCTCTTAAAAGCCTTTAATGAACGGGAAATTGGAGCACTCCCAAATGATACTATAAAGAACCCAAAAGTGAATTCGATTTCGTCAACTTCATGTTCTTGTTCACCATGGGAGAGTGCACATCCATGTCCCTCATACCCAACAGTTCACTCGGTAAATGCTATCAACAAGGGTTCCAAGCAATCCAAAATGAGGTACCAAGGCCCTGCACCATTGGTAGAACCTACTCTTGAGAAACCCGTCAACCAAGAACCCAAACCTAATCTAGAGGAGGAGTACAAGGAACTCCATCAAGAAAAGTCGGTTCTTGAAGTCTTAGCTCATGCACCTTATTATAATGCTTTAAAAGAAAAATATGAGTTAGAACTTAAACTTGGAAAACATGGGTCCGCCTTTGTGCGAAATAATCTACCTAAGAAGTTAGACGATCCCGGGCTATTTACTCTTCCGTGTAGGCTTGGAACTTCCAAACCTCTCGATGCTCTAGCCGACATAGGATCATGCATCAATCTTGTTCCGTTGTCCCTCCATAGAAGCCTTAACTTAGGTAAGATAGAACCAACGAAAACCATCTTAGGTCTAGCGGATGGTAGTGTTCCATATCCGGTAGGGATAATAAAAGACATGGTAGTACACGTAGGAGAGTTGACTCTTTTGGCCGACTTCCATGTGCTAGACATGAATAAGGACCCGACATGCCCATTACTAGTAGGAAGAGGATTCTTAGCTACCGCTAGTGCCATCATCGATTGTAAGATGTCCAAGATAGTGGTAGGAGAGGGGAGTGCTAGGTCAATTTATGATGTCAAAAAGCATACGTACTACAAAGAAGAGGAAATCCCACATGAGATTAGGTTGGATAGAACGCCTTCTAGATATGGACCTTGGATAGATAAGAACCTCATAGGTCCCCAACGACCTTTCTACTTAGATGAAGCCTTTGCTAGTAAAGCAACTTTCCATGAAAAAGAAATGGCTAGGGACATGGAAGTGAACCCGTTCGAGGACGCCTTAGTATTTAGAAAGATGACCGAGTTCCTAGGAAGTTTGCCCGTCAACCTTGTCATGAATAAGTGGAAAATTGAGAAGCCTAAACATAAGTGGGATTGGGATAGACCGCCTAGTGATGGTAATGGAGAGTGGCACATTAGGATAACGATCTATGATCCCGATGGAGAAGTTTGAAAAGGCATATCGAACCGAATGTACTACTAGGAACTTAAATGATAAGTTTGATCCTTATGACATTGTTAAGGATAGGCTTACATATATCGATGCGTAAGAGCACAACTCACGAGTCTAGCTACAAGACTCATAAATAAAGAAAAGCACTTCGGGAGGCAACCCATGCTTAATTGTTTGCTTGTTAGTGTCATATATCTTTATTGATTGCTTATTCTCATGTTTAAATTTGTAAAATGCTTTATTTTGTTTTTAACCTCGTCTTAATTGCATATAAAGGTATTTTACATAAAGGATAAATGTAGGGAGGATTACACACGTTTTCAAAAGAAACGTGAACATGAAATTTCAATTAATTAAAATATATATATGTGTTTATTCGAGTCAAATGCTTGTATCGAGTCATAATGGATGTTTTGCGAAATTTTCCATTCTAAAGATGTAAATTTTCCGATTTTTCCGAGAAAATAGCGAGACCGCTTTTTGTCGATAACTGACGGCGTCGAGATCGCAACTCGACGGCGTCGAGAAGGAGTAAAACAACAAATTACTTTTTTCTCGTTTTACGAGCAACTTATAAAATTTTGGAATTTTCGGTCTTAATTTTCCGAAGTGCGTAAACATCCATTCCACAAGCATTATATCCTAGTTTAATAGAGTCTTATATATATTATTACCACGATTTTACGAAAGGTTTCGTTTGTTTTCTTCAAGTGTGCGGGTTTAATTTATTAAGAAGAAGATACATAAGATTGGAAGGAGCTTTTCACGCATACATTGTTCTTGGAAAGGATTTAACCACCACTTTACACGGATCCTACCGAGCTAATCGGGGAGTATTAGTTTCTTTTGTTTTAATTACCTTCTATTATCATAACTTTGATACTTTCGGGAACATTGGGGACAATGTTCGGTTTAAGTGTAGGGAGGAAAATAAAGCGGAACTTTGAAACTATGCTTATCCTTGATTATTTGATTTGTCCAATTGTATTTGTGTAATAAACCATGAGAAAATGTCGGTTAGGGTAATTTTGGCACCAAATTTAAAATTTTTCATGACATATAGGAGTGGGCCATTAGTCTTAACAAAAGCGTTTCACGGATAGGAAGTTACATGACTAGCACAAAAACCCTTTACCACTTAAATTCCACCCAAAATGTGAGGATCGCCCTTAGATTAGTTGGAATTAAAGTATTCGTCTTTAATGCTTAGTGTGTGAACCGGTAGTATATTAGATTCTAGAACTTGTTTTGTGATGTATCCCGAGATCGCTAGTAAGACTACACTTGTGTAGTTAGGAATAACTAAATGATAAGAGGCATTAGGATAACCCTTGTTTGATACCCGTAATATAATTACTTCTTCCACATCGGTTGAGTAATTACCCCACACCCTTGCGTTGTACTCATCTTTAGTACACGATACCCTAGTTAACCCCTCGAGCCTATCCTTTTCGCGGTTCTCGTGATGTTTCGGTTTTCGAATATCAATGAAGAGCATTGTTTACACCCCACCCCAAATGTACACCCAAATCGCTTTAGCCTACCTTGTATGCACTCACTTTTAGTGCATTATTGTTATCACCCTAAAACCCTTAGTTCAATTATCTAGTTGCTTGAATGAGTTGCTAAGTCGAGTCATATCCTTTGTATACTGATTTTGGGACGATTGGGACTCATGGGAAAAGTTAAAGTTTATGAAATGACGGAAGGGAACGTTAAATTCAAATTCCCTTTATTTGCGTAATAATGTACTCCAAGTGTTTTGATCTTTTCAATTCGGGTCAAATTAGTGTTAGAGTAATAAAAACTCAAGTGTAGGGATGTGCTTATAAATCCCTATCATTTTGATGTTATCGTAGAGGATGAGGATGTGTATGAGAGTAAAAGTGTATGAAAAAAAAAAAAAAAATAGATAAATATAAAATAGATAAAATATAGTGTTATAAAATATATATATATATATATATCGCTACCATCCTACATCTATCTTCAAATTTATGTTTGTTTCATTTATCTAGAGTCTAGAGTGTCGAGTCTTGGCTTAGCACATTCTTCGTATGCTTGTAACATAAAGATTTTTGACGTGCCACCACTAAATAGCCTATCCCACCAAACCCTTTGTTTCCCTACCGTAAGCCTAACATTACAACCCTTTAAAGATCTCTTTGATAGTCTTTCCTAGGTGCTTACGCCAAAGCGATGGAGGTTTGATCTATTCTCAAGCCTATGGTAATCTATGTACTAGGACCGGTTAATGAGTGTTTATCTTCCATTTCCAACTTGTTATATTTCATATACACCCGAGAGATGTGAGAATCCAAACACCCCATGTGAGGTGCTAGTATGTAATTTCCGTGCTTGTTATGACTTTTGCGGGGCTTATATGTGTTGTGGACTGTTTTAAACAAATGCTTTATGACCCCTAACTTATAAATTAATTGACTAAAAGCACATTTGCTTGAGGACAAGCAAATACCAAGTGTAGGGATATTTGATAAGGTCTTAAAATGTACCTTTTCGAGGGTTGTTTAAGCCCTTATTTGATCACTTTTGTATCCGTTATTACTTAATATCATTCCTTTTCACTTTTAGGTCTCTTGAAGGCAAATTCTTTGGAATGGCACTTATTTGGACGAAAAGGCGGATATCTGAAGAAAATGGCCAAAGTCAAGAATCGAGACACTCAAGATTTGAAACACAAGGGACGGCGTCGGTGTTACCTATGACGCCGTCGCATCACTTTTGTGACGACTCGGTAGCCAAATTGCTTATTTTCAAGTGACGGTGTCGAGCTTTAAAAGAGTAGGTCGTCGCGACTCGGACGACTAGATTTGATCCAGACGGCGCCGAGGCCGAATGGGACGGCATCACAAGCATAAGGTGATGCCGTCGCAAGACTAACGTGGCCAAGACGAAACCCTAATGACGGCGATCCGACGGCGTCACAAATCATAAGGTGGCGCCGTCGCGATTGTAATCTTATATATAGAATCCGAATTTTTTAGTTTTAGTGTGTAGTCTTTTGGATTAAAAACCTAAACCGAACCAAGGCTGTCTTGTACAAGATTTTAGGGTTCCAAACCCTATCTTACATCAAGATAAGTGTTTTACTTCATTAATTCAATTATGTCTTCAATTATTTGTGTGTATGCTTGCATGTTCTCCATGTCCGGCTAATTTACTTGTGTGTTTGCTTAGAGAATATGAAACTTAATTATTGAATATTGATTGGTTGTCTCTTATCTTAATTGTTAATGATCTAGTAATGCGATAGGTCATTCGTTGTGTAGTTAATGCTTGATTAATCTTTGTGAACCTTAGACTATAACACCTAGAGTAGTTGTAGGCTAAACCATCCAAAGAGTACCTTAGAGTTAGAGTTTATAATTCCTAGAGATTTTGTAGACGAGACCCTTTGGTAGTTTCAAAGAGTTAGGGACAAACGCATACCCTACGACTTTAGACACACAACGCGATTAAGAATAAGGACGTGACAATTCAACCATCAATAGGAGATAATTAAGGAGTAATAAAACCTAAGTGAACACATCTTTAAACCATCATACGAGCACACATTAATTAGACATAGACTACATGCACCTTAGATTAGATAATTAGATAAGTAGAGTAATCGGTGAAATACCAACCCCAAATCCAAACCCCGAGATTCGTACCTTTCTAATTCCTAAAAACATAAAAGATAAAAATAATCTTCCTCAACCCCAACCTTAGCGTAGTAACTTCTCACTAGCATTTCTATTCCCTAGAGAACGATATCAATACCGTGGCTTACCCTAATACTACACTACAACGATTAGGTTCACCGCCTGGGTGTTATAAAACTTGCTCAAGAAAAGGAAGTTCCTTTGACCCCGAACGACGCGTGTAGCGTTATCAACTCATCATTATACTCCATCTAAAAATATAAAATGAGTGATAAGTCTCATTGGGTGCAAAACGCTTAAAGTCGGAAATACGGGTCAAAAACGCGAATTCGCGGTTTATCATAAAAGAACGAAAATTCAAGGAAACGACCGTGAATTTATTTAGAGTAGACTAAAATTAGTCTAAAAGTGATATGAGATGTTAAAATTTGGTTTTCACATACGCGGGATAACTTTACGCTTATTCGTGAAGTTTAAGAGTTACGCGATTTAAGCGAAAATGTAGAACGTACAAGGTTAATTCCTTTATGGTCAAAGGAGGAGGAAAATATGTTTGACTTTTCCAAAAATGTAAAAGTGTCAAAACATATTAGAAACACGGTCAGAATCGTTAAGCACGGATGTAAGTAGAATTGTTTAAAACGTAAGTTTAGTTTAGATTCATTGTGAGGTTTATTTGGTAACATAAAATAAATCTTAAAAATTCTCAAATTAATCATGAGTGATCTAAAATTCATCGATGAGAGGAAAATTTTCGAGTTGATTTTCATTATCGCGTGATGTTTAAGCGGTGTGCCACCAAAATGAAACTTTATAACGATGTTTTCTTAATAACTTTTGCGAAGATGATCTAACGATTGTCAAACTCTCGTGTCATTACTAAAATAATTTATCTTACGAGAATGTGAAATAAAAATTTTACGGGATGAATAGTGAAGTGAATAGTAAAAGTGAATAGTAAATTCTCGAAAATGAAAAATAACCTAAAAATGCGGGTGGTTACAACAAAGGAGAAACTACTACCCAACACTACACCACAACACAACTACCCCAAAGGAGACATACTCCTTGTTACAATACTATAAGGATATCAATACCCTTTAACCCAAACTATCTATCTTATACATCGATGCACCATATCGAATGTACACCCTTGGAACCTTTTACTAATGGCTTCGACACGACCCTTCGACACGTTTCACTAATGCCTTCAACACAACACTTCTATGGAGGGAGGAAAGAACTATCAACAAGATACACTTCTGTGGTCTTGATGATGGCGAAGCTTAGCAACTCATGACCTTGAGCTTGCACGTCTTTAAGAGCTGGTGATCTCGCCTTTAAGAGGAACCTAGAGAATTACAAAAACATAAAACTACATAGAATGATCCTTTGGATCAGAGGTTGGAGATGTTAGTATACTGGGAGAAAGTATATGTGAAGTGGTAGTGATCAAGAGAGAAATGTCTCACTATTTATAGACAAAACTTTTCTACTATCCCACGGCTCCCACGAATCCTTCCCCATAGGGATCCGGCTAGTGCAAAACTAGGGATCCGGCTACTGGGTCAGTTTAGTCCAAATTTTGGGATGCAAACAGGGTTATGGGTTATGAACCATGGGTTATGTGTAATGGGTTATGGATACCCAACAAGATGCAATATACATAGTCATTGGGTTATGGATCTTGGGTCATGGGTCATGGACTTTGGGTCATGGATAATGGATAATACCCAACATGACTTCATGCATGATGTCATGCAATGGGTCATGGGTATGGATCATGCTCCATGGGTATGGGTTATGGACTTTGGTTTTTAGCCAACAACATTCATTGTACCTAGTCAATGGATCATGGGTCATGGGTAATGGGTCATGGGTCATGGACTTTGGTTTCTACCATTACAATATATACAAAGTATATATATATTATGTAAACACTAGTTGTTATACATATGTATTTCTATAAGATAAAAACAATATTACTTGTTAGTGTTTATATAAAATGTCTTTGGTTTTATATAACTTATTTACTAAACATGTTATGATATAGTTTTAATATATTTAGTAAAAGTGTGTTAGTAAACTATTGGCTCAAACCTTTTACGTATTTTATTTATTTCATTAAAATGATTTTACGTTTGTTATCGACAAAACATTAGAAGATCATAAAATATAAATAAACGTTTTATGGCTTATTTGTATTAATGAAGGTAAAATTACTACATCAAATTCAGTATTACGCTTTGGTGTTCGATGATGAAGATGATGAAGAACAGTTGAAAATGTGTATGATGAATCGGCTAACTTATTTACAAATACAAAGACAGGTGAAAGTTCATCTTTCACGGTAGCCACCAGTTAGCTTGTCCACTTTGATGTTTTATTATGGGTGCATTTTTGTTTCTAGAGTTGTAAGTGCTTATGGCATGTCTTAAGCACTAGTTTTAGGTGTTTTCAAGCTTTTAGCTTGAGATAAATATAGTACTTTAGCCATATTCGATATGTACTTAACGTTTCTTGTTTTAATATACTTTACCGGGTAATCCCTTTTACCCATACTATGCTCAACATAATTACCCATTCTAAGTTTTCATACAATTCCTTTTGTTATTTCAATGATCAAGCAATTTGCACAGTGCGTGCTTTTGCGAGAAAGAGTGTTGAACCGTCAAAAGGAACCGTGAGGAACTCATAAAAGATAACTATGTTGATGTACGATGGTGATGTGTTTAGGCTGAATGTGATGATTGTTTGAACACGACCGTTGGTACACTATATGGATGGATGGCGAGTGCAAGCCCACTTGCCTCAAAGAACCTTCACGCGTGCGCCATGGTAGAAAATCAAAACCACTTTTCTCTATGTATAGGCAATGATGATTTTTGCATTTATCTGAGCCTTATTTGTTAACCTTATACCTACGTTCATCATTCAATTATGATGTGTTGTTGCCTTATGCGGATAAATGGCAGAGTGCAAGAAGCAATAATTAGCCGTGTGATATGCGTACAACGCGCGTTCGGGGTCAAGGAACTTCCTTTTCGTCGAGCAAGTTTTTCAACACCCTAGGCAGTGAACCTAATCGTTGTAGTGTAGTATTAGGGTAAGCCTCGGGAATTGATATCATTCTCTAGGGAAATAGGAATGCTAGTGAGAAATTACTACGCTAAGGTTGGGGTTGAGGAAGATTATTTTCTATCTGTTTATATTTTTTTAGAAAATTGAAAGGTACGAATCTCGGGGTATTGGATTTGGGGGGTGGTATTTCTACCGATTACTCTACTTATCTAATTAACTAAGCTAAGGTGAGGGTAGTCTATGTCTATTGTTGTGTGCTCTTATGATGATTTAAAGACGTGTTTACCTAGATGCTACTACTCCCTAGTTATCTCCTATTGATGGTTGAATTGTCACGTCCTTATTCTTAACGCCTTGTGTCTTCTAAGGTCGTAGGGTATCGTTTTCCCTAACTCTTTGAGACTACCTTAAGGTTATTGCCTACGAAATCTCTAGGATTCATAAACTAACTCTAAGGTTACCTTTGGATGTTTAGCCTACAATAACTCTAGGTGATTATAAACTAATGCTCACAAAGATTACTCAAGCATTAAAAACACAACGAATGACCTATCGCAATACTAGGTCAATCACAATTAAGATAAGAGACAACCAATCAATATTCAATACCTAGGTTTCATAGATCTAAGTAAACACACAAGTAAATTAGCCGGACATGGAAAACATGCAAGCATACACAAAAACAATTGAAGACATAATTGAATTAATGAAGCAAATCACTTATCTTGTTGTAAAATAGGGTATGGAACCCTAAGATACTGCCCAAGACAGCCAAAGTTCGGTTTAGGTTTTACTCCACAAAACTACCTCTCCAAAAGTCTGAAAATTCGAATTCTATATATAGAGTTACAATATGCGACGGCGTCACTCTTTATTTGTGACGCCGTCGGATCGCCGCCATTAGGTTTTCGTCTTGGCCATGTCAACTTTGTGATGGCGTCACCTTATGGTTGTGACGGCGTCGACTTCATCTTCTAACGCCATCGGGATCCAAATCTAGGTCGTCGAGTTGTGATGCCCTACTCTTTAAAACCGATGCCGTCAGTGCAAAATATCAATTTAGCTCTTGAGTCGTCACAAAGTGTGTTGCGACGGCGTCACCATTTGGTCAGAACGCCGTCACCTTCTGCTCCAAAGACTTGAGTGTCTTGATTCTTGACTTTGGCCATTTTCTTCATATATTCGCGCCTTTTCGTCCGAATAAATGTCATTCCAACAATTTGCCTTCAAGAGACCTAAAAGTGAAAAGGAACGAAATTAAGCGATAATGGATATAAAAGTGGTCAATTAAGGGCTTAAATGACCCTCAAAGTGTACCTTTTAAATCCTTATCAAATATCCCTACACTTGGTATTTACTTGTCCTCAAGCAAATGTGCTTTTAGCCAATTAATTTATAAGTTAGGAGTCATGAAGCATTAGTTTAGAACAATTCACAACACGTATAAGCCTCACAAAAGTCATAACAAGCACGAAAATACATACTAGCACCTCACAAGTGGTGTTTGGATACTCTCATCTCTCGGGTGTATATGAAATATATCAAGTTGGAAATGGAAGATAAACACTCATTAACCGGTCCTAGTACATAGATTACCATAGGCTTGAGACTAGATCAAACCTCCATCACTTTTGGCGTAAGCACATAAGAAAAACTATCCAATAGGTCTTTTAAAGGGTTGTAACGTTTGGCTTACGGTAAGGAAACAAAGGGTTTGGTGGGATAGGCGATTTAGTGGTGGCAAGTCAAAAATCTTTATGTTATAAGCATGAGAAGAATGGCGTTGCTAAGCCAAGACTCGACACTCTAAACTCTAGATAAATTGAAACAAACAAACATAAAAATTTAAAGATAGATGTAGGATCGTAGCCCTTTTTTTTTTTTTTTTTTTGAACACTCTATTATTTTCTCTTTCTTTTTTTTCATACACTTTTACTCTATCATCCTCTCGATAACATCAAAATAATAGGGTTTATAGGCACATCCCTACACTTGAGTTTTATTACTCTAACACTAATTTGACCCGAATTGAAAAGATCAAAACACTTGGAGTACATTATTACGTAAATAAAGGAATTTGAATTTAACGTTCCTTCCCGTCACTTCATAAAATTTAACTTTTCCCATGAGTCCCAATCGTCCCAAAGCGTGTACAAAGGATATGAATCAACTTAGCAACTTATGCAAGCAACTAGATAATTGAACTAAGGGTTTAGTATGATAATAATAATGCACTAAAAGTGAGTGCATACAAGGTTGGCTAAAGCGATTTGGGTGTACATTTGGGGTGGATTGTAAACAATGCTCTTCATTGATATTCTAGAAAACCGAAACATCACGAGAACCGCGAAAAGGATAGGCTCTGAGGGGTTAACTAGGGGTATCGTGTACTCAACCGATGTGGAAGAAGTAATTATAATACGGGTGTCAAACAAGGGTTATCTTAATGCCTCTTATCATTTAGTTATTCCTAACTACATAAGTGTAGTCTCACTAGCGATCTCGGAATGCATCACAAAACAAGTTCTAGAACCTATTATACTACCGATACACTCTCGAAGCATTAAAGTGGAATTCTTTAATTCCTACAAATCTAAGGGCGATCCTCACATTTTGGGTAGAATTTAAGTGGTAAAGGGTTTTGTGGTAGTCATATAACTTTCTATCCATGAGACGCTTTATTAAGACTAATGACCCACTCCTACATGTCATGAAAATTTAAAATTTGGTGCCAAAATTACCCTAACCGATATTTCTCATGGTTTATTACACAAATGAAATTTGGACAAGGCAAATAGTCAAGGATAAGCATAGTTTCAAAGTTCCGTTTTATTTTCCTCCTACACTTAAACCGAACATTGTCCCAATGTTCCCGAAATATCAAAGTTATGATAATGGAAGGTAATTAAAAACGAAAGAAACTAATACTCCCCTGATTAGCTCGGTAGGATCCGTGTGAAGTAGTGGTTAAATTCTTCTCCAAGAAGAATGTATGCGTGAAAAGCTCCATCCAATCTTATGTATCTTCTTCTTGATAAATAAAACATGCACACTTGAAGAAAACAAACGAAACCTTCGCGTAAAATCGGCGGTAACAATATATATGACTCTACTAAACTAAGATATAATGCTTGTGGAATGGGTGGTTACAGAAAACGAGAAAAAGTTAGAAGCTGTTTCTCTCCTCCTGACGCCGTCAGTTATCATGATCGGTTATCATGACGGTGCGATTTTATGGAAAAAATTCGGAAAATTTTATCTTTAGAATCGGAAAAATTTCGCAAAACATCCATTATGACTCGATACAAGAATTTGACTCTAACAAACACACATGTATATCTTTTTAATAATCGTAATTCTCATGTTCATGTTCTTTTTGAAAGCGTGTGTAATCCTCCCTACACTTATCCTTTTGTAAAATACCTTTATATGTAATTAAGGCGAGGTTAAAGACAAAATAAAGCATTTTACAAATTCAAACATGAGGATAAACAATCAATAAAAGATATCGACACACAAACAAGCAAACAATTAAGTATGGGTTGCCTCCCACGAAACGCTTTTCTTTATTTATGATCTTGTAGCTAGACTCAAAGTCGTGCCCCTACGTTACTTCGTTACCGTCACCATTTTCACTTACTAATCCTTTATCAAAAGGTTGTAGACGTTGTATGCTTACCGTGGACTCCTTCCCAACGTCGTCTATTATGATAACGGTTTTATTTTTTAGATCAGTTTCTTTCACCGTATAAGGTCCAAACATCTTGTCTTGTTTCTACCTCTTAATGCTTTTATTCTTGACTTGTACCAAAGCACTTTCTCTCCTTTTAAAAATTCCTTAGGGTTCTTTTGAGTTTGTGGTATTGAGGTAGGATTATTTCCTAACTTTTTATCGCGTTTCCACAATGTTGCATGTAGTCCTTGAACCATGAAATCTCTAAGCCCTTTTTCCCATTCGTTAATTTTCTTCCTAACCATATTGTTAGGGACTTGTGGATTCCCATCCGTAATCTTCTCCATAATCTTTAAAGGATATCTTGGAACAATAGGTATCCTAGCGTATCCCTTGCCACTCTTGAGTATCACGATGCCCTCACCGCATTTGATGGTTGCTTTGGCTGTGGCCAGAAAAGGTGTTCCAAGAATGAGTGGCATATTTCTATCTTCCTCAATGTCTATAATCACGAAGTCCACCGAATAGACAATATTGGCCACCTCTATTAAGACATCCTCCGCTACCCCTATGGGGTAGACATATGTGTGATTTGCTAAGGAAAGTCTAAGATTTGTCTTTGATGGCTTCTCCTTAGTCAATTTATTATAGACTGATAGCGGCATTATGTTTACATCAGATCCTTGATCAAATAAGGCATTTATATTATCAATGTCACCAAAGCTACATGGTATCACGAAGTTCCCCGTGGTTTCTCGTTTTTTAGTTACTGGTTTTTTTATAAACAGCTCATACATAGGTCCCATAGGCATGGTGTCATATTCTTTTTCTGTTATTTCTCCTTCTAGGGCTTTCCTAAGAACCTCGTTGTACCTAAAGTTGTTCACTTGGTTAACAATGGTTTTCTTATTAATCTCGTGCTTAAGGTAGTACTAAATGGTCTCGGGTTCATCATTGGTTTCAGCCTCCTCCTTCTTGCCTTTCTCAGTTTCCTTCTCCTCAACTGTTCCATCTTCATCAGGCACAATGGAAATGACGTTTACAAACAAAGTGAGGGGAGGGTGATCATCGCTTCTCACTAGCACCTTTTCGGGAACTTTTGTCTTAGTATACTCTTTTACCAAGTTCATCATCTTCGTCATCTTTTCCTGCATCTCCTCCCTTTGCCTATAAACCTCCTCTTCAAATTTTGCTAATCTTTCCGTATGAGCTGCCATGTACTCTCTCATTTGTTCCTTAAAGCTCGGTGAGAGTGGTATTGGAGAAGTAGAACGGAAGCGCTTTTCGAATTGAGATTTCGCTCACGGCTTGGTGATTCAGAGAAGGGTGTTGGGTGGTTGGTGGAGTTAGCGGACTTAACCATTTCTCGAGGGGTTCGTTCAGGAACTCTCCTTTGCCTCTCAATTAGATAATCGATCCTTCTCTCAAGAGCACTCATTTGCTCTTCAGTGACGTTGGAGGACTCATGAGGAATCGATATGGCATTAACAACTTTAACGGGGGTTTCATGGGATTCACTCCAATTTTGTAGCTTTGATCGGCAAGCTCTTCTATAATATCCCATGATTCTTCGATTGGAGTTGCTAAGCCTTCCACCGCGCTCGATCAATGGATCGTCTTGTGATGAAATCGGTATGGTCATTGAAGATTTGGATTTGAATCCAAAGATCAATGCCATGATGAGGACTCTATGGAGCGGTCTTTGAATCGGGTCCATGCCTCGTAGAGACTCACCTTGAAGTTGTTGGAGCGTCAAGATGTCTCGTCTAAGCTTAGTAGTTCTCCCGGTGGGAAAAATTGGGCAAGGAAGCGAGAGGTGAGATCATCCTAACTTGAGATGGAGCCGGTGGAAGTCGCTAAGCCAATTACTAGCTTGGTCCCGTAGAGAATTGGAAGAGGCATGCGCGTGTTCTCCCGAGTAGTAGCATCGAGGTCGATGGAATCGACGATTTTAAGGAAATCCTTAAGATGTTGATTAGGATCTTCGGAACGAAGTCCATGAAATGCACATCCATTTTGCACCAACCGGATGGTGTCGGATCGAAGGGCCGTAGTTTGGGCTTGGTCGGGAAGCTCAATGGTATTTCTATAGCCTAGGTGGTTTGGTCTTGAGTATTCACCAAGAGTATGGCCTCTTGGCGGGTCATTTGGTGGTGGGTTGATAAGTGGTGGTTGATTATCACCTTCCATGATGAAAAGTGATGGGGTTACTAACAAAGGTCACAAAGAAAGGGGATAGACTACGAGGAAGCTAAAAATTGAGAAAAAAAGCTTACTTGATATGAATCAAGCAAGAGAACATAAACGAGGTGGAAATCTAACTAGCTATTCTATTCCCGTGCGTGTAAAAACTTGATACCCGTACAACGCTCGTTCGGGGTGAAAGGAACTTCCTTTTAAATCGAACAAGTTTTTCAACACCCTAGGCGATGAACCTAATCGTTGTAGTGTAGTTGTAAAACCCTAAAAATCGTAAATGCGTGAAAAGACTATTTTGCCCTCTATTTAATATCTTTAAGATACGTAAAATCCGTCAAACTCGGTAGATGTAGAATTTAACTTATAACTTGTTCGCCAAACCAAATATATGAGATCGCTTTACGATTACGTTTAAAATTTCATTATCGTTTCTCATTACATGAACCGAAAATTTACTAAGTACAAAGCACATGTTAATGTTAATATAAAAGCCCATCTAATTTGGAAGTTGGACTTAGCCCATGTTTCCTCTCCTTGGCTCGTTCAAAAGAATAACCGTATCCCTTTTTTTTCCATGATCGCTCCACCTCTTGAAACAAAATAAAACCACTAAACGAAAATAAACAGCAGCCTCCATTCATTTTCTCCTAGAAGATCAAGTTCCGAATAGAGTAGCAAGGATTGGTAATCGTGTATTGGTGTTATCAGTTGGGTGATCAGGTGGTTTGATTTTGTGAAGTTTGGTTGTGTCGTGTTCCCTTAATCTGCTCCCTTCCACTCAAGAGGTATCTATGATCATCCTTGTGCGTTATTAATTCGAATTACATACATATATATGACTTAACCTAACCTACGTATTAAAAGATGATAAGAATGGAATTGGAGAATCGGTTTCATATGCATTGAGTCATGTATGAATCATAACCTATGAACTCTATATGTGTCGATCTCTGCTCTGTTTTCCTATTTGAATATGTTTGCTATATACGTCTTCAATCTGGCCTTTCGACACTTGTTTCGATCTCTAATATACAATATGAAATCTAAAATAAACTCAAGAAGTATAACATGGGGCGTATTTGTTTGTTCACGTGAATAAGGGCTGTTATTATGCATGTCTATATACGTTTCTATTTTGGCCATTTAAAACATTTATACGATCTCTTTTATCAACCTTAAAAAAATGCAAACCAAGGGAATAAAATTCAGGAAAACATGCATGAATGAATGTCTCGTTATGGTTTGGTCGAGTGTGGTTATTCATGGTTTGATAGAGGGTGCATGGGCAGTGGCGGAGCCAGGAAATTCAATTACGGGGGGCGTCGAGCAATAAAGAGGTTTTTGTTGCAACATGAAACAAGTCGGGTCTGGTACTTGGGTTTGAATAAAGGCAACAAAATTGCTCTATTTCGATGTAATTAAGATTTATTATAGACAAAAATAAACGAAAAGACTAAACATATCAAAAATCGTACTAATTATATTATATTAGAGTGTTTGTCATCAAATGTAATTATTTTATCAAAATCATAGCATTTTCTAAATTGAAATATGATATGTAGCTAAAAGTTACGATTGAAAAAACTATGAAGCTAACAGAAAATCATATATATGAACTCATGAATTTGTCCCTAAACAAAATATGCATACTCTATCTATTTTATATCTATGCAGCGAACCTATATTCTGCATAAGTATTACTAATAATATGTTAAATGAAAGAAAGAAAAAATATGAATATATTATAAAAATCCACTTTGTAAAAAGTTAATAAAGCAAACAGGACCCACAACCCAACCCACCTATCACCATCCATCTTCTTTCTTCCTTCATTAATCTCTTCATACTCCAATATTTCCGACGAATGTTACAGCCGGCAAAACACTTCGCACTTTAAAGAGCTCTGTTTTTGATGACCATATAAGTGTCGATGGCACTTTGACTATTTAACCGAGGCACTAGCCCTATTTGTTACCGATATTAAAAAATTTCTCGTATTTTGGGTGTCCGAGAGCTTGGTTGGGGCAACGCCCCACAACTTTACATATGGCTCACCCCATGCATGGGTCGAATGAAATTCTTTTGTGTTGTGAATTCATAAGTGTGGGTCGTGGCTGTTAAGGTGTGAATGCATGAGTAATTGGTTAGTGTTTTGCATGTGGCCTTCATACATCTACACATACTGATATGGTTAAAGATGGATATGATTCGAGAGTAGTAAAGTGGGTATGCATGTATGTCGAGTGTGTACATATGGGTGAAGTGTTAAAACCAGTAAAGAGCCAAATGTAATATATAATATGTATGTAGCATGTCTTCTGGGGGTAAGTTCGAGGGTGATGGCGGAATGAATGTGCGGTGTGGTCGTTTGGATTTTTGAAAGGGTGTCGGGAGTCAAGCGGGGTTAACCATAATATATTTTACTAGGTCGTGAATGTTAATTGTTTGAACCATGACGAGCTTGAATATTGATCGAACATGCATATGGAATCTTGTGGGGTAACTTTGAGGGTGACCATGGGAATAATGGTTGGGTCTTTTGGAGTTTTGAAAGTGTTTCGGGAAGATGAGTCGGGGTTTGTCATTATACATGTTGATCTAGTCGTGTCGATAAGCCGTTTGAACCGCGATCAAGCATGAAGTTGGCGGTCGGGTTATAAGAAAAGAAAGAGTAAAATGAAATAGTTCTTGTACGCATGGTTTTCTTAATGTTGCATGTTATTATTTATAGAATATTTCACTTTTAACCCTCATTTTTAAATATTATCGCATGCAAACCTTGAACTATTATGAAATGACACAATACACCCTAAACTATTATATTGATAACATTAAGTCCTATAGTTTATCCTTTTGGCATTTGAAACATTGATAAAATGCACTTTAAACTTTATTTTGAATTATTTACATTGTAAACCCTAAACTTTGAGATATATACCATGCGAACCCTATACTTTGAAGTATGATCTAATAAAGCCTTAAAATAGGATATTTGTCATATTAAATATTTAATTTTGCCAATTATCATTTGTAACCCTTAAGTTTGGCTAATTAATGATTATTACCCTACAGAATTTTAATTTCGTCCATTACTAAAAATGAGAATACGCTTATAACTCTAAAAATATTAATACGATTAATCGTTATGACTTAAATGAGCTAATAAGTATTATACGAATCGTAATCCGTGAAGATTCGTTGGAGGAGACGTGACGTTGTGTCTTCGTGTTCGTTCATTCGTTTGCTTTCTTTTCATTGGCGTTAAGGTACAGCTATTCTGACCTTTCTCATAAGGTTTCTCATGATCTCTTTGCATCTTTGATCTCTTGCCATTTTGATATTGAACCTTTGCTTTCTTCACGACCTCTCGTTATTGAACCTCATTCTTGAACCATTGCTATTGAACCTCTGTTATTGAACTAGTGTTACTGAACCTTTGATATTGAACCTTTGATACTGAACTTTGATATTGAACTGTTGCTACTGAACTTTGATATTGAACTGTTGCTACTGAACTTTGATATTGAACCATTGCTATGAACCCCTGAATTGTGAACCATTGATATTGAACCTTTGATTGTGAAGACTTATATATAGCTACACTTTGAACCTTTGTTTGACCCTTCAGATTGATACCCGAGCCAAATATTGTTATCCTAGCCATGAAGGTAACATGGCCGTGTCATTGATGCACCAATGGCATGACTCTAGTGTGGTTAAGTGTTGCTCCACACCGTCCCTATATTGTATTGATTATGCGCGCTTCATTGTTATTGTTATGGCCACTATTGTTCTGTAGGGGCGTATGGATGCATCCTAGATTTGTATTGTATTGGATTGATATTGGATTTATATTGATATTGTATTGGTGATGTGGTGCATGTGTGCAATACACCCTCATGACACAGAGCTAGCTACTCCATTGGTTCTTGAGGTCTCCTCCTATTGATCTGGTATTTCGAGGTCACCCCTCCGAATACAATGGCTACTATTGGATATTGGGCTGCTAATGCCACTATTGATTATATTGTATTGTATTGTTGGCTCGGGATAGATTTCTGACAAACCTTACACTTTTGATATACCTATATTGTACCTTCTGTATTCCCCAACGCACCATACTCTGTATTGATTGTCCATTACTCAGTACCCTTATGTGACTCACTCTACTACCATGATATACGTTCCATTGCATTGATCTGTCATATTCTTATTCCGTTACTTCAGACTATCATCTCATTCATGTACCGGGTTATTATATGATTGTTGAATTTGATTATTCTATTGAATATTGTTTACCCCGCTATGATATGATTAATATGCGACTATATGATTCACCTGTTGTCATCTGATTATATGTTATCCTACACCCTTTGATTTGTCTGGTGACCGTGCTAGTGTGCAATTGATTGGTTGATCTGTTTATCATGTATATTTCGTTCGGTTAACCTCGTGGACTATGATTATCCGTTAGTATCCTCATCTGCTTATTATTGACCTGCCATGTTTTACATTCCTACTTATGCTACTGTGTGATTCGGTAGATGGTTCAACTTATGTTGCTTGGCTTGTTAACCTGTTTAGTTGCCCTGTTATGACCTTAATTCATTCAATCATAATGTTCGTACTGTATTCCTACTTGTTACGTGTGGCTACTATGTTTTGACTGCTAATAGTACTTCTGCTGTTATGATACTGGTTCCGTTTTAACTGTGGGCTATTTGACTTGTGCGATTTCCATGCTCACTTACTAATTAATTGCTTCCGCTTGCTTTTAGATTTCCGTTTGACTTGTACGTATTCTGATTTTCCTGAATTTATTGTATGCCATATATATGTTGTGTGGATACGACGTCTGCTATGCTAGTTTATGTGTCGGTATTTGTATGCCTGATTTGTATGTGCTTACATATATGTCATCAATGCTTTGTTTTGCTTCGTTCTCCTTGTTATCTGTTCTTTCTGGATATCTGTATAATTGTGTTCTGCAGGATCCTCATTGACTCATTGTTTCCCTTCCGTTGCGACCTTATTATTGTTTCCATTGTTTCATATCGTATTTCTGATTTTGTTTAGCTTTCGTTTTGTTATATCATTCTCTTGGGCTTTTAAGCTCATTGCATTTCATTTCTGCGGCGGGTTTTAGGTTGGAAGATGGGCTTTGATGGGCTGAGAGTTGGATTATCTGAGTGGACTGACCCTAGTTAACTTATTATTTTGGGACTTATTTTGATGGGCTATTGTTTTGAGATTTCGTTCTATTTTAGACATAATGGATTTTTGTATTTCCTTTGTAAGTCATTCGTTTATATGACTTGGTAATTTATTTATCTAAGGCTTCTACTTGTAAAATTTTATTTGTATGTTATGATATGACACCAGAATGTGACACTTCTACCCTTGCCGGGTTGGGGTGTTACAGTAGTATTAGGGTAAGCCTCGGGAATTGATATCGTTCTCTAGGGGAATAGGAATGCTAGTGAGAAATTACTACGAAGGTTGGGGTTGAGGAAGAATATTTTTTATCTTTTCATATTTTTTTAGAAAATTGAAACGTAAGATTCTCGAGGTATTGGATTTGGGGGTGGTATTTCTACGATTACTCTACTTATCTAATTAACTAAGCTAAGGTGAGGTAGTCTATGTCTATTGTTGTGTGCTCTTATGATGATTTAAAGATGTGTTTACCTAGATGATACTACTCCTAGTTATCTCCTATTGATGGTTGAATTGTCACGTCCTTATTCTTAACGCGTTGTCTTCTAAGGTCGTAGGGTATGCGTTTTCCCTAACTCTTTGAGACTACCTTAAGGTTATTGCCTACGAAATCTCTAGGATTCATAAACTAACTCTAAGGTTACCTTTGGATGTTTAGCCTACAATAACTCTAGGTGATTATAAACTAATGTTCACAAAGATTACTCAAGCATTAAAAACACAACGAATGACCTATCGCAATACTAGGTCAATCACAATTAAGATAAGAGACAACCAATCAATATTCAATACCTAGGTTTCATAGATCTAAAAAAACACACAAGTAAATTAGCCGGACATGGAAAACATGCAATCATACACACAAACAATTGAAGACATAATTGAATTAATGAAGCAAATCACTTATCTTGTTGTAAAATAGGGTATGGAACCCTAAGATACTGCCCAAGACAACCAAAGTTCGGTTTAGGTTTTACTCCACAAAACTACCTCTCCAAAAGTCGAAAATTGAATTCTATATATAGTTACAATATGCGACGGCGTCACTCTTTATTTGTGACATTGTCGGATCGCCGCCATTAGGTTTTCGTCTTGGCCACGTCAACTTTGTGACGGCGTCACCTTATGGTTGTGGCGTCGACTTCATCTTCGGCCGTCGAGATCCAAATCTAGGCCGTCTGAGTTGTGATGCCCTACTTTTAAAACCCGATGCCGTCAGTGCAAAATATCAATTTGGCTCTTGAGTCGTCACAAAGTGTGTTCTGACGGCGTCGCCATTTAGGTCAGTGCCGCCACCTTCTTCAATGACTTGAGTGTCTTGATTCTTGACTTTGGCCATTTTCTTCATATATTCACCTTTTCGTCCGAATAAGTGTCATTCTAGCAATTTGCCTTCAAGAGACCTAAAAAGTGAAAAAGAGCGAAATTAAGCGATGCGGATATAAAAGTGGTCGATTAAGGGCTTTAATGACCCCTAAAAGTATACATTTTAAATCCTTATCACCGTGGTAAATGTGTAACCTTTACATTTTGCAATAGCAATAGGTAGCTCATTATAAAATTGTTACACTATAAATTGTAGATGTTTTATGATGGTCGCCTATTGCTATTGGAAATTGTTTGCCACCGTAACCATGCCTTTGTTGTTAGCAAATAAATTCATTACAAATTTTCCGTGAAGGAGCTGAGACAAGCTGAAATTACAATGTCACTATACAGGTGAGCATATGCGTATATATGATGTCCGTTTTGCAAACACCAATAGCTTTATGAGTACGTGTTCTAAGATATGTTACTGATACAGGTGAGCATATGCAGTAGCATTCACGAGGGGAACAACAGATGAACCTCCGGACATCATATCAAAGCTACGATCGCAATGTGTCGGGAAGGACCGTAGCTAATCATTTTGTCACGATAATAACTTGAGAAGTGGCATGATGCGGGATAACCATGACATGGGAAAGGCGCGATGCAAGGAATATCAACAAGTTGCAGCGATAGTAGGGATACCAAGAAAGGGCGTTGTAGATCGTGTCTTTTAAAGAAAGATACATGATGTGGTAACATTCTTAAGAGATTCTAAACCTTTCGGCTATGTAGAAGCATGAACCACTTAAATTATATATGTGCATACCTTTTATGAAAATTGTACATTTAATAAACGGCTAACTCACCATCCTTTTATTGCAGTATTATATACAGTTTAATTCCAAAAGCGGGGTTTGCACCACTGTCATTTACTGCTATGGGTCAAAGAAAGTTCACGGGTACAAACACACGAAGATGTAGACATATCGTATCTGCAGAGTTACATGCCACAATACTTGATCCTTACGGCCATAGAATTATTGCAAAATTCATGATGCATGGCCGTGTGGCTTGGTAAATAAATCAGCACCATGTATTGCTATTGATACATTATTATTTGTATCTTACAATAGTTTTAATCAAAACTATTACAACTTTTTTTTCCTTGAGCACTTATAAAAAAAACGTACAAATCTAATAAAATTTATTCCTTCACAATGACAGTTGAATGTCCCGCTCAAAAGAAACACGGTAGAAAATTTGATAGTAGACAAAACCGTACATTAGTTTTAAAATACCTTTGATAAAAGAAAACAATCCAAAAAATACGGCAAGAAACACCAACCATCCCCCTTCTCAAAAAAAAAAAAAAAAAAAAGGAAAAATAAGCAGGGGACGCCCGCAAAAAATACCTAACGTAACAACATGTTATCGATGAAAAAAAAACAAGCAGTATTTGTTAAACAAAACAAAGCGTCACGCTAAAACAAGGTACGCTACAAAAAAAAAAAAAAAAAACAGGCGGGGCATGCATACGGACATTCTTGCCATTCTTGTTGATCTTATACCACAATTGATTCATACAATACAATTATTCACATACTGGTACTATATCGTTAATAGTGTAATATTGTGATGTAGAAAAGTTCATTATAGATTAGACGTTACATAGTTTAATGAGTCATCATCTTTTTTTTTTAAAATATATTCACCTTTTTAAAATTAAATATCTCATAAAGGTTAATCGTTACGTCAAAAAATTATACAAAAGAAAATTAAATTATCTTTCTATAGATGCTTTTATATATTTCGACAAACTTTTTTTTTAAAATAAAGTAAAAATCGCGTCATTTGTAAGAATCACGTGTGATTTAAAATCACGTGTGATTTGATTTTCTGAATCACGTGTTATTTTTGACATCACACGATGATGTGGAAGAACTTTAAAAAAGATTCGATCGTATAATAGGTTCTATTGAAAGATAATTTAATTCGCCACGTTGGCCCATTGTTGATGATTTTATACCACAATTGATTCATACAATACAATTATTCACATACGTTGTACTATATGCATTAATACTGTAATATTGTGATGTATACGTAAATTGTGGTGGTGTAAGTATGAGTGCATGGTCTGGCTAAAAGTTGCAATTAAGAAAGACAAAAAAAAACACAATCATGAATAAAAGATGACAATCTTTTCCTTAAAATGTCATGATCAACAACCTATGACACCACATGTTTTTCCTACTCTTTTTTTTACACAAGTCACAAACATGCACACCGACACACCAACCACATGTGACTGTAAATCTTGAGAAGATAAAAACATTGTGGGCACAGGTCAAAACACCACAAAAACCAACAGAAAAACTATTTTTATCCTATCTTTTACCAAACTTGGAGTAAATCAGCCGGCAGAGACAAAACCAATGTTAAATTTTTTTGTACCCTACTAATTTAATGCCAAAAAGATGTTTGTTTTTGTCACTGTCATGCATAGTATATTGCATTATACATGTTCATAAAAAATACTATATATTAATGGGAATTGGGTAGGTAATAGGTTAATGCAAATTGGGTTCTTTGAATTTCTGGAAAAAAGATGGTTTATTTGTTAAAAAGTAACATTCTTTTGTGTGTTTGTGTGGCTTTGTGTTGTGGATTGGTTTGTGGTTATGAAACTGGAAGTGGGATTGTTGAAGGGAAATTAAATGTTCATTTGGTTCCACATTCACATGATGATGTTGGTTGGTTGAAGACTATTGATCAGTATTTTGTTGGATCCAATAACAGTATACAGGTTTTTTGTTTTTTTTTGTATGTAGTTTAATGTGTGTGGTCTTACTTGAATATGAACGTGTTTTTGATGTTGTGTTGTTGTAGGGTGCTTGTGTTGAAAATGTGTTGGATTCTGTTGTTACATCACTGGTTCGTGATCCGAATAGGAAGTTCATCTTTGCTGAGATGGTATTAACCTCAGTTTATCTGAATTATACTGTTTGAGTTCGTATACGAAAATTGAGTGAACTCTAATGGAGTTGAAGAGTATATACATCATAACCCAACTTCTTGCATGTGTACCAATTGGATGTGCATTCTGAAAGTGATCATTGTGACTACCAAGAATCAAATTGAAATAGTTAGTTGGTTATTGCATTAACAATCTGAAGTTGATTATGGCAATAACTGATATTAAGGCAAATATGTCCTTAAGTTTAGCAATTGATACTGTCGTTTTCATTTTTATGATTTATCTATGTGCACCAGGCCTTTTTCAGAAGATGGTGGCTATTGCAAAGTGAGAATATTCAAGATGTTGTGAAAAAGCTAGTTGCTTCTGGCCAGTTAGAATTTGTGTATGCAATCAACAAGACTTTTTAATATAGAATTTTTGGTGGTTATTTTCCCAGTTACTAATTTTAGATACTGATGTTTGAAATAATTACTGGATCAGTAATGGAGGCTGGTGTATGCACGATGAAGCCGCTACACATTACATTGACATGATTGATCAAACGACTTTGGGCCATGATTTATTAAAGTTCATCTTTAATGTAACTCCACGGGCTGGATGGCAGATTGATCCATTCGGGCATTCTGCAGTTCAAGCGTATCTCTTAGGAGCAGAGGTAATTATTCTATATTCATTATAACCGTTAGAGGTGGAAAATGGGCGTGTAGGGCGGGGTGGCTCACGGGTCAAAACAGGTAATTTTAGTGTGGGCCTGTTTCAAACATCAGTTTAATCATAAATATTATGCTAAATGAATGGTTATTGATGTAGCTCGGGTTTGATTCATTACATTTTGCACGGATTGATTATCAAGATAGAGCAAAGAGGAAGATTGATAAAAGTCTTGAAGTCATATGGCGTGGCTCCAAAACATTTGGTTCTTCTTCTCAGATATTTACCAATGCCTTTCCTAATCACTACAGTGCACCAAATGGTTTCAATTTTGAAGTTAGCGGAGACTTTGAGCCCGTTCAGGTTATGTTACTTACAACAAAGTAAACCTTTTTTAAAGTCAAAGAATCAGTTATCTATGTTTATATAACAAAAATTCTTTTCATGGTCATTCTATCTAGTAATTCCTAAATAATGATAATTTGACGAACACTTAACTATCAGATTGTCTTGTTAGTACATGTTCAAGCAGCAGAAGCTCTTCCAAACTTTATCTTCAACACACGTTTTATTTATTACAGATGATTATTATTTCTTAATTTTTTTTTACTAATTACATATTCTTGTTCTAAAAATATTACATTTCATGATGTTGAAACAACAGGATAGCCCTCTCCTCTTTGACATGAATGTTAAGAAACGAGTTAATGATTTCATTGATGCTGCATTGACTCAAGTAAGTTTTTTCTTATGTACTTAAATGATTGAATTTTCGAGCCATCGTACTTGCAGCTCCTTCTCCAATATTGTTTTATTCTACCTCTATTAACATCCTTTAGACAATGGTATTGAAAAGTACTCCGTATTAGCTAAATAAACGTGTTAGACTATTTATCTTCAATTAAGATGAGCTTTGAAATGAAGTAGCTAAACATTATCTTTGGTTTTTAAATTTCATATTATTGTTAAAATAAGAAACATTCTTGCAAAACACATTTAGAATTTACTGTCAAATAGAAATCAAAATCTTATGTATGTTACTTAAAATTAAACAAACAGAATATTACTAAAAGGCAAAGAAAACTTGCACTTCGTAAAGCCGAGTGATTTTATTTTTCTTTTAAAAACCGTCAAATATGATAGACTGATTGTTATGTGTTACTAGAACAATGGTTGAAGTTAATCACGGCTATTTTTACAACTTGATATATATATTTGGAAATATAACAATCAGGCGAATGTGACGAGGACAAACCATATTATGTGGACAATGGGAGATGACTTCCAATACCAATATGCAGAGTCTTGGTTCAAGGAGATGGACAAGCTAATTCACTATGTTAACAAGGTATAATTCCTATTCCCAATGTTGTCACAATCATCATTTTAGTTTCTAAAAATAACTTAATAAGGATTGACACCTGTTTATGATTGCAGGATGGTCGGGTGAATGCGTTATATTCCACTCCATCTATATACACCGACGCAAAGCTTGCTTCAAATGTGTCGTGGCCACTCAAAATTGATGATTATTTCCCGTGAGCTGCTTGCACTCGTTCTTTACTTATCAAAGCTATCGACGTTGTTAACATGCTTGTTTCTTATTTGCAGGTATGCGGATGGTGGAGATTCTTACTGGACAGGTTACTTTACAAGTCGTCCTGCTCTCAAAGGATATGTTCGTTCATTGAGCGGATATTATTTGGTAAAACTTAGAGTTAGATAACTCCCATAATGTCAAAAGGGTGTAAATACTGTCACAAAACTAGAGAGTTGATGAAATGGAAAATTTGCATTTTGTAAACGTTTTCTTATGACAAATTAGGCAGCAAGGCAATTGGAGTTTCTGGCAGGAAAGCGGCTTAGAGGTCCCGATACTTTTAGTCTTGGAGATGCTTTAGGAATTGCACAACATCATGATGCCGTTACTGGTACTGCTAAACAACACACAACAAATGACTATGAAAAACGGCTAGCAATTGGAGCTCTTGAGGTACATCTCTAATCCATTCTTCAACCAAAGACTTTTCATCCAGTTATATTTACTATATGAATATTCATGTTCTTTAAAATTTTGATAGGCTGAGACTGTTGTCAATTCGGCTTTATCATGCCTAACCAGCTCTACATCCAATTGCACCATACTCACATCGACATTTAGTCAGGTGATGCTTCAGAATCAATCTTAAGTTTCTTTTCTGTAATATGACTACTTTTGTTCTTTTAATTTAATAATTATCTGTTCAGCATATAACCGAGCCTTGACAGTTCTTACCTCTATGACAGTGTCCCCTACTGAATATAAGTTATTGTCCATCAACAGAAAAAATTCCTTCTGGACAAAGTTTGGTAATACAACTTCGTTATTTCACAATATAACTAATTACTGATAATTTCGTAACAGATTTTGCGTTCTTTTTCAGGTTGTTGTCGCTTATAACCCTCTTGGATGGAATCGCCGGGATTATATCAGGATCCCAGTGAGTCCAATGTTTTCTGAATGTAGTTCTTACATTTGATATAGTTTATAAACCAATTTATGTAATTGTTCATTGCAAACAAAACCTTTGCTACAACTGTACTCTTTTTAACAGGTGAAAGATGCTAATGTTGTTGTACAAGACAGTGAAGGGAATACAGTTGAAGCACAGTTCATAGAATTCAATAGTGTAACAAGCAACCTAAGAAGCTTTTACACAGAGGCGTATTCGGTATCTCACCACAAGATGTTCCAAAGTATTGGCTTTTGTTTGAGCATCTGTGCCACCTTTGGGTTGGAACACGTGCTTTGTTACTGAAACAGCTGGAAAAGGTACCCCAATTCATGTTTTGAATATGCATTCTTTTCTTAAAACTTAAAAGTCAACTAAACTAATACAAAGATGCATGTGTTTCATTATGTTATCTACGTTATAATGATTGCCCAAGACATGTATAAAATTGTCTTCAGTTTTAGTAATTTATTCGGTTAATTCAGGAGAATACGTCTCCATGGTAGACGCACCACAGAACGAAACTATTGAAATCGGACCAGGGAGCTTGAAAATGTCATTTTCGTCGAAGTCTGGGCAACTAAAAAGAATCACAAATTCAAGAACAGGAGTAAGTTTATTACGCGTATTATAATAAATGAAATGGTGGCTTTTCAAAAAAAAAATAAATGAAATGGTGTTTCTACTTTCTAACATTTTTTTTTTCTTTTTTCCAGATTGGTTTACCGGTTCAACAAAGCTATCTGTGGTATGGTAGTGCAGCTGATAATCAGGTAGAATAATTAATTTTCCATTTATTCCATTCATTTCTTCTATTCATATTGGCGGTATCATATTTGTAAACTTGGATGAAAATTGTATGTACATTCTCACACATCGTTTGTATATTTTCTTATAGCCTTCTGGAGCATATATTTTCCACCCTAATGGCTCACCCCCAACCATCGTTTCAAGATCAGTATGTATTCTTCTCCTTTTAACATTTCATTTTTTTCATCCCGATTTTGTATAAATAAACCTTGCGTCGGGTCACATCTTTGTTAAGTAACATAATCACTTGTGCTAATCTCTTCACTTTCAGGTACCTATTAAAGCCGTTCAATAGATCATTTACATTAAAGGATAAAGCATTTTCGTAACTGCAAACGGTCTAGTAGTTTATTATGGAATCTCCACTTAAGTGTACTTTAGCTCTTGTTTATCGTCGCTAATGACTCCATGTCTTGTCTCCTTCTTAGTTATGTCGATTACAGTTCACTTTATTGGTTTCAGTATATCTATTTAACTTATTACCAACTTCTCCTAAACATATTCCAGGGCTTTGGTATTATACGGATTATCTCTAAATGCTTTTACTATCTTCATCAAAATATGCTACGTAGTCCGACTGAATTAATCCTTTACGATTTAAATTCAGCTTTGATTTGTAGTGGATTCAGACTAATCTAGGAATTATTACCAATCATTCTCTTCTATCCAACTCGTACAGTGTCTTGTGCATAAAGCTCCTCAAGTGTTCCATATGGCATTCCTAATCTATTGTTGAGTCTATAGTCATCATAGTAAGTCATGACATCTTGTCAAATCTAACATTATTATACTAATGATAAGTTCTCTTAGTTCTGCTGAGCTGTTCCTAAGCATTTATTTCATAGGCTTTATAAATTTCCATAGATGTTGCATATGCTTTATATACCTCAATTATCTAGAGTTCCTCTCAAACTGTTTACCTAGTGATCTTTTCCTATGTCTTTAATTAAGAACCAACTTGGTTATCACGGCTCTCCCTTTCTTATTCTTTTCGTTATCTCCATTCATTCATGGGACTTGAAATAGTCGTTTAAGTATCAAGTGGTGGTGATCATGTTCAATCGGTTTTCATGAACTTGCTTAGTATACTTTTTACTTTCATCATCTTTCGCTCTTCCTCTTACTCTATACATCCTCCTACATTCTAAATGTTTATCATCGATAGAGTGCATAACTCATATGTTTTAAATTCGTAGTATTTACAAGTGATCACTTTGAATCTTTTCCACTACTGTTGGCATAT
Source organism: Chrysanthemum lavandulifolium (assembly GCA_022545495.1). NCBI lineage: Eukaryota > Viridiplantae > Streptophyta > Magnoliopsida > Asterales > Asteraceae > Chrysanthemum > Chrysanthemum lavandulifolium. The sequence continues at coordinate 193,924,744 of CM040240.1, forward strand.
GGTGCTCTTGCTTTGTGAGTCCATGCCTTATCGTTAAACTCGATTTGTCTTGATAACCGCTTTATTCATGCAGCTCGGATTTGTCTTAGTGTTGGGATTAGACGATATGGCATTAACCCATTTATGGGGTTAGGTCTCAACTCTATTTCTGAGCTTTGTGGCTCTTATATAGTCCTACTATTGGTTTAGCTAAGACTCCATGCGAACGATGCGCATTAAATTTTGAAGGTTTTGGATATCAGTATGATTGATGTTATGGAGTTCTCTTGGGTCCTACTCATGATTCCTAGAGTCGTGTTCAATGTGCTCCGTTAAAATGATGTTCGAAGTATTGATCTAAATGTGAGCGGAGGTCTGAGCGTCTTAACTCATTGGCCGAGTCAACCTTGCTTTTCCGTAGAGTGATCGGGATCCCTTAAAATTCATGAACGATCTTCTATCGAGATGAAGAATGTTCACAACGATTGTCGGAAGCGAACCATTTTCCAAACGGTGACATGAATGCCTATGGCTTAGTGTTGGATCTGGTATCCATGATGCATACGAGTTGGTGCAACATTATCATCGAAGCAAACTTATTCAACAGTTCATGAGTATGAACTTGCTTACAACAATGTAAAGGTCATGAATGCAGGTTTACATATATTGATTGATTTCCTTGTAAATTATCAGAATGAGCTGCGGCTTTTAATGAGTTCAAATTTTATAATCGCGACAAATTTGAGATGAAAGGCTTTAAAAATGTTGGCATGAGTTTTGTTGTATGGTTGTCATGCTTAAATATTGGGTTAATCAGCTAAAAGTCGCATTGTGCACCATTAACTTTTGTATTCTTACTACAATACCGTTATGCTAAAACGTTTATGAAGAGACACGCAGATCGGAAACTCATTATCTAGAACATCTTTCCCATTCCCTTCTTCGTACCTTAATCCAATCGCCTCGAGAGATAGCCTTGCTTCCACCACTATCGAAAAGTGGTTGAGGGTAATAATAGTAAAAATCCAACAAAATTGTTAGTGTTGTTGGAAAATTTAGTCTTGACTTGTGGGATTAGTTCACACCTCTGAATGGGTTAGGAGTGCGGAGTTATACCCATAAGGTCCATGAACTCACGACTCTTATAGTGGTTTGTAAGTGAAATCTTGGTGAAAGTCTTCTTGGTGAAAATCTTCTTGGTGAAATCTCGCTTGTGGAAATCGCTTGTGGTTTCCATCGATAAGCGGTGTTTCCAATCGATAAGCGGTGTTTCCAATCGAAGTGGTGTATCCACCGATAGTCTTGAAATCTTGATAAGCGGTGTTTCCATCGATAGGTCGTACTTCCACTTCAAGTGAAATCGCTAGTGGAAAGATCTTTATGGAAAAATCTTGCTAAATGGCGATTACAACTTCTTTATGACCACGTTTAATTGGTCATGTAACCACTAACTTATAATGGTGATAATTATGAGGCTATTAATGGGCGATTAATACTCATAATTCCATTGGAATAGCTCAAGAGTAACCTCCTATATATAGGAGATCCGAACATGCATGAAAAACACGAGAAAAACGTAAACACTTACTAGTGAAAAGGTTATAGAATTGTGCCTAATTCTCTAACGCATTTGGTCTTATCCAGTAGATATTCGTGATACCCGGCATTAGGGTCGAATAGTTTACTTTGGAAAGTGATCACACGATTCAAGTGATATCCGTAACCACCAAGTGGTATCTGTTACTACTAACGGTTTGTTTGTTTCTTTGAAGAGTTGCACATTTCTTTGAATTGATTATCTTCACCGCTTTGGGACGAATAACCACCAACAATCAAAGTAAACTATTTTGTGATAATCAATGGCAACCTAACGCAATGAACACATGGCTTCAAACTTTGCTAAGTGGACAAGTTTGAAGGGTGGACTTTAGGAGGTGGCGAAGAAGATGCACTTCTGGCATCGAGCATGAGTGTGGTGTATGTCTTGACTACTCCAATTCACGATGATGGTGATGATGCTCCGTGGATCGGATCGGGAGGAGGAGCAAGTGGGAGAATGATGACTACATATCACAGAGGTCTTATTCTCAATGGTATGTCCGATTCTCTGTTTGATATTTATCGAACTTTGAATCTTCCAAAGAACTGTGGGATTCCTTGGATGCCAAATATATGGTGAGGATGCATCAAGTAAGTTCCTTGTTAGTAATGTCACAAATTACAAAATGGTGATTCAAGACCGGTTATGGAACAATACAATGAACTTCTTGGAATACTTGGAAGGTTTACACAACACCAAATGAACATGGATGAGGCTATCAAAGTCTCTTGTGTCATTGACAAACTCCTCCTTCATGGAAAGATTTCAAGCATACCTTGAAACATATGAAGGAGGAGTTAACTCTTGTTGAGTTAGGCGATCATCCGCACATTGAGGAATCTCTCAAAGTGCGGGATAATGACAAGCCAAAGAGTAGCAATGCTGTTGGACCATCTGTTGTCAATATGGTAGAGCATAACGACTCTACCGGTACAATGACAACAAAGGCAAACGCAAATATCATGACAACACAAGGCGATCCTAACAAGAAGGCTACACCTACTTGTTGGAAATGTGGCAAGGCCGGTCACATTAAAGGGACGCAAAGGTGTTAAAATTGGTGGTAAAGCCAATGGATCGAGCACTAATGGTTCGGGGTGGTGGTTCACCAACTCACCGAAAGGTCGAATATGTTTAATAAGTCTTTTGATTTATTATGTTACATATGTATCGAATCTTTTATGTGCGGGATGATGATGTTGCGTGGTGGGTTGACTCAGTGCAACAGTTCATGTGTGCAAAGATAGAAGCGGTTCAAGACTTATGAGTCCTTTGAATGATGGTTCTATTCTTCACATGGGAAATGAGTCAACGACCTTAGTGCATGGTCGGTGGTTGTGTAGATCTTAGGTTTAGTTCGGAAGATTGTAACTTTGTTTAATGTTATTCATGTTCACGATATAAGGAAAAACTTGGTTTCAAGTAGTGTTTTGAATAATCATGGATATAAACAAGTTATTGAATCGATAAATTTGTTCTTTCTAAATGTGGTGTTTTATTGGTTTGGTTATTTATGTAATCAAATGTTCGAAGCTTAATATTACCACCGATGTTATTTCGACTTTTGTGACCACATATGATCGACCGATTCTAACCTTTGGCATGCTAGACTTGGTCATGTTCACTATAAAAGAATGCAAGATATGTCTAGGATGGTTTAATCCTCGCTGACATGGACAACGAAAAGTGTAAAACTTGCATGTTGACCAAGATAACCAAGAAACCCTTTCGGTGTTAGTCGTGAGACTAAGATCTTGGAGCTTATTCACGATGACACATGATTTGCATGCCACTCCTTCTTTGGGGAATAAGTACTTTGTGACATTTATTGATGATGCTTCTAGATTTTGTTATGTCTATCTCGTTATATACCAAGGATGAAGCATTAGATAAATTCAAAGTGTTTAAAGCGAAGTTGAATTACAACTTGGGTCTTTGATCAAAAGATTAAGGACCGATAGGGAGGTGAGTACATGGATACTCGGTGCTTTCGATCTGTTGGAATAATCCATAAACGATCGCCCCTTATACTCCTCAAGAAAATGGTATTTACGAAAGGAAAAACGAGTCTTGAAGGAGATGGTTGATTCCATGTTGTCCTATTCGGATCGAGTCAAGGTTACGGGGTGAAGCTATGTTAACGACTTGCTATTTATTAAATAGGGTTCCAAACAAAAGGAACAAGGTTACCCTTATGAACTCGGACTAAAAGAATCCCAACTGAATTATCTCAAGGTTTGGGGTTGTAGGGCTGTTGTAAGACTCACGATCCAAAGCAAAGACTTTGGGTGAAAGAGGCATTGATTGCATCTTTGTTGGATATCTTGAGCATTCCAAGGCTTTTAGGTTCTATGTTATTGAACCTAATGAACATGTTTCGATTAACTCAATAATTGAATCAAGGGATGCGATTTTGATGAGAATAGATTCTCATCATCCCTGACCAAGTATGAGGATTCTAATGGAACTCATGACACCTTTGGTGTATCGAGGTCACGATGATGAACCATCGGTGGTCCCCGATGAGGTTGTGGTTCAAAACACTGTGCTCGGGAAGAGCAAAGGGTCGGGACTCCAAAGTCATTTGGACACGAGTTTCAACTATACTTAGTTGAAGGTACTAGGGATGAGTCTCGGACCAATACTCCTATTGCTTCATTGTTGAGGATGACCCCAAAACATTTGAAGAAGCAATGAAGTCCCAAGATATTGCTTTACGGAAAGAAGCAATCAACGATGAGATGGATTCCATCATGGGCAACAACACTGGTGTTGGTTGATCTACCTCCGGTTGCAAACCTTTGGGTTGCAAATGGATTTTCAAAAGGAAAATGAAGGTAGATGGAACTATTGAAAAGTTCAAGGCTAGACTAGTCATTCGGGGCTTTAAACAAAAGTCGGGAATAGACTATTTTGATACTTATGCCCCGTGGCTCGTATCGATACCATAAGGCTAGCGATTGCTATGGCATCTATTCACAATCTGGTTATTCATCGGATGGATGTGAAAACGACTTTCTTGAATGGTGAATTGGAAGAGGAGGTTTATATGAACCAACCTCGGGGCTTCATCTTGCTGGCAATGAAAACAAGGTGTGTAAACCGATTAAGTCTCTTTATGGACTTAAGCGGGCACCTAACAATGGCATCAAAAGTTTGATGAAGTGGTTTTGTCTAGTGGTTATGTTCTTAACCAAGTGACAAATGTGTATATAGCAAATTTGATGAATCGGTAAAGGAGTCATCATTTGTCTATATGTTGATGACATGTTGATCTTTGGCATGACCAAAATCAGTTGACTGACTAAGGAATTTTGTCATCAAGGTTCTCCATGAAAGACATGGGGAGGCGATGTTATCCTTGGTATAAGGATTAAACATGAAAGTAATAGAATTTCTATCTCTCGGTCTCATTATATTGAGAAGGTGCGAGGAAATTCAATTACTTTGATTGTACTCGATGAGTACACCTATGGATACTTGTGAGAAGCGATGCCTAATCATGGCAAGGTGTATCTCAACTTGAGTATTCTAGGGTAATTGGTGCTGATGTATGCCATGACTTGTACAAGACCCGATATTGGTTTTGCGGTGGGAAAATTGAGCGGTATACTAGTAATCCTAGTGCTCATCATCGCAAGCGATTCGAGAGAATGCTGAAGTATTTGAAGAGAACTATGGATTATAGTCTCTCATATCTTGGTTACCCATCGATGTTGGAAGGTTACACCGATGCAAGTTGGATCGAGAATGCGAAGACAATTCGTCTACCGTGGGTATTCTACTTGGTGGAGGTGCAATTTCTTGGGCATCCAAGAAGCAAACTTGCATCACCGGTTCAACAATGGAATCGAATTTGTGGCTTTAGCATTCTTTGGTAAAGAAGTCGAATGGTTGAAAATCTTGCTTCTTGAGATTCCATTGTGGCCTAAACCTATAGCACCTATTTCTATCGGTGTGATAGTGCAACTACATTGGCTAAGGCTTATAGCGGATGTACAATGGTAAGTCTAGACACTTAGGTGTCGGGCATAGCATGATTCTGAGCTTATCATGAATGGGGTGGTATCTATAGAGTTTGTGAGATCTCAACGAACTTAGGCGATCACTTGACGAAGGGTGCGGCTAGAGACTTGGTTATAAAGTCGCTAAAGGGATGGGTTTAAATCCAACTTAGTCATCGAATGCTAGGACACCCACTCCTCCTAAGGAAACTTGGGAGCCGAGTTCAATGTGGAAAGTCGAACATTCGGTGGTGGAGCACATGTTTATTTTACATCCCAAGGTTGTGCTCGGAACTGCTTGAAAGGAGGATGAAGTCTTTACTTCTTAATGGTTAACTTATCTTTGAAAAAGTGCTTGGCGAGCATGAATAAAGAGGAACCACCTATGTAAATGTTGAAGTTTTGCCGCTTGAGAAGCTTTTGGATTTTAGCTTTTACAACATTTATGAATTTGGATATGGACACATGGCTTGTATAGTGTCGGGAGCTTTTAAGTGTTTGAAAACTTGTGTGTAGTTATCTTGGTATTCAAATGGGTTGAAGGGTTCAATTCTTAGAACACCACGATTCTCGAATATTTGAGCGTGTAATTTACTAAGATGGAAATTCAATCCTCTGGACATTTTCGTTTATGCACATGTTTTGATTGATGTTTATTTTTCATGCAAAGGAAGTGAACTAAATTTGGGGAGGATTCTTTGGAAAATTTAGTGCACTTGTGGGATTAGTTCACACCTTGCAATGGGTTGGGAGGTGCGATGTACACCCATAAGGTCCATGAACTCCACGACTCTTATAGTGGTTTGTAAGTGAAAGTACCGCTTGGTGAAAGTCTTGCTTGTGGAAAGTCCGCTTGTGGTTTCCATCGATAGCGATGTTTCCACCGATAAGCGTGTTTCAACTGAAGTGGTGTATCCATGATAGTGCTATGAAATCTTGATAGCGGTGTTTCCAGCGATAGTCGTACTTCCACTTCAAGTGAAAGTCTTGCTAGTGGAAAGTCTTGCTAGTGGAAAATCTTGCTTATGGAAATCTTGCTAAATGGCGGTTACAACTTCTTTATGACCACGTTTAATTGGTCATGTAACCACTAACTGACTATAATGGTGATAATTATGAGGCTATTAATGCGCCGATTAATACTCATAATTCCATTGGAATAGCTCAAGAGTAACCTCCTATATATAGGAGATCCGAACATGCATGAAAACACACGAAAACGTAAACACTTACTAGTGAAAGGGTTATAAATTGTGCCTAATTCTCTAAGCGCATTTGGTCTTATCCCAGTAGATATTCATGATACCCGGACATTAGGGTCGAATAGTTTACTTTGGAAAGTGATCACACGATTCCAAGTGATATCCGGTAACCACCAAGTGGTATCTGTTACTACTAACGGTTTGTTTGTTTCTCATGAAGAGTTGCACATTTCTGTGAATTGATTATCTTCACCGCTTTGGGACGAATAACCACCAACAAGTGTTTGGATAAAAATTTGATGTCTGATTACCTCTATTTTCGGGCTAAGTTTGATGGTAACTCCTTTTATCATCCATTCTCAACTTCATATTTTTCATTTGCTTTTTACTTTCCCTTCACCTTTATTTTTATTTATTTTTCCCTCAAGGTGAACAAATATATTACTCTCAACAAGAATTTACAAAACTATAGGACAATACACGACAATCCACGTGAACGCCTATAGCCTCAACAAAACATAAACATGCTATACTAGCCAATAGCATTCAAATTCTATACAATCATGCTTTATACTACACCCTTATACCAAACACTATACGAAATCTTCTTAAAGACTATAGAGTATGTTGGTTGTAAGAGTCCGAATGAGGTAAGATAATCAAAGTCGTGACAATAACACTAGGTGGTTACGGATATCACATAGAATCGTGTTATCACTTTCCAAAGTAAACTATTCGACCCTAATGCTGCGTTACGAATATCTACTTGGGATAAGACCAAAATGTTAGTTATAGAATTAGGCACAATTCAATAACCCTTGCGCAAATAAGTGTTTAAGATTTCGTTTGTTTCTCCTTATTTCAAAGATGTTTCTCGGTGTGTTTATCTTGATGAAGACATTCTCTATATATAGTAGAAAAACTCACTCGTCAATGGAATTTATGAATGATTAACGGTCGATTAATCACCCATAATAAGCCTCCATTATCATAGAAATAGTGGTTACATGACCAATTAAGCGTGGTCATAAAGCGATCATACTGACTACTTGAATGAGTCAAAGTCATTACAAATTAATCACCGCAACACTACGGTAGGAACCAATACACTAGCGGCGAAACCAATACACTACCGGTGGAACCATCGGTTACTACACTAACAATAGTAACCAATACACTAGCGCAGAACCAATTACACTACCAAAGATGAACCATCGGTCACTACACTATCAATAGTAACCAATACTACCAAGACAAACCACTATTGAGTCGAGGTGTTCGGGGACCTCATGGGTGTACACTATGTACCTCCTTACCCAAAACCGGTGTGAACTAATCCCACAAGTTCACTAAATTTTCCAACAATCCTCCCCAAATTTAGTTCACTTCCTTTTCAAGAAAACAAACATCAAACAAAACATGTGCATAAACGAAAATATCCCGAGGATTGAATTTCCATCTTAGTACATTACACGTTCAAATATTCGAGAATCGGGGTTTTCTAAGAATTGAACCCTTCAACCCATTTGAATACGAAGATAAAATACACACAAGTTTTCAAACACTTAAATGCTCCCGACACTTTGCAAGCCATGTGTCCATATCCAAATTCATAAATGTTGTAAGAGCAAAGTCCATAGCTCACAGGCGACAAAACTTCAACATTTACATAGGTGGTTCCTCTTTATTCATGCTCATGCCAAGCACTTTTTCAAAGAAATTAACCATTAAGATGTAAAGACTTCATCCTCCTTTCGCGAGGTTCGAGCATAACCTTGGTGTCACACCCCAATTTACATTTTTGCGGCGGAATGGAATTCTGGGGGTTGTGTCATAGCATCAAAGTTACAGTTATATCGAGCGACCTAAAGTGTCGTTTGAAAATATCGTTTGATTACGTAAAATAATCGAGTTTACAAAACATAGGTCCCAATAGATTTCAAGGTACCAAAATAAGTTTGTTACAATCAAGCGATAGTTAAGTGCTTAAAATATAGGTGAGGCGCGTCGACACCTCGACTCTATGATAAATCCATATGCATGCCATGAAGTGAATGCCTTAGATACCGAGATAAAACATGCTAAAAGTGTCAACACAATGGTTGAGTGAGTTCATAGAGTTTGGTTAGCAAGTAAAGTTTTTAAAGAGCGCTAATGCAACAAAGGCAAAGTTTTGGTCATTTAGAATAGTCCACAAAGCAAAGGCATTGTAAATCCACTCGGTTCAAGTTCATATACAAAACTTGCAACCTGTGTGTTCACAACCCACCGCCAAAAGTATTATGTCTAATAGTTAAGTGCACATTATCATAATAGTTCACAAAGCAAAGGCATTGTAAATCCACTCGGTTCAAGTTCCGCCATACAAAACTTGCAACACATGTGTTCACAACCCATCGCCAAAAATAGTATAGTTTAATAGTCAAGTGTGCGATGTCATAATAGTTCACAATATAACACCACGTATATAATAATTCGGGGATGCTCGAACATAGGAGACTTTGCCTTTGCTCAACAAGGAGACTCCTTTGTCACTCGACCACCTAGGCGAGAATTATTGAGAACGCTCCACCAATAAGGCGAGACTTTATAGTGATGCTCGAACATGGGAGACTTTAGGTCAAGGTCATAACACGTCCGGTTCAATAAGTTCAAACAAGTCATAAGTTCGTATTTAAGTTCAAGGGTTCCGTTCAAAAGTTCATAATTAAGTTCAAATGTTCCATTCAAAAGTTCGTAATTAAGTTCAAGAGTTTAAGTCGAGTTCAAAAGTTCAACACGACCAAAGAGCTCAAACATATCAAAAGGTTCAAAATAGTCAAAGGGTTACGTATCGAGTCAAACAAGTTCAAAATATATCAAAAGGGTCCTTTACAAGTTAAAGAGTTTAACTATATGTCAAAAGGTTCATATCAAGTCCAAAGTGTTCATTTATATGTTAAAGGGTTGAATCAATTTAAAGAGCTCAAATATACATGTCGAAGGGTTCAAAATCAAAGAAAGTGATTCAAATAATAGCGTTCATAACATAGTGATCAATTTAGTTCGGGCATAATCTACTTACAGCATAGAGTGAAACAAAAGATATTTAAGTTTGTATAAACGTAAAGTAAGAGCAAGTAGTTGAGCATGTATCTCCCAAGAGTTTATAAAACAATTAAGCGAGTAAAAGTGGGGCTACGAACTCACAGGTGCAATAGTTATGATGACAAAGTGGATGCACGAAATGAGGCGCAACTCTCTAACCGCGACCTATTATGAATGATGTGCTCTAATATAAGTCATGAAACAATGTCGTGCGTGCAAACTCATATGATATCCATACCACTTGTACACTTTTGAAAATAAAGTTTATCGTCGAAAATAATCTTATAAAGTCTTGACAATTTATAAATTACTTTACAAGTATATACGTTGAAACGATATCCTCGATAGTCATTTAGTGATTTATTATGAAATTATAACTTTTGTCGTAAAATAATGTCATTTGACAATTTCATGAAAGTGACTAAACGTCCTTGAAAAGCTAGTCGTAAAATGGTGAATATTGAGTGTTAGGAAACAAACTCAACGGTTTTGGAAAGCTTGTATCATTATCCCAAAGTTTTAGCTTTTAAGTTTTTATCATAGAGGTCTCGATCATGGAGAAAACATAGGTAAAGTAGGGTACTTGTATCCAAAATATTGTTTAAGGGTGGTTTTCGCAAAGTTTAAGTGACCGTATTTTACTCGTTACAACTCCGTTTGACGAACGGTTGGACATTTTGGAAAATAGGCTAAGCGAACTTACTTTTACTAGAAGACATCGTTTCATAAAAGTACTCCTTCAATGTTAAAACAACCCTCAACATGGTCATTTGCGGCGATATGTTTGTCTATTAGAAAATATATTAGTTATGCTTATATAAAATAATTCGGCAACTTGTTTAAAATGTGAATAACTTAGTCGTTATAAGTCCGTTTTCACGTTTTATATATCCTCGGAATCGTGATAATATATACTAATATATTTTTGATAAGTCAACACATTTTATAGCGCTTAAGACTCATTTTTGACTCGTAAAAAGTTAAAATAACATGCTGAATTTTCTGAGTTTTATAGTTTTCGTCGTCAAACTTGAAAATATCATAACTTCTTCGTTATAACTCCGTTTTAACCCGTTCAAGTGGCCACGTTTTCGTTTTAAAGTATATTTTCTGAATATCTAGCCCAAATATTTTTATCAACTGTCGAAATTTCCAGAATTCGAAAATAAGATCAGACCTCTAAATAAAGTTGTCGAAATGAGTTTTCTCGCAAAACCTATTCTAACCAATTCAAAACAACTCCGAGCTATTCTAATCCTACCATACACCTTCTTAGGGTGTCATGGGTTCCTAGACATCACCAAAAGTGATATGTTTCAAGGGATTAATTATAGGATGGATAAAACTTATTATAAGTAATAAAAGACTAAAAGTGGTATAGACTCATATGTAACATGCATGTTTTCTAAAAGAAACATAAAAATATATCAAGTAAGAGTATGAAAGATTATGAAAAATTATTAGAACACTTACTTGAAGGATTGAAGGGTTTTGAGCAAAGTATACTTAAATAAATCATGAGGTTTTATTTCAAAACCTATACTAGATCACTACATGAGCTTGATAATCACTTGAACCTTGAAAACTTTATGGTTTCTCTTGGTGTTCTTGATGTGGCGGTTATGGAGGAAGGAGAGAGAGAGAAACTTTGACTTTTACACTTTGTATTTTTAGTTGTATGTGTTAAGTTGTGAGTATCTATAACTATCTATAATGCATTTAGGACATTTATAAATATAAGTCTTAATTTTTAAGCTTACACATGTTACTATATTTAGTAATTCTTACAATTAAATACTACACTACACTAATTACATTATAATGTACATTAATGACACATTAACTTTTAGTATTAAAATAGATGTTACAAACCTACAATAATACAAATTTAAAGTTCTAAAATTTATCATATACATTCAATTTTTACTAAGTTCAAATGAATATAATTATGAAATTCTATATTTGTATTAATATATTTTATGGAAATTTAGACAAACATTTGTTTTTAGAACTATCAAACCGGTAAACCGTTATATACCGACTATCATTACATACCGCTAAAAGATAAAGATACAACAAAAGCGCATATTTGGTATCCACGCTTGCTGCTGCTGGTACCATGCTAGTTATACAATATAAATGTAAGATATTTAGTTTTAAGAGTGTGTGACTCACCATGTTGGTCGACATATATAAAAAGACTAGATGCATTTAGTAGTAATTAAGTATATTAATGTAGAATAAATGTGTAGTTAATTAAGGATAATTAATAACTTGTGTACATATTTAAGCATTTAGGGTAGCATTAGCTAAACATAAATTTTAACGGATCAAAATAAAATATATTGAAGTCATAAAATTATAAAAATACAATTCTCAAGAATTGAGTGAAATAATAATTGTCGAGTTGAATTTACTTAAAACCGTCAGTAATATTTATATATAACAATTTCTATACAAAATAAATTTAAAACACCGGGTAAACTAATAATATAATTTTATGGTCTTAAATTGAGTATAAAAATATATCGGGATAATATTTGGAAGTATCGGATCAATTGTTCAAAGTAAATGATCGTGCGATAGCGTTTATTTAATAAGAAATATATACGTTAATGAAATATAAATTTTGAAAATGACCGGAAATTGAGAATTGTGACATGGGGATGTAAAATAAACATGTACTCCATCCATCGAATGTTCACTTTCCACATTGAACTTAGCTCCCAAGTTTCCTCGGGAGGGAGTTGGGTGTCTTAGCATTCGATGACTAAGTTGGACTTAAACTCATCCCTTTAGCGACTTTATAACAAGTCTCTAGCTAATCCCTTCGTCAAGTGATCGCCTAAATTGTGTTGAGATCTTACAAACTCTATAGATACCACCCCATTCATGATAAGCTCACGAATCTTGCTATGTCGACACCTAAGTGTCTAGACTTCCCATTGTACATCCGGCTATAAGCCTTTGCCAATGTAGTCGCACTATCACAACGGATAGAAATAGGTTCTATAGGTTTAGGCCACAATGGAATCTCAAGAAGCAAGTTTTCAACCATTCACTTCTTTATCGTAATGCTAACGCCACAAATTGATTCCATTGTTGAACCGGTGATGCAAGTTTGCTTCTTGGATGCCCAAGAAATTGCACCTCCACCAAGTAGGAATACCCGACCACCGGTAGCGAATTGTCTTGATGTTACCGATCCAACTTGCATCGGTGTATCCTTCTAATCTTGAAGGATAACCAATATATGAGAGACTATAATCCATAGTTCTCTTGGATACTTCAATACCCTCTAAATTGCTTGCCGTGATGAGCACTAGAATTACTAGTATACCGCTCAATTTACCCACTTCAAAAGCAATATCGGTCTTGTACAAGTCATGGCATACATCAGCACCAATTACCCTAGAAAACCCAAGTTGAGATACTGACCTTGCCATTATTAGGCATCGACTTCTCACAAGTATCCATAGGTGTACTCATCGAGTACAATAAAAGTAATTGAATTTCCTCAACAACTTCTCAATATAGTGAGACTACGATATAGAAATTCTTTTACTTTCATGTTTAATTCTTATACCAAGGATAACATCAGCCTCCCCTATGTCCTTCATGGAGAACCTTGATGACAAAAATTCCTTTGTCAGGTCAACATGATTTTGGTCAGTGCCAAAGATCAATATGTCATCAACATATAGGAAAATGATGACTCCTTTACCGATTCATCAAATTTGCTATATACACATTTTTCGATTGGTTAAGTAAATAACCATTAGACAAAACCACTTCATCAAAATTTTGATGCCATTGATTAGGTGCTGATTTAGTCCATAGAGACTTAATCGGTTTACACCTTGTTTTCATTGCCGAGCAAGATGAAGCCACGAGGTTGGTTCGTATAATCCTCCTCATCTAATTCACCATTCAATAAAGTTGTTTTACATCCATTTGATGAATAATCGATTGTGAATAGATGCCAAAGCAATCGCCAGTCTTATGGTATGCCGATACAAGCCATAGGGGCATAAGTATCAAAATATTCTATCCACGACTTTTTTTAAAGCCACGAATGACTAGTCTAGCCTTGAACTTTTCAATAGTTCCATCTACCTTCATTTTCTTTTGAAAATCCATTTGCAACCCGAGGTTTGCAACCGGAGGTAGATCAACCAACACCAGTGTTGTTGTGCATGATGGAATCCATCTCATCATTGATTTCTTCTTTCGAGAAAGCAATATCCGGGACTTCATTGCTTCTTCAAATGTCTTGGGATCATCCTCGACAATGAAGCAAGAGGAGTATTGGTCGAGACCTCATCCTAGTTCCTTCAACTAAATATAGTTGAAACTCAGTCCAAATGACTTTGGATTCTGACCCTTTTGCTCTTCTCGAGCATAGGTTCGGTTGTTGAACCACAACCTCATTAGGGACCATGATGGTTCTTCATCGGGGACCTCGATACACCAGTGTCATGATTTCCATTAGGAATCCTATGACTTGGTCTAGGGACCGATGAGAATCTATTCTCATCAAAGTTTGCATCCCTTGATTCAATTATAGAGTTAATTGAAACATATTCATTAGGTTCAATAACATAGAACCTAAAAGCCTTGGAATGCTTATCATATCCAACAAAGATGCGATCAATGCCTCTTTCACCCAAAGTTTTCACTTTGGATCGTGAGTCTTACAATGACCTACAACCCCGGACCACGAGATAATTGAGTTGGGTTTCCTTTTAGTCCGAGTTCATAAGGGTAACCTTGTTCCTTTTGTTAGGAACCCTATTTAAAAAATAGCAAGTCATTAACATAGCTTCACCCAAGAACCCTTGACTCGATCCACGAATCGACAACATGGAATTAACCATCCTCCAAAGACCGTTTTTCCTTTCGAAATACCATTTCTTTGAGGAGTATAGGGAGCAATCGTTTCATGGATTATACCAACATCTTGAAAATATAGAGTATCCATGTACTCACCTCCCTATCGATCCTTAATCTTTTGATCGTGGACCCAAGTTATAATTCAACTTCGATTTTAAATACTTTGAATTTATCTAAGGAAAATGACAAAAATGCATCGAACTTGACACTTTTGTGATTGTGTGTAGCCAACTTTTTTTCATTGTAACACAAACCTTTTGAATTTTGGTTATTGTATATACGATTTCCAACATGTCACAACACGTGGATCGCCAACTCATCCGGTGTTACACGTGACGCCAACTCATTTACCCACTATTACTTTTTAGGGATAATAACAAAAAATGTATCGAACTTGACCACTTTTGTCATTGTAACACAAACCTTTTGAATTTGTGTTAGTGTATGTCTCCATCAACCTAAACTTGGCATCGTTAGTCCTTTATACTAACAAATTAGCACATAACTTAAATTTTGTTTTTCGTTTTCATCCCTTTTATACGTTTTCATTTGTTTTCTTATTTTTCATCCGTTTTATACATTTTCGTCCATTTTCTTACGTTTTATATGTTTTCGTCCATTTTTTACTTTTCGTAAAAGCAGATGAAAACGTAAAAATCGGTGAAAATGATTTAAAAAGTGAAAATCGGACGGCGACGTAAAACGAACAGCGTGTAAAACGGACGAAAACATATAAAGGACTAACGTTGCATTAATAAAATAAGCGGACGTGTGTAGCTATAAAATGGATGAAAAGGTACAAAAATGGATGAAAGCATATAAAATGGATGAAAACGTATAAAAGCGTAAGAAAATTGGCAAAAACGATAAAAAAGCATTTAAACGTATAAAAACATAAGAAAATGAGCGAAAATGTATAAAAGCGGATGAAAGCGTAAGAAACGAACGAAAACATATAAAAGGGGATGAAAACGTAAGAATATTTTTTAAGTTATGTGCTAACGGCCGTTAGTATAAAGGACTAATGATGCCAAGTTTAGATTGATTTGGATACATACATTAACACAAATTAAAAAGGTTTGTGTTACAATGATAAAAGTGGTCAAGTTCGATACATTGTTTTGTTATTATCCCTAAAAAGTAATAGTGGGTAAATGAGTTGGCGATCCACGTGTAACACCGGATGAGTTGGCGATCCACGTGTTGTGACATGTTGGAAATCGTACATACAATAAGAAAAATTCAAAAGGTTTGTGTTACAATGAAAAAATAGTTGGCTACACACAATCACAAAAAGTGTCAAGTTCGATGCATTTTTTGTCATTTTCCTTTATCTAATGCTTCATCCTTGGTATGTAACAGATAGACATAACAAAACCTAGAAGCATCATCAATAAATGTCACAAAGTACTTCTTATTCCCCAAAGAGGAGTGGCATGCAAATCACACAAAGCATCGTGTATTAGCTCAAGAGCTTAGTTTCACGTTTAACACCTCGAAAAGGTTTCTTAGTTATCTTGGTCAACATGCAATTTTACACTTTTCAAAGTCCATGTCAAATCTTGGGACTAACCCATCCTTAGACATATCTTGCATCCTTTTATAGTGTACATGGCCAAGTGTAGCATGCCAAAGGGTAGAGTCAACGGTCATTGGTGGTCACAAAGGCTGAATTAACACTATCGGTGACAATATTAAGCCCGAACATTTGATTACACAAATAGCCAAAACCAATAAACACACCATGCTTAGAAAGAACAAATTTATCAAACTCAATAACTTGTTTATATCCATTATTATTCAAAACTACTTGAAACCAAGTTTTTCCTTATATCAGAACATGAATAACATTAAACAAAGTTACAATCTTTCCGAACTAAACTTAAGATCTACACAACCACGACCATGCACCAAGGTTGTTGACTCATTTCCCATGTGAAGAATAGAACCATCATTCGATGACTCATAAGTCTTGAACCGACTTCTATCTTTGCACACATGAGCAGTTGCTCTGAGTCAACCCACCACACAACATCATCATCGCACATAATAAGATTCAGATACATATGTAACATAATAAATCGAAAAGATTTATTAAATATATTCGACCTTTCGGTGAGTTGGTAGAACCACCACTCCCTAAACCATTAGTGCACGATCCATTGGCTTTACCACCAACCTTAACACCTTTACAATCCTTTTAATGTGACAAGATTTGCCACATTTCCAACAAGTAGGTGTTGCCTTCTTGTTAGGATTTGCCCTGTGTTATCATGATGTTTACGTTAGCCTTTGTTGTCATTGTACACGGTGGAGTTGTTATGCTCACCATATTGACAACAGATTCCTCAATCTTGAGATGACTACCCAACTCAACTGAGTTAACTCATCCTTCTTATGTTTCAAGGTATGCTTGAAATCTATCTAAGAAGGAGGAGTTTATCAATGACACAAGAGACCTAAATAGCCTCATTCATGTGCATTTGGTGTTGTGTAAACCTTCCAAGTATACCAAAAATTTCATTGTATTGTTCCATAACCGGTCTTGAATCGGTCATTTTGTAATTTGTGAAATTACTTACATGGAACTTCTTACTTGAAGTATCCTCGACCATATATTTGGCATCCAAGGAATACCACTAGGTGGTTACCGGATATCACTTGGAATCGTGTTATCACTTTCCAAAGTAAACTATTCGACCCTAATGCCCGGGTTACGAATATCTACTTGGGATAAGACCAAATGTTAGTTATAGAATTAAGCATAATTCAATAACCCTTGCGCAAATAAGTGTTTAAGATTTCGGTTTGTTTCTCCTTATTTCAAGATGTTTCTCGGTGTGTTTATGCTAATGAAGACATTCTCTATATATAGTAGAAAACTCACTCCTAGTCAATGGAATTTATGATTGATTAATGGCCAATTAATCACCCATAATAAGCCTCCATTATCATAGGAATAGTGGTTACATGACCAATTAAATGTGGTCATAAAGCGGTCATAATGACTACTTGAATGAGTCAAAGTTACAAATTAATCACTTCAACACTACCAAGTAGGAACCAATACACTAGCGGCGAACCAATACACTACCAAGAGGAACCATTAGTTACTACAATAACAAGAGTAACCAATACACTAGCAGCAGGAACGAAGACACTACCGGTAGGAACCATCACCACTACACTATCACCTAAAGCAATCTCACCCTATCCTGCACCTAGGCCTTTTGCTAAGTCTAAACATTGGTGAACCTGCGAGAAAGTTGTAGTTCTTGAACCTAATATTGGAAAGGGTAAAGGGATTGCAAAGCCAACTTTGGTGTTTGAAAGTACTGAGAGGAGCATATAGCTTTTGATGAAGAATTTGCTAAAAGATTACATATGAAAGTAAATGCTAAATAAATTGCTAAAGAAAAGGAAAGGGCAAAGTAGGAAGAAGCCTCTAAACAAGCTATAGAAGAGTGGTAAATGGAATGTATGTATTTTACCCTACATGTTCTAAAAAGGGTCAACAAAAACCAAAAATAATTCAGCCCATAGAAGGAATCTATACCAATGTCGTAAACAATTGCATAGATGATGCATATAAACCACTCCTTATTAGTGTACAAACTGCCACTAAATTTTTTAATGAACCAAGTAATGTTATATACTTAACTAACGACATCTAAGGTATTATACACTACATAATTACGAATCAGACAGACATAAAAAAGACCAATGTAATTATTTCCCGGTACTCAACTAGGGGATCGATAGCTTTATCCTTGGCACGATATGTAATTATTTTCCGACTCATAATATTATTTTGGTTTCATTATTCAATTATAATTTTGATTCTCAATTAATTGTTGGCGAATTAATTCTTATTGTGTTCTTAATTAATTGTCTTTTAATTTATTATTGGCCAATTAATTATTTGATATTTTGTCTTTGTTTATTTATTGTTTTATATGTGGTTTTATTTGTCATTCCATTAGAGTATTTTGGTGACGTGGAAACTAGGTCCTAGCATAGTTTTGATTCTTTTATTATTAATACTTTTGCGTTATTAATTGTTTCTAGTGTATGCATCGTTGTTTATTGGTAGCCACCCTAGTTTTGGTAGTTTTGAATGGCGGTAGTGTCTAGTTGCTTAGGAGATATGACCAACTGACCTAAGTAGGTAGATTGAGTGGGAAGGGTAGATATGACCAACCGACGACCTTCTTCGCTTGTGCGATTTGACCAACCGATCACTTGCTTTTGGATGAACTTAAGAAGTTAGTGATGAGTGTTTAAAATGCTAGCGCCGGGCACTCATTATTATAAATCTTGCATGTAGCGGTACTTAATGACTTGGCTTAGGGACTAAGAACAATCGGACTTCTGACGGGTCACCGACTTCTCGGTGGAACCCTTTGGCGATAGGTTAGAGACGAATCGACCAAATCTTTGTCCTAGCGACTTTGACCCCACTTGAAACAGAATCTAGTGACTTTTAGAACTCATGTAATGTAAAACCCTAAAATCTCAAACGGGTTAAAGACCATTTTGCCCTCGGACTTAATAATTGTGAAATACGTATATTCGTCAATCTTGTCAATTACGTTCTAACCTAAATAAGAAATGAATGATTTATACAAGATAATGAAATTTACTTTCACTTATGTCTACTAAATAATATATATATATATATATATATATATATATATATCACACATCATAAGTTAAATGGACTAAATGATATTTACTAGTTGCAAACAATTAAATTAAACTAAATGAATCAAGTAAATATGGAAGTGATAAAATTGATTGAGTCAAAGATCTCCCCCTAATCGCCAATATCAACGCCCCTAATCCCCATTTATTTTCTCATTTACTCTCTTTATATCTCCTAATTACCGGTTCAAAAATAAACCTAAAAAACCTAACCCTCCCAATTAAAAAGTGACGGCAAAATATTATACCCTCCATTCCATTCGAATTCAAAGAAGAAAAAGGAGGAAGCTGTGATCGTGTGTGGTTAATACGAGGTGTTGTGATCGTGTTTGGTTCGAAAGGGAGACCTTGGTTGTGGGTTATTGAAGCTGGTCGTGGGTTCCTAAGCCAAGAAGAAGGCTTTGTCGTGGGGTATTTGGTGCCCTAATCTTGTTCCTCTTTCGTTCACGCTTCAAGGGTAACGTATCATATGTCTCATTCCATCTCCGTTCCATTTTATTTGATTTAGGTCGTGTGGTTATGGCCTCTAGCGAATACATATTATGAATTATTCAAACACATGAAATAATAACTATACTACACATGAAATGATAAGAATGAACCACATGAAATCATGACCTTGGCTTTGTTTTATGTCGAATGAATATGGACCTATGATCCTTGATATGAATCTACTTTTGACCCTTTATATACGACACATACATGATTTTATTAAAGAGATAAATGAGCTTTGTAATATCGTGTTCGTGTCTTGTAAATTGAATCGATAACAAAGTTATTTAAAGGTCTCGTTAGGTTTTATTTGAGGCGTATAGATTAATATTGGGGAGGAAGTCTTGACCAAAATGCTAACACACAAGGAATTGTATAATCATGTGATAAACGACTTCAAATGGTCTAAAACGTATATGATAACCATAATCTAAAACCTAGGTTTTATATTGTATATAAGCCGATTTAATAAAGTACAGGATAGAAATTGTAATTATTGAAACTTGATGGGTTACCTTGTTAATATGATAACTAAATGTACTAAATGGGTAAAACATGTAAACTTGCTATATTTACACTTTTGACCCTCTACTATGTAATATTGACAGTTTTGACCCTAAACTTGTATAACTAGTCATAATTGACCCTTAAACTATGATAATACTTGTTTTCATCATTTTAACCTAATTTGACTTTAATTATATCATTTATGACTAAATCTGCTGAATACGGAAACATGCTATTTTTGGAAAGTTACTTAATATGGAAACTTGCTAATTATGGAAACCTGCCTAAAATAGAAAGTTATCTAAAATGAAAAGTTACTTACAATGGGTAAACTACTTAAAGTGGAAACTTACTAAATAAGGAAAGTTTCTATATTTGGAAACTTACTAAAAATGGAAAGACTCTCATAAAACCTAAAGGACTTAATCTGAAATAAAATACTTAAACCTCATCTGATAAACGTATGTCCTTTCAATTCTGTAGATCCCTCGAGGAAGGAGTGATCTTTCATTGTCTCTTGTTTCCATCTATTGTGTTTGCTTTGTTGTGTAATAAGGTATAGATATTCTGACCTTATCTCTTAAGGTTTCTCATGATTCGTACACATCCATTGATATTAGCTTTGACTATTATGCCTTTGCTCTGAGCCTCTTATTAGGGCTTCCCTATGACTTTGCTATGCACCCTTTGATTGAGCGTTGATTATGAACCTTCTAATTATGAGCTTTTGTTATGAACCTCGATTATGAACCTTTGCTATGGACCTTGATAAGAACCTTTGACATTTGAACCTTTGACATGAACCCTTAAGTTATGACTATGCTTTGACCCTTGAGTTTGATACAGGAGCCAAATATGTTTCCCTAGTCATGGAGGTACCATGACCATGTCATTGATACACCAATGGCATGACTCTAGTGTGGTCGAGTGATGTTCCACACCTTCCCTTTCTCATTATATGATTATCGACTCAAGATATATGTTTGGCCACTATGATTCTACGGGGGCGTATGGATGCATCCTAGATATGTTATGTTATGTTATGATATGTTATGATATGATTTATATGGTGAATGATGTCGTGTGTAATACGCGTCTTCACATTCTGGGAGCTGATCACTCCATTGGTTACTTGAGGTCTCCCATCCTATTATATATGGTATTCCGAGGTCACCCCTCCGAATACAATGGTTACTATGATGTGATATGTTTATGCAATGATATGGGCTCGTGGTAGATGGCTGACCCTTTTCCTTTCCGTTTCATTATCCTTTGTTTATACCTCATGATATTTCCCATATGCACCTTATGATTATGTTATCTTCGTTTCTTATCCTTGATTATTTGTATTGTTATATATATCATTCCATCGATTTTTAAGCTCGATCGCATTTTCTTTTCTGCGACAAGTAACTAAGCTAGGAGCCGGATTTAGCTACGGGTTTGAGTGATGAGTGATATGGAGATTATGACCTTAGTCATCTTAGTTTCCGCTTGATTATGTCTTGACATTTATTTAGACTTGGATTATCATTATTTATGTCTTTGGAGTATTTCCTTTCATTGAACTTATGTATCGTTAAGTTGTGTTAACTTGATTTTCCTTTGATTATTTATTTAAGACTTCATTGTTTGCTTTATGTTCATTATGTATGCTTTGATATGACACCATCTTGTGATACTTCTACCCTTATCGGGTTGGGGTGATACAATTATGGTATCGAGCCCAACTTCGACTTGTAGTCGGGACACGTGACATGTGGACCCTAAGATTTGACCCTTAGAGCTTAGGTTTGACTTGTAAGGTTTTGGGTAGACTCTAGGTTTCATTCTCGTCATGTCCGTTCATGCTTTTCATCTTGTTTTCGACCTTTGCTAGTCGTTTTGATAATCGTTCGGATGGTGGCTACACGAAATGGTGAGACTAATGGGATGGTACCCCAAACTTGAGCGATGATTTCTAATGCTTTGGCTAGCGCCCTTCAAATATCACTTCTTTGAATTGGTGACCACTATCACCAATAATATCGTAATTGGTGCGGTACTTGGTGGTGGTGGTGGTGGTGGTAATCCACCTACTCGATTCATGTTTGGATAGAGAGGTTCACTAAGCTCAAGCCGATTGCTTTCGATCTGCTCGCTCCCTCTTGATCTTTGAAGATTGGATAACCCATATGGAGAAATTGTTTAATGTCTTAGGTCATCTTGATGAGTTTAAGACTAAATTTGGATGCGTTTAAGTTAGAGGGTGATGCGCTTAATTGGTGGAAGCGTACCTTCTAGCTAAGGAGGAGAACTTTGTCGATACCTGCTCATGGAACACTTTCCGTGAGATATTTTATAAGCAGTACTTTCCAGATTCATAGCAGCAGCGATATGAGCGTGATTATGGGGCGATATCAGTTGGATAGGGAAAATTCGAATGAGTATATGCAGCGGTTTATGAGGCTGGTTGGTTTTGTTGGGGCAGTTGCGGGTGATGCTAGGAGACAGGCTCGACATTTTAAGTGGGGTTTAAAGAGATGGGTGTTGGACCAGCTTATCAACAATGATTACGCCGATGTAGCACAAGTAGCGGATGCAGCCCGCAATATCGAGTTCCTACATTCTGACCAGGGTTCAAATAAGAGAAGTAGGGACGGAGACCGGGTTAACGTTAGGGATCTCCATGATTAGGGGTATGAGCACAGAGGTCGCCAGGACCATGGTGCTGATATGAGGGGTCGCCAGGACCAAGTTAAGGAGTTCAGAGGTCGTTGGGACCGGGGATATGACTCGAGACGTCGGGAGACTCGGGGTTAGGATCAGCGGACTATGGGTAGAGCAGGGAATGACCGTCAGGGTCATGGCAGCAGTGGTCAGCGTCAGTTTAGAGACCAGTCTTCATGTGGTTCCCAGCATGATCGTTCTACAGTTTTGTCAGCTCAGAGGAGGCCTACTGAGACCTTATCTCCTCCTCCACTTTGCTCCACTTGCGGAAAGCCCCATTCGGGTGTCTGTTGCAAGGCCACTGGAGGATGTTTGCCTGCAGGTCCCATGCTTATAAGGTGAAAGACTGTCCTCAAGGGAAGCATGTTGCACCGGGAAACATGGCTAGACCAGCTCTGACCATGGGTCATGTTTATTCTATTACTCGGGACCAAGCGGCGAATTTTTCAGGTACCATTACCGGCATCCTTTATATTAGTGATCATATTGTCTTTGCTTTATTTGATACCGGTGTTACTCATTCTATTATATATGTCTCATTAGCAAAGAAACTGAATATGACCCCCACACCTTTATCAAACCAATTATCTATCTCCACCCCAATGAAAAATCATGTGCTTATTGATTGTGAATATGTGAACTGTCCTCTACGTTTCGATGATGGTATTCGTTCGGCTAATCTACTTCCTCTGGATATGTTTGATTTTGATGTTATTTTGGGTATGGACTGGTTGACTTTGCATAGAGCTACCAATGATTGTCATGCTCGAATGTTATCTTCGGTAATATTCACCAACCCAATTTCGTTTATCATGGTGCTCAACCGCTCAAGTCAGCTAAGATCATCTCGGCTATGAAAGCCCGTACTCTTATTTCTCATTGTTGCCTGGGCTTTCTGGCATCCATTAAAGATACTTCTCTGGAAGTTCCTACTATTGAAAGTCTTTCTGTTGTGCGCGAATTCTCCGATGTGTTTCCCGATGAACTTCCTGGCATTCCTCCGGGTAAGGAAGTTGAGTTTGGCATTGAGTTGATTCCTAGTGCTGAACCTATTTCCAAAGCTCCTTATCGTATGGCGCCGATTGAATTAAAAGATTTGAAGGAGCAGTTACAGGAACTCTTAGAGAATGGTTTTATTCGACCCATTGTTTCTCCTTGGGGTGCACATGTGTTATTTGTTAAGAAGAAGGATGGGAGTATGAGGTTGTGTATTGATTATCGCGAGCTGAACCGAATCACTATCTGTAACCGTTATCCTCTTCTGCGCATCGACGACTTATTTGACCACTTGCTAGGGGCTAAGTTCTTTTCCAAGATTGATCTGAGATCTGGTTATCATCAATTACGTGTGAAGGAGCAAGATTTTCCTAAGACCGCGTTCCGTACTCGTTATGGCCATTATGAGTTTCTGGTTATGCCGTTTGGTTTGACTAATGCTCCTGTTGTTTTCATGGACCTTATGAATCGGGTTTTCCACGAGTACCTCGATAAGTTTATGATTGTTTTCATCGATGATATTCTCGTTTATTCCAAGATTGAGGCAGAGCATGAGCAACAACTCCGTATCGTTTTAGAGACTCTCCGACAGCAGAAGTTGTATGCGAAGTTTTCTAAGTGTGAATTCTGGTTGAGCCAAGTTGCTTTCCTTGGTCATGTGGTGTCTGCTGATGGTATCACTATGGACACGTCTAAGGTTGAGGCTATCACCAAGTGGCTGAGACCTACTACCGTGACGGAGGTTAGGAGCTTTTTGGGGCTTGCTGGTTATTATCGATGTTTTGTTGAGGGTTTCTCTCAGTTGGCGTTACCCCTGACGCAACTGATGAGGAAAGGTGAAAGTTTGTTTGGACAGAGGAGCGCGAAAAGAGTTTTGAGGAGTTGAAACAAAGGTTGGTGTCAGCACCAATTTTGACTCTTCCATCGGGTTTTGGAGGTTTCTAGATTTATAGCGATGCATCAAAGAAAGTTTTGGGTTGTGTTTTGATGCAGCACGGTAAAGTGATTGCCTATGCTTAGAGGCAATTGAAATCGTATGAAGAGAGTTATCCTACGCATGATCTAGAGTTGGCTGCGGTTGTTTTTGCTTTAAAGATTTGGAGGCATTACTTGTACGGTGAGTGGGTGATATCTTCACCGACCATAAAAGTTTAAAGTATATCTTCACATAGAAAGAGCTCAATATGAGGCAAAGGAGGTGGTTAGAAATTCTTAAAGATTATGACACGAACATCCAAGATCATCCGGGTAAGGCTAATGTGGTTCTTGATGCACTTAGCGAAAGTCGGGTATGATTGCTAGTTTGGAGATTGAGCCTAGGGTTCTTCATGATCTAGAGCTTTTGGATGTAGAGTTTTGTATTCGGGTTATGACGGTTATTGGGCTAGTATGAAAGTAGAGTCCAACCTTATGCTACAGATTAAGGAAGCTCGGAAGGATGATGGTGAGCTTTGGTTTGTGGTTCAGAATATCGAAGCGGGTAAGCGACGAGTTCGATGTCGATGGTTTTGGCGTCGTATGGTATGAGGTCGACTTTGTGTTCGAATGATCCCGCTTTCTGTGTCGCTGTTTTGTCCGAGGCTCACAGTTCCCCTTTCACTATTCATCCTGGTTCGACCAAGATGTACCAGGATCTTAAGCAGCATTTCTAGTGGAATGGTATGAAGCAAGATGTGGCTTCGTTTGTGGCCAAGTGTATGACCTGTCAGCAGGTCAAGATTGAGCATCAGAGGGCGAGTGGTTTGTTGCAGCCGTTAGATATTCCTACCTGGAAGTGGGAAGATATCTCCATGGATTTTGTCATGGGTTTGCCTCCTACTCCAAAAAGACATGATGCGATTTGGGTGGTTGTTGATCGACTAACCAAATCTGCTCATTTCTTACCTATCCGGAAGGACTTTCATGTTACTAGATTGGCGGACATATTTTAGCAAGAGATTATTAGACTATATGGTACTCCTACCGCTATTATTTCTAATAGAGATCCGCGTTTCACGTCACGTTTTTAGAAGAGTCTGCAAAGAGCTTGGGGTACGCGTCTCAAGTTTAGTACCAATTTTCATCCTCAGACTGATGGTCAGACGGAGAGGACCATTCAGACTCTTGAGGACATGTTGAGGGCTTGTGCCTTGGAATGGACCGGAAACTGGGATGAGTATCTGTGCTTGGTGGAGTTTGCTTCCAACAATACTTGGCACGCTAGCATCAAGGCAGCACCGTATGAGCTGTTATATGGGAGGAAATGTAGGGCACCTATTTGTTGGGATGAAGTATGTGAGCGTTTGATAGAGGGTCCGAAATCATCGAGATCACTAATGAAAAGGTGGCAGTTGCTAGGGAAAGGTTGAAGGAGGCTCGTTCACGCCGAGAAGAGTTATCTTGACAAGCATAAGGCGCGACTTAGAGTTTCGTGTTGGTGATCGTGTTTTCTAAAATTTTCGCGATTCGGTGGGGTTAGCGTTTTAGAATCAAGGGCAAGCTCGATCTTGATTCATCGGACCTTTCGAGATTTTGGATCGTATTGGGGAGGTTTCCTACCGTTTAGCTCTACCTCCTCAGTTATCTCATGTTCATGATGTGTTCCATGTATCTCTTCTGCGGGGATACATCTCTCATCCGTTGCACGTGGTATCCTATCCTTTGGATCGGATTCAGCCGGATATGTCTTTGTTTGAAGAACCCGAAGCTATCTTAGATCGACGGGATCGAGTCATGAGAAACAAAGTCATTTCGTTCGTGAAAATTCTTTGGAAGAATCACCCAGAGCATGAAGCTACCTAGGAAACTGTTGTTCCCTATTCACTATCATTTAAAAAAAATTAAGTACTTAAAACAATTTAACAGTGAATAATGACTGAAATTAAAGTAAGTAAAACACACAAAGTAATTTTCAACATCATATTCTTTATTAGAAATCAATAAAAAAGAATATGTTACCCAAGTACTTGCAGAACAATACTTGGGATTGAAATGACAAAGTTTGGTGACTCCTCTCTAAGCTCAGGCTAAGTCTGAGCACAACTCTTAGAACCCACTAAGCTATCTCAGGGATAAAGTTGTATTTAGAGGAGTGAAAAGATGGCTTGCGTGTGTGTTTTTTTACAATTCACAAGCGTAACCTTTTCACTCCATCTCTTATGCTATTTATACATGTATGATTTTTAACTCTTTCCTAAGTGACAAGCGACATCATACATAAGACAAAATCTTGATGTATTTTGTCTCTCTTCTAAAGACTATTCTAGGCAAGAGACAAGACTACTTTCCTAAGTTCGTTGATGACACCGAGCACGATCTTTGCCATTCGGGAAAGTTGACTTTGGTTGATAAGGACTTCGTCTTATCTCGATTCAAACTTATCCCGCCTTGTCCCGCTCATTCTTTAGTCTTTACATCCTTGATCTTCTACTTCAATTTGTCTTCATGTAAGAGTTGGAGAGGTCTTAGGGATTCGATGAGTTAATGTCATCACCACCGAATCCATCATCTTCTTCTTGACTCATTCTTCACCCTTTAAGTTCCGCCTTCTTGAGTGGAGACTTCTTCTTAGCCTCGTCTTGAGTATCCTGAAGATGACTCATTTGAGAGACTATGCACTCGGTGACTTGTTAGTGTTTAACTAACTAAACACTTGGGCTAGTTTCTATTCAAATCCTAGATTAAGGGGTTTGGGTATTCTTGAACCCAACAGTCTCCCCTATTTGGATATACAAATAGCACGAGTGTTTGATTAGTGTAAGTGAGCAAATGGCTTCTTCTTACAATGAATGTACTAATGAATACATTAAGGAACACCGAGTATTTTAACAAAACATACATCTTTTATTGATCACATTACATGGTTCCTATCACTAGTACAAAAGATAAATCAAAATGATGTCGATTGAGATGGATCCCAGTGCTTCAAGCTTAGGTTTCTTTTGAGGTGTTTCTTTGTCGGGGTGCTCTCTTATCTTGGCATTCGGTCTTGGCGAACACGATGTTTCTTTGGGGTTTGGATTTGAGAGGCCACGGTATGTAGCTCAACATTGCAGACCATGCCACTGATCAATATCACTCCATCTTTGAAATGTTGGGTTTCCATAGACATCAATGTGGAATAGCCCTCTTCGAGCTTTTCAATCACCAGACAGTTCACGAACTTAACACCTTCCGCGGTTCCTGTTGCATTCGAGTCCGGCACTTTTATCTTGGTGGAACTCAACCCTCTTTCTTTACCCTGTGATGACCGAGGTTGAGCTCCTTGTGGTGCGATTAAGGCGGTGAATTCCTAGTTGTGTTGGTGTATCTCTCGGTCTTTCATACCTCTTACTAAGCATCTTCATTAGCTCCTTAACCACCGCATTTTGCTTCTTTTCTATTATTGGACCGAGTTCATGAATTCATGATCCCAAAGTCGTTGAATTTTGGGATCATGAACCTCGAAATGCCTTTTATCATCCCCACAGAGACGTTCATTGCTAGTGGTTTAGACACAGGGATGATTTTGACATCGATGATCTTCTCGAAGTCTTCTACTTGACATTGTCCAATTGTAATGGTCAATTCTTGCTTTCCGATGGGCTGCGTTCTTTTGTTCTTTTCTTCCAACCGCTTTTCATTTCACCATTTTTTTTGCTAAGCATCCTTGAACCTCTGTCTGCCTTACCCTTTTCAAGCTTCTTTGGATCAATTCCACATTCTAAGCTTCTTGACAATCACTTGAACTAGTGCTTCCTTACTCTTCTTGTCATCCTCAACTTGTTTCAATCACCTTTCTTCTTTAGCAAGATATTTAGTTAGTGTTGAGGTGTGAGAAGGTATTCATGTCACCGATTTTGTAGGGAATCTTCTCGTGCTCGATGGTTGTCATTATGCCTTTTCCTTTGTCCCGCCCGAGGAAGATGATGCAACCGGTGGTGTTGTTGTCATGATTGGTGATGTATTGTCGATGTTGTTGTTGTTGTTGTTGATGTTTGTGGTGGAAGTGATGAGATGGGTATTCTTGAGATCAAGTTGTGATGATGATATTTGAGCCGCAGATCTCGATGGTGTTGACTCCCGTCGGTGTGAAGAGGAGTTTCTTCAAGATATTCTCCCCTCAACCTGCTGCCGGAGGCGTCGGTGAGGCAAGAGTTGGAGTTGGTCTTGAGGGGCCCGAGCCGCTTGACCCTTGAAGGCTGATAAATTTCAGAAGCATGGCCTTGATGTCGAAATATCTTTGAATACCAATGACTTTTGCTTCCAAGTTAGCACGAGATTCTTCCAAAGCGGTCATTCGGGTCCAAGATTCCGAGCCATAGAAGACGAGGCTGAGTCAAAGTAGCCACTGTGTTGGAATCACTCCTAAGCGATATTTCAAGTATTTATATTTCATATGTAATAGGTAGCTTTATTATGGCCTTTATGTTTGTTTAAGGTCAAGCTTATGTAGAAGGCCCATAAGCAGATCCAAGCCCAATAAGGAATAGGGAAGGAGAGGTGTTGCCTAGCTCCTTGCCTATATAAACTCTTGTAAACCCTCATTTGAGGTTGGTTGTTCAAGTTATTCTTTCACTCATACATTCGCTTAACCGTTTCATACTATTGTGTGTGTGTGTGCTTGTTTACTTGTTCAATCGCCTTATCTCTTCTCTTATAAGCTTGTGTTGTAAAACTAGTGACCTAACGATGGTATCAATCGCCAAATAGTTGGGTGTACTCGTTTGTTTTGAAGTTTTGGTTTTGGATCTTACGCGTAGAGATAACGCTATCTTTGGTTATCTTAAAAACTCGTTTTTACACTTTTAATCCAAGATTCTTGTACTTTCAATGTTTTGAGGTGTTAAAATACTTGTTTTTGGCAAAAGTTTCAAACTTCTGGCGTGGATTCGTTTTAAGCTTGTTTTTGTTCGTGGGTGTCGTTCTCAGCGTAACTTTGTTTAGCGCTTTGGTACATCAAAATTCACACTTTTGTGTTCTTTTGGTACTATTGAAGCTATTCCATAACAAAAAGCGGTTTAGAAACACATTTGGGCAGAATCAAAGTTACGAGTAATCCTCGCGTATCAAAACCCTAATATTACGCGTAAGATTGTTCCTTGGTTTGATCTTCATTTTACGGTTTATTCCGTGTTTTCTTACTTGGATAAGTGCGAAAATCGTCGACTTTGGATATCTTTTGCCTTTGTGAAGTGTAAAAGATCATTTGAGCAAAAACCCTAAAATTACGCATAAGCATAAACTTCGGCGTAGAAATTCTTCGCATAAGATTCACTTCTGGCGTAAACTTGGTCTCGCGCATAAGGTAATCCTCGCCTAACTTTCTCGCCTAACTTTTGTCTCGCATAACTTTAGTGCTTTTATCCTACTTACGCGTAAGCTAAAACCTCGCGTAACTCCTCTTTGTTCTGCGTAACTTTTGGTGTTTTACGCATAAGTGCTACTTGGTTCTTGTCTTTCCTCGCCTAAGGACACTTCATCAACAAAGGTTCATTCGACTACAAAGATCCATCTTTACCACACAAGTTTATCATCATGTCTCAACCACCATACTCTAACTATTTCCTCACACTTATAATCATCAACAACAACAACAATTAACTCCACAACATCAACAATGGAATCAACAACAAGCCATTTATCAACAACAATTTAATCGACAACATACTCCACAACTTGGTGCAATTCCACAACCACAAATGGTTCAACCACAACCAAGCCTTCAAGTTCAACCCTACACAACGATTTCAATCAACATCCATCACGGACCACTATGAAGGAACCCACTTGGTTTGCAAAGATGTGTGAAGCTTTAAGCGACCAACAATCAATTCATGAAGTGGATCACTTGATAGACCTCCAATGCTCACTCCGAAACTACGATCAATGGGTGATAAGGTTCTTTAGGTTACGTGATCTAAAGAAGCCACATGGAAAGTTCTTAAAGAAGGTTATCTTGGAAGGTCCATTTGAGATGCCTCCGTCATTGTGCAGGAGATCCAGCTGCTTTGTTCCACGAGATGAACAAACCAACATTGCTCTTTGTTGCGATTTAAATCCTCTGAACTTCTACACTATGAAGGCGATGAACTTGCAATGGAATACATCCTCTTAGGATTACCAAACCCAATTCTTCGTAGTGTTGATGCTCAAAAGCGCACAAAAATGTGGGATCATATTAGTCTTCTTATGGAAGGATCATACTCAATCGGGAGGATTTGGAATCCAAAATTTACTTGGCTTATGAACACTTCATGATTGAACACGGAGAGACACTAGAGTCATATCATCATCGATTTTCGGACATCATCAATGATTTGGATAAACACAACATCATCATGCCAAGAATTGCGGTGAATACTAAGTTCTGAGTAGTCTTGGTCGAGAATGGGAGAAGTATGTCATTTTCTCCGTCAAGCGAAGAATATGCATCATTCTACTTATGGATTGTTGTACGATTACTTGAAGCCTCATGAAAAGGAAGTTGATCGGGAAAGGATTCTCCGTGCTCAAATTGCTAAGCAGTCACAACGGACAATCAACAACTTGCCTTATATGCTCAGCGAATTATCCTCTCGACCGACAACTCAACCAAGCTGCTTCAAACACACCTTCACACAACCTCAACCTCAACAAAATCAATTGGTTCCATACGGCAACAATGCTCAAGCATATGTCGGTGAAGCTCTTGAGGAAGCAGATCCGTTCGAAGCATTGCAACAAGGATTTGTGATGATTGCTAATGCTTTTGGCGTTACACCAACAAATCCAACAATCGTATTCGTTCCTCATCTAACACACGGACTCAAGTTGTTGTGAACAATGGGCGTGTTGAAGTTCAAAATCGTGATTATGGTCGTCGGATGGGCGGTGGTCAAGGGTTTAATCTTGTGGGTAGGAATAACAACGAGCTCAAGTGGTGGAGCAGGAAATGCTCGAGAATCGGTTAAATGGTCTTGATGCTACAAGCGCAATGAGAAGGACACACAGCTAATGCATGCCCAAAGCCAAGGACTAGGGGCGGTGCTTATTTCAAAGAGGCCTTACTTTTGGCTCTTAAGGATGAAGGCGGTGGATCTCTCACAAACAAAACGAGCTTTATGGCGGATCTGAGACTCGAGATGATGATATGGAGGACTTGCGGCTAATCATTTGTTATGTTGATGGCTAATATGCATGAGTGCACATGGTGATCTGAGCCCGGTGTATGACAACGATGGCTTGTCTCAGTGCCGAACAAACCATCATCATATCGAACTAATATCTCCGCCAATATCTGAATCCGAGCGCGGATCGGTATTCAAAATGAGTCTTCTACATCTTCTTGATGATTTTCAAGTTAACCACAGTAGTTACATTTGGCGATCAAGATGACCTCATGGTTTCCTTTGATAATCAAATTGACTCCGTGGTCGTGCTTGAGGATCTAAAGAATGATCATGTTGAGACTCACGTTGAACAAGATGATCTGTTGCCTCATCCGGATTTTGCTCGGTTAATTCAAGACCATAAAATCAAAATGGAGGAATGTTATGCATTAAATCAATCCTTAAAAAGTAAAAATGCCTTTGTTAACCAAGGATTTTGAATGTTTACAAATGCAACTCAACTTTTCAAAACTCAAGAAAACCGTGAAAAAGGTTTTGAAGCCGCTTTGCAAAATCTCATCAAAGCGAAAAATATTTAGAGACGGATCGTGATCTAGCCGCCTCGAAGAATGCTTTGTTGTCCGAATTAGAACAAGCTGAAACATGAACATAAAAAGCAAATTAACGCTCTCACCTTGGAAAATCAAAATGCTAAAGTTTGAGTTGTTAAATTGTCAAAAGCAGTTCTCCGCATACAAAAAGCATTCAACGAATCGGGTAGATGACCTTCTTGCGAAATTCTCGGTTTGCAAAACAAACTTAAAGAGTTTAAAGCATTGTTTACAAACATGGTGAATCGATATGACTATTGAAAAGTTTACCTTAAAACCTAATCCAAATGGATATGGAAAAAATCTAGGCGATTACAAACCAAAGCTTTCACTAAAAACATTCAAACCAACTCACGAAGTTTCCGGTCACGAATACAAAATTGATAATCTTGTCATGAGTGTTGTTGAATATCATCGTCAAGAGGAATTAGATGCGAAAGGCGAGTCGATCAAAATTAAAAATGTTGTTTACAACAAACCTTTTAATTATAAAAGCGGTCACTTCGTCACACCAGCGGATTCTTCTAACACACCAAGGGTTATCATCAAAACACCGAGTCTTCTATTGTTAATCCCAAAGCAGTCTTTGCACAAACTTATGGTCCTTTACCTTCCATTAGCGAAGTAAACTCACAACACGAAAATCGAAAAATTCTTGATATTTTGACATTTTCATGGTGACCTCAAAATTTTACAACATGAGATAGAATATCGATCGAAATCAAAGTTGAACATTTTCAATCGCCTCTGGCGAGAGAACAAAGAGACATTTTCGGAAAAATCTTTTACCTAATGTTAAAAACTTGAAAAGTTGTGCAATTGCACAGGAAAAGGATTTTCATAAGGAACTTGGGGTAATGAAAAGCGTTTTCGAAAGCGAAACATCTATTACTAACACAAAGCATAAAAAGCTGTTGAGAAAAGATGTTGATCGACTCTTGGAAGATGTTATCGTCTTGATATCCATAATGTTGTGCTATTCTATTCGTTGCCATATGCATCGATCATATCTCTGCGATATTGTTGAAGCTGTTGTAGCTGTTGAGAACACCGATAATGTGCTTGGATCGAGTCTTTAAAAGCGAAAATAAGCGATTACACGGAATTTACAATGCAAAGCGTCGTCTTCATTGGTGTGAAAAGATATTCACAACCATCAACTTAGTTTTCAAAGAAAATCGCTCAATTGAGTGCAAAATCTTGATCCTAAAATTGAGCAGCTGGATGATCAAAGCGTGTCTTTGAAAAGTCAAATCTCAAAATATGAACAAGAACTTTTAAAAGTTAAGCAGAATATGGTGTCATATTTGATTTACTCAAAAGACTCGAGATGAAGCATCTAATGAACTTGATCACTATCTTGCTCACACTAGAGAAGTCATGAATTTTCTTTGGTAATATTAGTTACGAAAATCAAGATCGATTCACACCATCTCTAAGTTACGGAAATGTTAGGAAAGTATGAACAACTCCGCCTCTTGTGATTAAGAGATTAGCACCGGTCACACTTAGTAATCGTGAACCTAGAATTCCCACTTGCCAAATCACAAGTTGCTAATGTGTTTCCCTCTCTTGAAGCAGAATAGTTGCATCTTTTCAAGCGTCCGCACTTCACGACCTAGGAGCACTCAATCGAAGAATAGGAAGTTGCGACCTAAGAAAAGATCAATAAGGAATGCTAAAGTAGAAGAACACCCTAGGAATCGAATAAAACTCATGTTACTTCCACTATAGATGTTGCGTCGGCAAATGTAATAGAAATAGTGATGTAACGAATGCTAAACCGTTAAGTACCTTTGATATTGATCGATGCACCTTGTGATATTTGTCAAAAGAGTATGAATTACGATTGTCATGACAAATGTGTTGCTAAAGCTATAATCTCTAGATTACGGAATCCTAAGAATCGGAATACCTCTAGGCCCACTAATCATTCTAAGTGCGTGCTTGGTAAACCACCTTCTTTAGATTCTAAGGCAACCATTGCTATCACGGTAGCTCACTTCACCTCCTAAGAATGTAGTACCACCTAGTGCTTTCACTAAGACTAAAGCAAAGAGTAGTTATAGATGGCGAAATGGATATATAACACACTTGGATTTAAATGGATGCCTAAAATTGTCAATGTGTGTATGTCTAACGTACACCTTGGAACCCTCTAACATTTGGGTTCCACATCTACTTCTATTCCATCGTGTAAATAAATGCATGTGTAATCGGTGATCTGAGATCATTCTGGATTGTTGATAGCGGATGTTCCCGACACATGACGAGCAACCTTAAGCTGTTATCAAACTTTATTGCAAAGTTCATTGGCCTTTGTCGAGTTCGGGAGCGATCACTTGCGACCATCATGGGCTCTGGAGATTATGTTAATGGGAACATCGAAATCGGCGGGGTTTACTATGTGGAAGGCCTCGGTCTGTCTGTTTTCGATGGGTCAATTTTGTGATGGAGATTTGGAGGTTGCTTTCGGGAGAAAACTTGTTTCATTCGTGATCTACAAGGAAATGACCTTATATCGGCTCGCGTAATTCTAGTCTCTACACTATCTCTATGCAAGACATGGTTGCTTCCTCTCCCATTTGCTTACTTTCAAAGGCAACATCTACAAAATCACGGCTATGGCACCGTCGTCTCTCACATCTAAACTTTCAAACCATCACCAACCTTGCTCGACACAAACTAGTTGAAGGACTCCCGATTCCGGTATTCAAAGATCACCTTTGCTCGACTGTGAACAAGGGAAAAGCACTCGTGCTCATTTTCCTTCAAAGGTGGAACACGACTCTCGACATGTGCTTCATCTTCTTCACATGGATTTGTGTGGCCCGATCGTGTGCAAGCGATCAATGGCAAGCGCTACATCTTAGTAATTGTTGATGACTACTCACGATGGACTTGGGTCTACTTTCTTCGTAGCAAAGACCAAGCTCCACAAATGATCATCACCTTTCTCACAAAGATCTGAGTTCGACTCCATGACACCGTCGGAATATTCGAGCAGACAAAGGCTGAATTTGTTAACAAAACCCTTCGTGAATTTTATGAGAAAGTGGAATTGACATCAAACATCTATTGCGGACACACGAACAAAGCGGAGTTGTTGAAAGCGCGAAACCGAGCGTTAGTGGGCTGCAGAACAATGTTAATCAATGCTAAACTTCCGGTTACTTATGGGCGGAAGTATATCTGCATGCTATACTCAAAACCGTTCTATGATCACAAAGCATACAACAAAACACCTTTTGAGCTTGTCCACAACTATAAACCGAACCTCAAACACTTTCATGTATTTGGATCCCTTTGCTATCCGAATAATGATCGTGATGATTTTGGAAAGCTCAAAGCCAAAGGCGATATTGGGTCTTTATTGGATCTTGTGACAATTCTAAAGGTTTCGAATGCGGAATCGTCGAACTAAGGAGGTAATGGAAGCGATTCATGCTCATTTCGATGAACTCACGGAAATGGCTTACGAGTATATGACTTAGAACCGGTCACAACCGTTTAAACTTCCTCAACCCCATCATCGGTGAAGAAAGCCCTCATTAACTCGTCAACAAATGGAAGGTTATTTGCTCCTACGTTACGTGATGATATTGATGAGCGTGCTCTGGTGTATCCATTGTTTCATTGCACAACGATAATATTCCTATACGATACACTGCTACAACAACTCTTTTGAAGATGCACCTACACAATTGACTCCAACACAGCAGTTGAACACACGCTTCCAACAATGATGAACCGGTGATGATATTACGAATGAAGTACCCCACTGCGATTTTGATCCAAATCGTTCTTGACCCGTTTGCCAATGAGGCTGCTGCACGGATGTCGCGGAATCTTCAACAAACCATTTGAATCCTCGAATCGCACAATGTATACCAACATCAACCCTCTACACATAGATGGACAAAAGACCATCCTCGGCTAACATTATTGGCAACCCGAATCAACGATCGTTCGAGACAACGTCTTCGCTCGAGATGGTGAACATTGCATTTATGCACTCGCATCTGCCAATCGAACCTAAAAACATTAAAGGCGCAATGACAAAGACAAGCTGGATTGAATCCATGCAAGAAGAACTCAACCAATTCAAGCGTCTTGAAGTATGGGAGCGGTTGAAAGACCAGCGAGTCTCGTCATTGGTCTAAAATGGATTGGAAAAACAAATTGGATCTTTGAAGGGCGTCATCCGAAACAAGTCACGTCTAGTTGCTAAGGGTTATCGTCGGGAAGAAGGAATAGACTTTGAAGAATCTTTTGCTCGGTTGCTCGTCTTGAGGTTTGTTCGGATATTTCTCGCGTTCGCGGCTCATATGAACATGACGGTCTATCGGATGGATGTCAAAGCGGCGTTTCTCAATGGGCAACTTAAAAGCGGTCTATGTCGACCAACGGATGGATTCGTTGATCACGAGTTCCCGAACCATGTCTACAAAGCGAACAAAGCTCTTTATGGTCTCAAACAAGCCCCTCGGGCATGATGCGATAAGCTATCATCTTTCCTCATTGCCAATAATTTCACCAAAGGCTCGGTTGACCCAACTCTTTTATACAATATCACGGGCACATATCTTAATTGTTCAAATTCGTGGATGACATCATTTTGGGTCAACACATAAAAGTTTTCAATCGCTTTTGCAAAACTAATGAAGAAAAATTTTGAAATGTCCATGATGGGTGAACTTACGTTCTTTCTAGGACTACAAGTTCATCAATCACCCGTGGTATTTTCTTGAGTCGATCAAATATGCCCTTGAATTGTTAAACAAATTTGGAATGAAAACACTGATACTTATGCCACACCAATGGCTCATACCAAGAAGTTAGATCTTTGATTTACATGGGAAATTGGTTGACCCTACCAAATACCAAGTATTATTGGGTCCTCATGTATCTAACGACTAGCGACACGATATTGTCTTTGCCGTTTATCTATGCTCCGTTATCGATCGCGACCAAGCTGAAACCCACCTCTACGAGGCTAAAAGAATCCTCCGATACATCAAGGGAACCATTAATTTGGGGATCGGTATCAGAAGGATTACGGTTTTGAACTAATCGCTTTTGAGACGCGATCACGCGGGATGCTTAGACTCGAGGAAAAGTACTTGAGGCTCTACAATTTCTCGGTGATAAGCGGTGTCTTGGCAATCAAAGCGAGGATTGTACATCATTGTCATCAGCGAGCGAGAATATGTAGCCATGTCGCGTGTTGTGCTCAAGTCATTTGGATGAGAACACAACTCAAAGACTATGGTTACGTGTTTGTGAGAATCCGATGTCTTGCGACAATCGGTGCCATTGCAATCTCGTGCAACTCGATTCGACACTTCGAAATCAAAGCACATCGATCTACGCTATCATTTCATCAAGGACCACGTGGAGCAGTGCAGTTGAATTATACTTTGTGGTCTTGAATACCAATTGGCGGATCGCTCACCAAAGCCTTGCCTCCCGCTAGGTTTAATGAGTTGGTCCACGAATTGGTATGAGGTGTTGACTCAAGAGGAATTGGATGACCTCTTAAAGCAGTCTTAAAACACATCAAACACCAAAACATCTTTTGTAAATAAATTTTCAAAACAAAATACAAAAATATAAAATCCGATAAAACAACAAAAATATTCTTCTAATCTATATTTCTTTCAACATGGCAAGTACATTTCTTCCGTCAACACTTCAATCTTTCAAAATTCGGTATTTTTCCGATCAAGTGTTGAGGGAAAAATAACTCTTAAGCTTTTTCAAAACATCGTGTACTTGCATGTTATCACATCTCGGTTGATTCTTTTACAAATGGTGGTACATTTCTGGTTCAAAGACACTCCTCGGACTTTAATTAATAACCTTTCATTATTTTCTCAAGTCGAGGGGTGTCGTCAAATTCTTTCAAAATCTTCATTTGGTAACAAAAATGGAAGTTAAAATGCTTTGGATGAAAATGGAAAAGGTGGAGGGACCAAAGCTGTCAAAATGGTAAAGTCTATTTTAATAAAACTCTCCACCTAACTCTTATCCATCACATTTAATACACCAAACCTAACAAGATCCTCGCATAGAATTCGTTCATCATATCCGTGAATTTGATCATCATTACGTAAGTAGATTAATGTTTCTAACGTGTTTTCAAACATGGGTCTTGAATTTTAAATGAATCAGCGGTCAAATCT
The DNA here is from genome assembly GCA_022545495.1 of Chrysanthemum lavandulifolium. Taxonomy (NCBI): domain Eukaryota; kingdom Viridiplantae; phylum Streptophyta; class Magnoliopsida; order Asterales; family Asteraceae; genus Chrysanthemum; species Chrysanthemum lavandulifolium. The sequence goes on from CM040240.1 coordinate 193,963,761, forward strand.
ATGGATATGAGTGATCTTGTGTTCTTAAACTTATGCGTAAGAACACTTGATCATGTGTTTGGTGTTTGTGGCTTAAATGTTAATGTCAAAATGCTTTAAAACATCCTTGATATGTTTTCTATCACCAAAACAAACCCGAAACACTATTTGATGAATATTGCGAATTAGGGTTTATGTGTCAAATTGGGCATTTTTGAATGTGATGTGTCTTGGTTAAAAAGATTGTTGTTTTATGCTCTTGAGTTGTTAAATTGATGATTTCCAAAGTCTATAGCCACCCAGAAACACGAATTGATCATCAATTCGAAACTAGGGTTTAAAGCTCATAAACTTTGGGTATTTTTGATTCTCAACAAATTAAGTGTTACAACTTGGCTTACATACTCACAACATATCTTTGAACTACCAGAAAAAGTTTAGTGCATAATCTATGGCTAGAATCCATACAGCGTAGATTTAGGGTTTAGACTACGCGTATGCAATTCTCACATATAGCTGTGTAACATATGTTATTGCCATGATCATTGTTAAAATGTATCTATGTGTTAATGTTGATGATTTGATGGATTTATTTCGGGCCTTTGCTACACGTAATATTGAGAATCAAGGTGGTTACTAATCTCGCATAAGGATCACCTTACGCGTAGCTTGTTATCGTAAGACTTGTCTTCTGGCGTAGCTTCTACGCATAAGGTTCTACAATGGACTACGGCGTATCACGTGAAGGATATGCGTGTGATGACCCCTAGCAAGGTCAACTCTTACGGTAGCCTTACGGCGTAAGGTTAATATATGCCTACGCATAAGCTCTACGCATAAGGTCTCCTTTTCCTCGCGTAACATTTCTTACGCGTAAGATAGGATTCTGGCGTAAGTTTCGCTAAGCATATATCATTCACATCTCGCATAACTTTGCCAAAACTACGCAACCTGGATTGACCTTCATGATGAATTGTTACTTGTACAAACTTGTAAATAAACTAATCATATCATCACGAATCCAAAATGTCACTAATAAACTTAAATCGTTGCGATATGTTGTGAACAATAAGTGATAAAATAAACTTTAAAACTTAAAGTTAACTAACTCATGAAACATTTCACGACATCATTGAACTATTGAACATACAAGTGACTTAGGACTCGTAACAATCATTATCACTATACATTCAATAACTAGACAATAAGACCTTACATTGACTAACATTATGTCTTCGATATGTTGGTTCTTTTGGCTAATGTTATTTGAGATCACGACATGGTGAACAAATGAATGTGGATGCACACAAGTTCTCTCCATTCTTGATATCTATCCTCATGGCTATCCAATGAAGATAGGAAAGAATAACCTCCGTGTTGACTTTGACACCCTCACTTGCTCGAATCTTCATGTCTTATTGCTATTGATATTACGAGGACTCATCCGTATCGAACATGCTTACTCACTCTGCAACTATTCACGAGATCTACATCCAGCAGTTACGGAACACTATGGAAAGGGTCAAAGGACAAGCTAGCATGTGGTGACTACGAATCACAAACAAGTCATCATTACACTGCGGACTTAAGGGCATTCTCCTAATTCTGAAGTCGATCCAACCAAACTATATGCCTCACTGTTTGAAGAGCTCACTCTCCAATTCTTAATCGATATCGGTTATGGCGAGGCTACGGGAGTAATCAACAAGCACTCTCACGTAGAGCTTAAGAGTATTCCTCAACCACGGAGAACACTCTACATGATCATCACCAAGTCATTTACGGTCGTGACGGTGACTATGAGCACCTAAGCTCATGGAACTGCAAATATTACGGGCATTGGTCAACAAGAAACACATCGCTATCGAAGCTCGATTTGGGATGACATGATGTCATTTCTCAACAAACTTGGCTCAAAGATTCCTACATCGGATATACCAAATTGTTGATCCGAGAGCACTTGGACTTCATCGACATTCCCAAGAGGCTCAATGACCCGACAATCACGACATGTTGGCGGAACCTATTCTCTCTGTCGAATCAAGGAAGCGTCTACAAAGAAACAAGGTCTTTGTCTTGCCATTTCCTTCTAGCGAAGATGTCGAGCTCGAATCGTACCAAAGGTATCTGGAAGCGGTCGAGACAAGGCAAAGTTGGTCATCTCGACGAAAAATCTTACGGTACACTGTAAGGAGAACCCGAAAAGGAAGTCTTGGAAGTGTCACAAGTACGAGATAGTCAAAGGAATGTTCCAAAGAAGAAACCTATTCAAAGAAACCTACCCTAAGAAGAAAGTTCCTTCTCGGAAGCCACTCCGATCCTTTCACTTGAACCATAAAGGCAACTCGGGGCGAGGACTGCGAGGCTCTTGACACGAGATGAAGAGATCTCATACTCGAAGCGCAAGGATGAAAATCCTCGGTGCCAAAACCTCCAAGTCCTCAAACTATTAAAGGAAAGGGAGACTCTGCACTTGTACCTCGGGATGAAAGCTACGAAGAAGAAGAAGAGCAATTGGATAAATCATACGGAAAAAGTTTCACAAAGTCGAGACACCTTCAAAAGCGAAGAATTTGCTAAAGATCAAATGGGTGGCCGGAGGATCAAGTGGTCTTGCCTCTCTAAACCATCTCGATGCGGTTAATCAACCCGATAAGGGATGCGGTGCCACCACTCTTGTGCAACAACAACGACTGTGGAAGACACTATTGTGTATGATTTTGAGAAGCGAGGGCGAGAAAGAAAAGTCTAAGGATGGCGAGGATGATTATACAAAGTTTCTTCTCGGCGGTCCAACACACTCAAAGGAAAACCTCGAAACTCCTAAGGACATGAAGTCTCCTCATGTCTCCTCATCATCGGACTCTTCATCTCATTCATCACCACCACCATCAACAAAGTCAACGGATCATCATCCAAATCCGTGAAGAAACCACCTAAATCTTGGATTTCTCAAACACATGCAAAAGATTGTGAAAGGCATCAAACAAGTTAGAAAGAAGGACATGCTTCACGAGAAAACTTAATTGGTATCTTGAACAAATGCGATGCTTACATGATGAGAATGACAAGATGCGGAAAGATAGGAAAGCTATTCGAGAATTCATGAAGAGTCATCGTCGGGAGGAACTGAATGAAATGATTGAAGGTTACACTCAAAAGTACCTTGAGGATATCGTTCCTAAAGTCCAAAAGGCTGGAGAAGTCGACAAGAGATCAAACCCACAAGTTTCTTCTCGACCTTTGTCCCGGTGTGACTAAAGTATTCTCGACAACTCACCCCTAACATCGTCGCATTGGTTAAACATACAATGGCCAAAGAGGCGATCTCTCAGAATACGAGTTAATCGCTAAACTAGTGATGCAAATGTCAAAGCGATGCGGAGCGTTTACTTGGATGAAGCTAAATTTTTGAAGGTCTACTTGCTTTTCAACTCGGTTCATCATGCAAGGAGTCGGCCGATCAACCCAAACGGCCAAGAGATGGCGATGATAAGGATAAGGACTCGCACCTAAGCGTCGAAGCGATCGGTCAATCTACATCTATGCCACCTCCTCCACCACGGACTTCTTCTCAACATAAGTCTCCTCCACCTCGGTCTTCTCTTGATAAACCTCGGGACGATTCGAGTTACCACCTGACTCATAAAGCGGTGATTACTTTGAGTATACGGGTGGTGGCGATGAAGAGGTCCTTGAGCCCGACAACAACCCACCTCACCCAAACAAGTGCGAAACCGGTATCATCATCAAAGCCTTCCAAAAGAAGAAGCGAGGCGACTCGGCCGGAGTCGTATCATGGCTAGATGACGATAAAACCGAAGAGTTTGAATGGTTCTCCACACTTGTCAATCAAACTCCTACCACGATGAAGGTCAAGAATTGGTAGATGGTTCAACATTGGAGCATGCAAAAATGTTGCAAGAAAAGTTCCATGTGAAGAAAATGGCGAAATCGAATTGAAGCGAATCAAGAATGAAGCTTTTCAACTATGGAAAACGACTCGAAAGCGCCCTCGGGTCGAATATCATCTTGAGAACATCGCTCGAGCTATGTCTAACAACATGGATTGGCTCAATCCGGAAGCAAACATTGACTTCACACAAAGGGACAACCCTCCATACTACACCGATTGGACCAAACCTCTACCAACCATTGGCCAAGCAGACGAACCAAGGATTCCCTTCGATATTTCTTCAACAAAGACACGGAATTTCTTCTCCATGGTGGCGATGGTTCGAGAAAATACACTACATCATTGACTCTTCCATTCCAGTGACCATTTACTCTAGCGCATAGCTATCGAGGCGTGCAACTCACTTGTTTTCGACAGCGTGCAAGCATCGACCAAGATGCATTGTATGGGATTCATCATTGGCACGAGCGCGAAGAATCTACTACTGATGCACGGTTGAAGTCTCAACATGAAGTGTATAGCTCGAAGGACATCGTGGCCATCAAACACATTGATCTCAAGTCTAAGTGGGACTACACATTCTTAAAGAATATCATAGTCAAGCGACAAGATGAGCAGGACTATGGATTCTCGGTGACTTTGAGAACTTGTCCTCAGCGACATCGAAGACATGTATCTTGCCAAAGTGCGGTCGTATGAGACAATTCTCATTGAAGTTCAACGTGAATTTATCAAGTCGGTTCTCATCTTCATTAGGCGCATCGTGATCAAAGAGCGTGTCGAAGATATCCGGATGGTTTGTTGAATCATATCGAAGCGTGTAAACTTCACTCCACCGCGACTTGATCTTCCGACATCAACCGGCTTAAACAACTCACGCTCATCGACAAACCTTTCGGCGTTGTTTACGCGGTGAACTTGAAGAAGCGCTTAATGGCGTGTAGTGAGCTCCACAAATTCGGGATCATACCTTGAAGATGGTTAGGGATGGATTGGCGTCTGATTGAAGGATATCGCATGAAAGTTGGGAATCCTAAGCGTTGGAATTCTCGGGAAAGGAGGGATGTGAGGCGTATCATCACCATGATTGATGAGCGGTTGTTCGAAGGATCGATTCGAGACGATTGGAGAGCTATGTTGGTGGTCGACCGGGAGAAACATCATCGGCTTTCAGCATACATGCGCGCTCACAGGAACATCACTTGCACTTCACGGTACCCTTGAATTGTTTCCTTCATATAATTTTGGATGTATGATTATATATGTGAATGGCTTGTGCACACATAACGATGTACAACCCGTAATGGTCAAGAAAGGACCACGTAGTGCGCCTCGATGCCACAATCCTTATAAAAGGAGCGAAAGCTTCTTATTTTTGAGTAAAACCTATCAAACCTTTCATTTTTCAAGGTTTTGCTCAAAAGACAAGTACTTCCCATATGATTTTAAAACCTCAACCGTTTATATCACTAGTTGAGGGGTATTTGAATTAAAACTTTGTTCACAAATTGTTCACGATGGTCACTCTTCCATAACACTCAAAATGGTCATATTTATTCTCAAACCGTTCAAAAATAACATTTTATATGCCATTTTGAGGGAGAAAATTGTGTGATAAAAATATGTTGTACAAAATGCAAATGAATCATGTACCTCGGACTTAACCTCGAATTGGCGGTACTAAAGCTGTTTGTAACTCGAAAAGACTTGTCACAGACGGGTAATAATTTCAAGCTAGTTCGCTAGTGATGTAAGCGTGTCTCATGAAAGGACTTGTCCAAGTAGAAAGTACCATTCGAGAAACTTTTGATAGACATGAACTCGGCGGGTTTGACAACCTTCCAAGGTTTGTCTACACCTTCAAGGTAGTTATTAGAGCTAGTTGTCACCTAAAAGCGACAATGTATCTCTTTAACTATTCAACGTAACCGTGTCTCGCGGAGATTGTCTATCTTTAGTGGATCAATTCAAAAAGTCGCGCTCTTTCCTCACTTGTGCATTTAACCATTAAAACTATTAAGCACATGTGGAGGGTATTTATGCAAAACTTATCTCTCATTGTGGTTCAAACATGTTTTCATTTACAAACCCTTTGAGAGATATTTTAACTTCTGATGGTTATAATGGCAAACATAGGTTAGTCATGGGTTATAAGGTGACTAAGGTTAGGAATAACAGTCCTATGATCCTTGAGCGGGAGGATCTACCCAAGGACACTACCATTAGTTAGTGTTAGAAGTCCTTAGGAATGATTATAAAAGGAGAAAATGAGAATCGGAGAAAGAAGGAGTTGAAGAATCAAAAGAAATGTAAAGTAAAGGGTGAAAAGAAATAGCCCTCAGTTATTCAACTTAGAGGCGGACACGGGTTCAATTCATATACTCTTGGTTGTCACTTAGTGACACGGTATTGAAGATTAAAAGTCGTCATGGACCCGATGGCGCATGCACTAAACCTTCTTAGCCACTCAAGTTTCTCTCAGCGAAACTTGTTTCATTCTCACGGGGAACCCTACATAAACTATTGGCTTTCTCTTAGAGATCGTTGGTATTGAAGAAGGAGACCCTCTCCTAGTCTCACTCGGGAAAACCAAAAGCACTATTGAGTCTAGAGCCACGAGATTCATCAAAGATCTCTTAGGAACACTTGACATTTAATCACTTGTTGATCAACAAATAAGATCTTGATGATTCGATGGTTCATATCGAGTCCTTCACGGATCTTAGCAATCATCGAGAACATTTATGAGAGGTTCACATCATGATCCTCGGTGATTGAATGGAAACTCTGCCGGGTCAACATCAAACGACCACGGCGGTCGGTCGCTTGGTAACTCCCGTGGATTACGGGGTGTGTCTCAAGCGGTCTGATCGTGAGGTGATGCTTGGTGTACCTCGACTCATCGAGCTGTAGATGTATTTGGTACATCGCGTTATCTCACTTGTGGGACTCCGGTTCGAGAGCGGCCTTTGTAAAATTAGAGTTGTGTTTTCACACTATCTTGTTAACACTCTCGAAGTTCAAACTTGTAAGTCTGGGAAACTTTATTACTAACCGTTTGAAATGTTTTCTTCTTATGGAAGCTCGGGCGGGATGATCGTCTTGACTCTTCTCATGCTCATGCCAACATCATCACTAATGGAAGTTCTATTCGAATGCAACACAACGATCGAATGATTCTTCATCAATCAAAGAATCTACAAAGTCAAAGACTTACGAACTTCATCGATATTGATTTCCAACGTCAAAGGCGTGTGAGCATGTTGAAGAATGGCGTGGAACCTTTGGAGCGTGAAGCGGAACACGAAGCGGTGATGCGAACAACAACATACTATCACTTTCACCACAAGAACAATGATCAAAGAACAAAGTTAAAGATGGCGTCAAAGCATAAGCGCTCAAAGATAACGATCTCTCTACCTTTGGGAGATTGTTCGAATCAAGACAATTCCTCTCACAAGAAAGAAGAATGTCGGAAGGCGTCACGACTACTATTACATCAACGCCTTCACCGTTTACATTCATATATACTTGAGGGAGATTGTTGGAATCACTCTAAGCATATTTCAAGTATTTATATTTCATATGTAATAGGTAGCTTTATTATGGCCTTTATGTTTGTTTAAGGTCAAGCTTATGTAGAAGGCCCATAAGCAGATCCAAGCCCAATAAGGAATAGGGAAGGAGAGGGTGTTGCCTAGCTCCTTGCCTATATAAACTCTTGTAAACCCTCATTTGAGGTTGGTTGTTCAAGTTATTCTTTCACTCATACATTCGCCTAACCGTTTCATACTATTGTGTGTGTGTGTGTTGTTTACTTGTTCAATCGCCTTATCTCTTCTCTTATAAGCTTGTGTTGTAAAACTAGTGACCTGACGATTCATAAGGGGTTGGTGATGTTCATCGTGGTGGTATTAATCCCTCGGTCTTTGTGGACCCCTCTCCCTTTGGTGGGAGTTTCCAGTGCCTTCTCTAGAGTCGGTTGTTTGTTTCCATATCGGATCTTGGGGAGTAGTAGTTTTCGGGGACAAGGGTTGATGGGTTTTCGATGCGCGAGTCGTGTGATTTATCGGTTGTCCCTATCGTTGTCATCAATCTTTGGTGCCTCGATGTGTTTTCCAGTGATTGGTCTCCGGTGGTTGTGGAAGGCAAATCGGTCTTTGGCCTTCTTTGCCTTTTGGCGGTGCTCCGAAGCCTCGGGGCCACGAGACTTGGGTTTGGTCTTAGTCCCGATCGGTCTTGAGACTTCCCTTTCTCTTTGCTAGGGGCGAGGGGTTTGGGAACTTCCCTTTCTCTTTGAGGGCGGGGTCCCTATTCCCTCTAGTTGTTCTGACAACCATATGGGCCGTCAATTCAATGTTTGTGACAAGGGATGGGTCCTTTTGAAAGTTTGATTGGCTCGGGATGGTATGTAAAGCACCAAATTTTTCTTCACGAGGATAATTTGAACCCGATAACGTTTGCAAAGCACAAGAGACAAACCTAGGATATGAAGCGTATTTAGTCCTAGTTTTGCTCTGTAGCTTGATTACGAGATCATTGTAAATGATCTCCCTATGTCGACCATGACCCCATTCATCGAGCGGTATGCCATCATCAAGCGAATAGAGTTAACTTGTTCGGTGGATGAGTGGTTCCATGAGGACACGAATCACAAAGTGAATAGGATCCTCCAAGCCACGGGAATGAACTTTTAGTGGTGGGGTCTTGTCCAAAAATTTGGATCTAAAGCGATTTGTTTTAACCCATCCTTCATTGTGGAGGGTTCGGGATGGGCGACATAAACTCCTTTGTTGTAGTCTAACCACATTGAAGTGCAAAACGTTTTATAATCCGGGGTGAATTGTTGCCCCATTTAGGTGAACGATGAGATACTCCCAGAGTGGTCTAAGGTTATTCTCATCGATGAGGGTGTCGGGTCAAAGGCCTTAGTTGTTGCCCAAAACTCCACGAGGAGGTTTTGAGTGCAGATAGAGGACAGAACAAAGGCCGTTTTCGGTGGGCGATTATACAAAAATTTCATAATGTCTTTATAATTTGGGACGGTTTGAGGATATTCAAAATTGCCTATGACATTATTTGTTTTAAATTCAACATTGCTAAGATCGCCTACCCTTTGTGAAACAAGCTGAAGAGATTGTGTTCTTGCCATTTCCATTAAAAGAGTTTTAGGGTTTTGAAAAAATAACTTGACAAGAACAATCAAAGTTTTTGTATCTCTTAAGTTGTGATGAAAAACTTTTGTAAAGGTTTACAAAGAAGATTTTTAGAAAAGGATTTGAAGAACACAAAGATTTACGGGTTTGAAAAGAGATTTTGTGAGTTTTGTTAGCGAAATCTTTTGTGTGTGTTATAAGGATTTTATGAGGGTATTTATAGGGTGTTGAGAGGGTTGTTTGTGCAAACTTGTGGATTTGTAAAGTCGGTTTTGAAAACGTTTTGAATTTCCACATTTAATGCCACCCTCCACTACCCATGATAAAATCCGTTTTCAAGGAAGCGATTGAGTGTATAGTAAAGTGCACTTTTGCGATAATAAAATATCCACGGGATATTTTATGTGAGAGAGCATTTAAAGCCAAGTGGGATGAGGTAAGTATTTGAGGACCCATGACGGTAAATACAAAGACATATATTCCTATATTAAATTGGCATAGTTACCAACCTAGGACATTTAAGTAACTAATACTTGGATCATTTAGTTACTCATTCAATGCTCAATATCAATGTCGGGGTCCACGAATGAGTCTTACTCATTCGGTGAGAGGATGTTTTGTGGGTTTCGTTCGGGAGGAGGAACCATTTGAGAGAACTTCTTGAGATTGGTTTCGGATGCGACTTTCAATGTCAAGCATTCCCAATTCGACTTTCGGTCTCTTGAAGGTAGGTTCATCCAGGGTTTGGTGAAGATATCGGCAAGTTGATATTCGGTAGGGATGAAATGGAGTTCTATGTCTCCTTTCATTATGTGGTCCCGATGAAGTGATATCGATATCAATGTGTTTGGTTCTTTGATGAAGGACGGGGTTGTTGGAGATTGCAATTGCACTTGGTGTTGTCACGGAAGATGGGTACCATTTTGTAATGGATGTCATAGTCATTGAGTTGACTTTTCATCCATAAAACATTGGCACAACATCCTGCGGCGACCACATACTCGACTTCGGTGAAGACATAGCCATGTGATTGTTGCTTTTAGCACTCCAACAAACCAGTTTTCCTCCAAAAATTGTGGGACCACGAGTACTTTTTACATCCATGTTGCGACCGGCATAATCGAATCGAGTAACCTTTGAGATCGAACCACAGAGCATTTTGGATAATAGAGTCCAAGGCTTGGTGTTCCTTGATACACAGTATTCTTTTGGCTGCGGTGAGGTGAGATTCTTTGGGATTGGGCGATATCTTGCTATTAGGCAGTGAGAATTGTATATGCAGTGCAGGCGATTAGATACATCGATGAGCCAACAATCCCTACGAAATGGGTTTGATTGGTGATTTGCCGGTGAGATCGGGTCCAAGGTTGTTAGGTGGGACCATTGGTGTCTTCACGAGGCACGGTCGGATATCTCATATTTCTTCAAGAGATTTCTTGTGTACTTCTCTTGGTGATGGAATTCCTTTATCGGTTTGCACGATTTGTAGTCAAGGAAGTATGTGAGTTCACCCATCATGCTCATTTCAAACTTCTTTGTCATTAGTTTTCAAAGCTGTTTGCAAAGAGTGTAGTTTGTTGAGCCAAAGATGATGTCATCAACATATACTTGGACCCGATATCACATCTTGTTTTGTCCTATAGATAAACAATGTGTTGTCTATCTTTCCTCGACAAACTTGTTTTGAATCGGGAAGGTGAGAGAGTTTCATACCATGCCACAGGAGCTTGTTTGGTCCATAAAGGGCTTTATCAAGCTTGCGAGACATAGTCGAGAATTCACTACTCTCAAAGCACGGAGGTTGTTGAACATAAACATCTTCCTTGAGTTCACCATTTAGGAATGCACTTTTACATCCATTTGGTAAACTTTGAAGTTCATGTAGGTAGCATATGCAAGGAAGATCTGATGGCTTCCATTCTTGCAACAGGAGCAAATGTCTCATCATAGTCAATGCCTTCTTGTTGTTGTAACCTTTGGCTACAAGTCGGCTTTGTTTTTAATGCGATGCCGTTTTCATCGGTTTTGTTTACGAAAACCCACTTCATTCCTATGACAATGACATCACGAGGACATTTGATCAAGGTCATGACCTTGTTTTATCAAGCTGTTGAAGTTCTTCTTGCATGGCTGAACCCGGCTTGGGTGTTTTAGAGCCTCGATGACACTTTTGGGTTCTATATCGATAGGTAATCGGCATATAGACATTCATTGGTGAAGCTGCGGTTAACTTAGCGACCATGCTTCTAGTGAGCATGCCCTCGGTGGGTTCACCAATGATGTTTACAAGCTCAATGTCACGAGATTTTGTCCACTTACTTTGTGGTCTAGGATGCGAGCTTGAAGAGGTCCTTGGAGACTCGGGGAGTGAGTTCGGTGCATGAGCCACAGAATCATTAAGAACATCTGTTGAGATGTCTTGTTCGAGTTGGGTTTCATGAATCACGGGTTCACGATCATTTGGATCGATGTTACCTATCCCGGCGGGGGTGATGATTATCAATGAATTCAGCGATAGTTGGTTGTGACGGGTTGTGAGGCAAGACATAATATGAGATGTCGACATCGACTTGGTATGAGGAATTGATTTCGATGTTATACTCATCGGGAGGATATCTTGATGAGTTATCAATTCCTATTTCCTCCACCGAGGTGTTGGTGAACTGATGCTTTCTACACTTTCATCAAAGGTGACATGAAAGGTTTCCTCAACTTGTTGTCTCCTTGTGTTAAATACCACGAAGGCTTTGGAGATCGGTGAGTAACCTAGAAAGTATCCATCATCGACTTTAGCATCAAACTTGCCTAGATGATCCTTGTGGTTATGAATAAACACAGGACATCCAAACACATGAAAGTAGGCGATGTCGAAGTCTACCTTTGAATATCTCATATGGGGTTTTGTTATGTCTTTTGACAATGATTGACTGTTTTGAGTGTAACATTTTTTTGTTGCTTGATCCGAAATGCTTTGAGAGGTGAGCCATTTAACATGGTTCTTGCGACCTCAATGAGAGTTCTGTTTTCCTTCGGCTACCCATTTTGTTCGGGGTGTAAGGAGATGAAAAATTTTGGGAGATTCCCTTTTCATCACGAAACTCTCAAGCTCATCATTTACGAACTCGGTACCATTGTCGATTCGATTTGTTTCTGATAATGTCATTACGGTTTTCAATGTTCACGATGAATGACATTATAGTATCATTGCTGACTCTTTTGGAAAGAAAGTATACCCAGTGTATCTTGAGAACTCATCAACAATGACAAGTATACTTCTCATCTTGGATTGATCTAGGGTGGTGGTCGAAAGAGATCCATATCACGGGAGGTGAAAGCGACTTTGATTGAGAAATTTTGTTTTGTTTTGAAAGATGCTCTTTGATGTTTGCCTTTCTCACAGGTGAGCATGGTTTATCTTTTGCAAAAACCGGTGATGGTAAGCCAAGGACCTTGTTTTGTTTTGCCAAGTTGTTGATGTTTTGAAGTTTAAGTGAGAGAGTCTCTTGTGCCACGACCGGTTGATAGTTTCGATGGCTTTGGCAAAGAGACAAGTTCCATCTTGAGAAAGAGTAGACATGTCTAAGACATAAACATCATCTCTTCTAGGAGCTATCAAAACAACTTCTTTATTGGCATTGAAAATGGTACCTTGTTTGTCATTGAATTGCACAATGTACTTAGCATCACATAGTTGGTGACAGATGAGATTGTATTTGAGACCATTGACATAAGCTATTCTAGAAAACTATTCCATTGCGGTTCTTGAACCATAACCTTGATGGGACATGATGAGTTATCACCAAATACTACCTTGGGTCTGGTTCCTTTACATACTTGTGCGATACTCCTTCACACAAGTCATGCTTCTTGAGCATCCATTATCTAGATGCCAAATAGGCTCCTGGCGTGTCTCTGCACAAGTAGTAAACGAATTAGTTTCTCTTAGTGACCCACTTACTAGTGGGCTTGGGCTTCAATGTCTCTTTGAATTTGGCAATTGACTCATGGTCGGTGGTTGAGTGCATTGTGCTACCACGGGTTTTGCATTTAGAGGCGAGGATGACTCGGTGATTTTGGGTTGCTTGGAATTTCTCCTTGCATGGATGACCTTTGTCATCTTGGGATGTCTTATGAGTTGGATTTCATAAATATCACAACATGTGTTCATAAGACAATCATCGGGATGATGATCATTAAAGCCACAATGTGGGCAAGGAGGAAAAGGTTTTGCTCTAAACTTTTGAGCGAGCTTGGATGTAGAAGCATCTTGATGACCAACTTTGGTGTAGTTTGCTTTCTTGAGAGAACTTACATATTGTAAGTGATCGGCGATTCTGTGATCATCCTTTTGCAGATCATACAAAAAGGATTCTATAACGATTGTCGATGGTATGGTGGTATAGTGGCATAGATCACACTTACCTTGTTTTTGGTGGTGGCTTTTGACTTTGAGGTACTAGAGGAAGGCGACTTAGTTTCCTTGATTGATTCGAGGACTTTTCGATGGATTCCATCTTGTCGGTTAGCTTCCTCACAAGTTCGATCGATTCTTGAATTTGGTCGACTTCGATGGGGACGAGAGGATGTGGAAGTTTCGGTGGGGTAGACTCTTGTTGAGTTGGTTTTGATGGTCTTTTGAGGATAGTTCTACCAAGTCCGGACCTTTCTTTTGGTGAGTGTGGATTGTATTGTAATGGAGTAAGCTCGAGCTGGGGCGGCACCACGAAGAGGTTCGGGGTGGAAGTGGTGCTTGAGATTGACTTGGACTCGAGATGTGTTCGGTACTCTAGGCACATCGAGGGAGTCAAGCATGCTCTTTAGAGCTTGACTTTCGAGCTCTAGAATTCTTCGAATCAAAGTTTGGAAGCTTACTCTCGGGATTAACCCGTTCAATCCAATCACTGGGCTTGGGACTAGTCAACATCTTGGTAATCATGCCACCGAGACACAAATGGCTTAGGACCACGGTCTTTGAGAGAGTCGGGAAGATGATCTTCACCTAAGACTCTCTTCTTGCTCTTGGGGCTCCCACAACATCAAAGACCACAGGATTCTTAGCGATCCAACTATCAAGAATATCTTGAACCTTTTGAGTTCGTCTTGAAGAGCACGATTTCTTTTAACTAGTTCGGTGTTTTGAATTTGCAAAGTGATGACCTCAAGCTTAGCTTGTTTTAAAATAAGCGTTCATCCTACACTTGTTTAATTCAAAACTTAGCTTGTTGTATTTTGAAAAAGATTCGGTCTTTGCTCTTCCACGAACTTAAGGTCAACATTAAGATAATTCATGTAAGGCCTTGTCGAGTCATCATCCATAGAAAGTAAAATATTTACCTTCTTCATTGTGATATTGACCCATTCTCCATTCACGGCATGATTCTTTCCAACGACTAGCTTGTCCTCTTACGAGAGGGCCATCGATTGCTGTGACATGCACCATTTCATCATCGATGACACCGGCTCTTCATCGATCGAAGGTTTCGACAACAAGGCCTTTGTTTTACCACCAGATTGAACACTTTTGTTGTTTACGAGGGGTGGCCTCAAGCAATGCAAGCTTAGCTTTGACTTTCCTATACTTAGCTTCAAAATCAACAGTTTTGTTTTGATCAAATTTGTTTTGAAAGTTTTGATGAGGCGATAGATTTTGGTTGAAATTTGCTAAAGCACGAGGGTGATTTGACCACGATGGTTTATAAGAGGGTTCGAAATTGTTTTGAAAAAGCAGTCTTTTGCAAAATGACCTCTTTTGTGACACTTAAAGCATTCGGTGTCCTCATTTGCTTTAGCATTTGAAAAACCTTTGTTTCTTTTATAAACCTTGAGAGTTAGCAAGGGTGCCCTTTCACGAAATTCAACGTTCGGTCATTTAGGTACTCCTCACTTGATCTCTCATCGGGCTCATCATCGAATTTTCTTGAAAGTCTTGAACCACATTGTTGGAAAAAGCGGTTGATATAGGTGTTGAAGTGGTGGTGGGGACTTCTTGACTTCTGAGACTTCTTTAAGTCGGGGTATCGTCATTGATGAGGTTTTCCTCATAGA
Organism: Chrysanthemum lavandulifolium; assembly: GCA_022545495.1. NCBI lineage: Eukaryota > Viridiplantae > Streptophyta > Magnoliopsida > Asterales > Asteraceae > Chrysanthemum > Chrysanthemum lavandulifolium. The sequence goes on from CM040240.1 coordinate 193,978,857, forward strand.
CAAATTTCCATAAATTCGGGAAGTTCAAGATTTTGGATATGGTTAGCATTTACGAGTCCACGAGAGAAATTCAACCACTTCTCGGGAGACTATTGACAAAACCAACATTGATTTCATGTTTGGACAACTTAACACCATCATTAGGCAGTTCATTTAAAGAGTTTTGTACTTGGGTGTAAGTTTGAGACGAGTTTACGAGTCCTTAGCCACGAAGGTGTTATACTCAAGTTTGGTCCATTATCCTGTTTTCCTTGGTATCGGATGGGCCTTCATGGCTATGAACTAGGTCATCCCGGTTTGTTTAGGCGTACTACGACTTATAAGCGACTCCATAATATCATCGGAAGACATGATATGATGATACTTTTGAGTCTTTGGTCTGGTTGACCACTCTTCTCTCATCCACAGTCCAGCGAGCTTGAGTTTAGGCAAACCTTGATCTTTGGGATAAATGGACCTTCATTTATACACTTGATATAATAAGGTTCCATCGATCAAATAGCAAAGCATCGCTTTTCCATTTGTTGAATTTACCAACTTCAAGTCTAGGGGCACCATGGTGAATAAGCTCCACCCTTTTATCGACTAGTTGGGGTACATCAATTTCGACCATAAGGATCACGATTTAAAAGCGTTTTAGGCGGCTTAAAATTTATAAAGGTTTTATAATCGACCTCGCTCGATACCACTTGTTGTTCCCTATTCACTATCGTTTAAAAACAATTAAGTACTTAAAACAATTTAATAGTGAACAATGGTGAAATTAAAGTAAGTAAAACACACAAAGTAATTTTCAACATCATATTCTTTATTAGAAATCAATCAAAAGAATCGTTACCCAGTACTTGCGGAGCGGTACTTGGGATTGAAATGACAAAGTTTGGTGACTCCTCTCTAGCTCGGGCTAAGTCGAGCACAACTCTTAGAACCCATTTGAGCTATCTCGGGGATAAAGTTGTATTTGGAGGTGAAAAGATGGCTTGTGTGTGTGTTTTTACAATTCACAAGCTTAATCTTTTCACTCCATCTCTTATGCTATTTATACATGTATGATTTTTAACTCTTTCCTAAGTGACAAGCGACATCATCTGAGAAGACAAAATCTTGATGTATTTTGTCTCATTCTAAAGACTATTCTAGGTAAGAGACAAGACTACTTTCCTAAGTTCGGTGATGACAGAGCACGATCTTTTGCCATTCGGGGAAAGTTGACTTTGGTTGATAAGGACTTCGTCTTATCGATTCAAACTTATCCCGCCTTGTCCCGCTCATTCTTGATCTTTACATCCTTGATCTTCTACTTGGTTTGTCTTGATGTAAGAGTTGGAGAGGTCTTAGGGATTCGATGAGTTATTGTCATCACTCATTGAATCCATCATCTTCTTCTTGACTCGATCTTCACCCTTTAAGTTCCGCCTTCTTGGTGGAGAGACTTCTTCTTCGCCTCATCTTGAGTATCACGAAGATGACTCAGCGAGAGACTATGCACTCGGTGACACATTAGTGTTTAACGGACTAAACACTTGGGCTATTTTCTATTCAAATCCTAGATTAAGGGTTTGGGTATTCTTGAACCCAACTATTTTCTCATTTACTCTCCTTATATCTCCTAATTACCAATTCAAAATAAACCTACAAAACCTAATCCTCCCTAATCAAAAGTGATAAGGCAAAATATTATACCCTCCATTCCATTCGAATTCAAAGCAGAAAAAGGAGGAAGCTATGATCGTGTGTGGTTAATACGAGGTGCCATGATCGTGTTTGGTTCGAAAGGGAGACCTTGGTCGTGGGTTTTGGATTGCTGTTGTGGGTTCCTAAGCCAAGAAGAAGGCTTTGTCGTGGGGTATTTGGTGCCCTAATCTTGTTCCTCTTTCGTTCACGCTTCAAGGGTAACGTATCATATGTCTCATTCCATCTACGTTCCATTTTCTTTGATTTTGGTCGTGTGGTTATGGCCTCCAGCGAATACATATTATGAATTATTCAAACACATGAAATAATAACTATACTACACATGAAATGATAAGAATGAACCACATGAAATCATGACCTTGGCTTTGTTTTATGTCGAATGAATATGGACCTATGATCCTTGATATGAATCGCTTTTGACCCTTTATATCGACACATACATGATTTTATTAAAGAGTTAAATGAGCTTTGGAATATACGTGTTAGTGTCTTGTAAATTGAATCGATAACAAAGTTATTTAAAGGTCTCGTTTGGTTTTATTTGGGCGTATGGATTAATATTGGGGAGGAAGTCTTGACCAAAATGCTAACACACAAGGAATTGTATAATCATGTGATAAGCGAGTTCAAATGGTCTAAAGCGTGTATGATAACCATAATCTAAAACCTAGGTTTTATATTGTATATAAACCGATTTAATAAAGTACAGGATAGAAATTGTAATTATTGAAACTTGATGGGTTACCTTGTTAATATGATAACTAAATGTACTAAATGGGTAAAACATGTAAACTTGCTATATTTACACTTTTGACCCTCTACTATGTAATATTATTTGTTTGACCTAAACTTGTATAACTAGTCATAATTGACTTAAACTATGATAATACTTGTTTTCATCATTTTAACCTAATTTGACTTTAATTATATCATTTAAATTATATCATTTATGACTAAATCTGCTGAATACGGAAACTTGCTATTTTTGGAAAGTTACTTAATATGAAAACCTGCCTAAAATAGAAAGTTATCTAAAATGAAAAGTTTCTTACAATGGGTAAACTACTTAAAGTGGAAACTTACTAAATAAGGAAAGTTTCTAAATTTGGAAACTTACTAAAAATGGAAAGACTCTCATAAAACCTAAAGGACTTAATCTGAAATAAAATACTTAAACCTCATCTGATAAACGTATGTCCTTTCACTTCTGTAGATCCCTCGAGGAAGGAGTGATCTTTCATTGTCTCTTGTTTCCATCTATTGTGTTCGATTTGTTGTGTAATAAGGTACAAATATTCTGACCTTATCTCTTAAGGTTTCTCATGATTCGTACACATCCATTAATATTACCTTTGACTATTATGCCTTTGCTCTGAGCCTCTTATTAGGGCTTCCCTATGACTTTGCTATGCACCCCTTTGATTAAACGTTGATTATGAACCTTCTAATTATGAACTTTTGTTATGAACCTCTGATTATGAACCTTTGACATTTGAACCTTTGACATGAACCCTTATGTTATGACTATGCTTTGACCCTTCAGTTTGATACCCGAGCCAAATATGTTTCCCTAGTCATGGAGGTACCATGACCATGTCATTGATGCACCAATGGCATGACTCTAGTGTGGTCGAGTGATGTTCCGCACCCTCCCCTTTCTGTTATATAATTATGAGCTCAAGATATATGTTTGGCCACTATGATTCTGCAAGGGCGTATAGATGCATACTAGATATGTTATGTTATGTTATGTTATGATATGTTATCATATGATTTATATGGTGAATGATGCCGTGTATAATACTGCGTCTTCACATTCTGGGAGCTGATCACTCTATTGGTTACTTAAGGTCTCCCTTCCTATTATATATGGTATTCTGAGGTCACCCCTCCGAATACAATAGTTACTATGATATGATATGTTTATGCTATGATATGGGCTCGTGGTAGATGGCTGACCCTTTTTCTTTCCATTTCATTATCCTTTGTTTATACCTCATGATAGTTCCCATATGCACCTTATGATTATGTTATCTTAGTTTCTTATCCTTCGATTATTTGTATTGTTATATATATCATTCCTGGGCTTTTTAAGCTCGGCCGCATTTTCTTCCCGCGGTGTAACTAAGCTAGAGCCGGGATTTAGCTATGGGTTTGAGTGATGGTGATATGTAGATTATGACCTTAGTCATCTTAGTTTCCGCTAATTATGTCTTGACATTCTTTGGAGTATTTCCTTTCATTGAACGTATGTATCGTTAAGTCGTGTTGACTTAATTTTCCTTTGATTATTTATTTAAGACTTCATTGCTTGCTTTATGTTCATTATGTACGCTTTGATATGAAACCATAATGTGATACTTCTACCCTTATCGGGTTGGGGTGTTACATGTAATGCGATAATGTACGCCTCTTAATGACTGCTATTAAATTGCCGAATGATCCGGGTGACCTGTTCATCTTGGTGAGGATTCTAAGAACCATAGGGTAGACGAATTGACCAAAGGAGTCTGTCGACTTTTGCCACTTGTGGATGAACTCGGTTTAAAAATTGCATCATTATCTTTCCCGTTAGCTTGTTTACTAGAGAACCAGCCCAATTGATCACGTGACACCTTAAATATTATCAATCTTGTTAATACAAATAAGACGGAAAAACATTTATATATATATATTATGATCTTCTAATGTTTTTTCGATAACAAACGTAAAATCATTTTAACGAAATAAATAAAATACGTAAATAGTTTGAGCCAATAGTTTTCAAACACACTTACGTTTTCACAAAAACACTAAAACAAGTATAAGTGATTTTATGATTTAGTAATATATATGTACAACAACTAGTGTTTATATATTGGGCAAAATATATACAACTAGTATATATTATATAAATGGGTAAAAACTACAACCTATGGAAAATATCCATAACCCATGGTATTGACCCATACCCATTTGACTAGGTACATTGAACTCATGAGATACATTGTATCTAATAAGAAACCCATGGATCAACCCAAAACCCATGACCCATGACCCATAACCAAAATACCCCATGGGCAAAGAGGAGCATCCCACGGATCCCTAGGATTACACTAGACGGATCCTTGTGGAGGGATCCGTGGGATCCGAGGAACATAAGCATTCCTCCTCTATAAATAGTGAGCCATTTCTTCCTTTTGGGTTGCCACTCTTACACATACTTTCCCCAAGTATTGTAACTCTCTAACCACTGATCCTATGGGATCTTTCTATGTAGTTTGTCTTTTGTTTTGTGTGATTCTCTAGGTCCCTCTTAAAGGCGAGATCACCACTTCTTGAAGTCGAGCAAGCTCAAGTCCATGAGTTGCCATGCTTCGTCATCATCAAGACAACTGAGGTTCTCTTGTTGATAGTTCTTTCTTCCTCCGTAGATGTGTTGTGTTGAAGGCATTAGTGAAGGATACTGAAAGAGTCAAGACTAAAGCATTAGTGAAAGGTGCTTAACGTCCGTGTCAAAAGCATTAGTGAAGAATGATAAAGGAGTCAAGACGAAGGCATTTGTAAAAGATGCCAAGAGTTGTGTCAAATGCATTGGTGAAGAATGCCTAAGAATCAAATCAAGTAGCATTAGTGAAGAATGCCAAGGTCGTATAATCGATGAGGTGCATCGTTATACATATAGTATTAGTTTGTTTCCAAGGATGGTGATATCCTTGATGGTGTTGTAATAAGGAGTATGTCTCCTTGGGATTAGGTGTTGTGTTGTGTTGGGTAGTAGTTCCTCCATTATAATGGAACTAGGTACTTAGCCTAGTACCTAATAAAGGGTAGGCGACGTTGTGATAGGTGTGGTTCACCTTGGTGTGAAAGAACCCGGTGGTTAGCCTAGTACTGAAAAAAGAGTAGGCGACGTTGTGAAAGCTTCTTCGCCATAAGGAGATTGGTGTCGTGTAGTGTTTACGAACTCTCAAGTAGGTAACTCGGGGAGTGGATTAGGGCAAGGAAGGTGTCCTTGTAGCCGAACCACTATAAATACTCGTGTCGTGGTTATGTGCTTCTTACTCTTTCTCTTTCATTACACTTTTATATATCTATCTATCAACGTCCAACATACACATCTAAATAGATTGACATAAGTCGATCTAAATATTTAAAAGGAAGTTCTTAATTGGTAAAACTATTCAACCCCCCCTTCATGTTTTCCATAATTGGCATCAGAGCTTCGTTACCAAGTTTCTTAAAGTATGTTGTATTTTAAAAAATTGATACGATCCGTGTATGTTTGAAAACTACAAAGAAGGATTTTCCAAGTCATGTTTTAAAAATCATTATAATGTTTATTGTTGGACAATGATAGAAGTTCTAACACTTTCATTGTTAAGTATTCTCCATACTTGGATTTGGGCTTACCAAGAAGATCATGAAGAATCTATCTAAATATTTCTTTTCGCAAAAAGAATGTTTAGCATTGTTCTTCTCACACATGAATCTGGAGATTCCAAGAAGATCACAAAGCATCTCATCTAAATACTTCTTTTCTTAAAAAGAATATTTAGCAAAGGTATGATCGTTAATAATTTACTTTTGTTTTTATTATTGTTAAAATCTTAGTTGCATAATTAATATCTATTAGTAATTACTTAAGTAGTTATCTATATTAAACTCTTCATCAAGACTAGTATTCTTCGATTGATTTGTATAGACTACACTACCAACTCGTAATAATGATATCTTGGTTATTCGATAGCCTTAATCATTATTCATCACAAAGGAATTATTGACACTTCATCTATGTCAATGAATTTCCGTATGAAACTTCTTATATTATGATAAAATGGGATTTTATCATAATCCTTGATAAACCTTCCAAGAATTGTGACTAATACTTAAAAAGGGAACCACGTCTAATAGGATTAGTACTAAACCGTCAAAAACTCAAATCACAAGTTATTGAGCTTAAACATCAAACTCTAGGGGTTTTAGAACTCCCAAACCAAAGTTATCAAGGAATGCTTAAGCTGATTTTTGCTATTATGTCGGATCCCTGTGTTTACACTAGCCGGATCCCAAATGAGAGGGATCCGCGGGATCCGTGCAACAAAAGAAAGCATAAGTTAGTAATGATCACTTTGGATGTTCCACAATTATATTCACTTCAAAGACTCACGAACAAGAACACAACTACTGTTCAAATGAGCAATTTGTTCATTTCTCTCAAGCATAACAATCACTTGTGTAAGTATAATCTTCACTACATTGTTAATTTAATTCCTTGATTTCTAGGATTACAATTTCTTCATCTTTAAGAGTTGGGTTCAAATGGGTTTATCATAATTTGTTACCACATTGTTTTCTAAGATAATCTAAATCAAAGAATTAACATTGTTAATACAAATTAAACACATTTCTTGAATTCAACAAAGATGATGAGAGCAAAATTTTGATCAAACCCTCTAGGTTACTATTCACAATTAACACCACATTGTGGTTGTATTGTGTAGGAACAATCATGCCAAGCAACCGAAAACAAGACTACCAAGATACCGCTCATTACATACCCATGTACCATAGAAAAGATGGACTTAGTCCCGAAGATAGGAAAGCTTTTAAAATGCTCGAAAAGAGACTCTTTCACGAAGGTCGAGTAGTAGAACCATCATTTCTTACCAATACCGACATAAGAGAAGTTTTTGGAGCTATTGGGTTTGATTGTTTATTGGACATAAACGAACAAATTTGCTCGGTTTTTGTACTTGAGTTCTACAAGACAATGGGGATTGTTAGAAATGATGATGGGTCCATCTCTATTGTCTTCACCATAAATGAGCATGAGTACACCCTTTCACTTGTAGAGTTTGGAAGAATAATAGGGGTTCCATATCAAGGTGTTTGCATGTATTCTAATGAGTGGTCTTTGGAAGAGTTACACACTATGGTTGATCATCATGAAATCTACCACATGTTAATCCCAGAAGCAACCACAGTGAAGGACACTGTGTTCATGCCAAGAGCATCCCCATCAAGGGTCACTAGGAATTCAAAAGAGATCTATAGGGATCCTTTCCAAATGGAGCTCTCCGATATGTACGCATTGTATAGGAAATGGGAAAATGTGGTGAGGGAGAATGTGTTGTGCCTAGTAGGAAACAAGGATCACCCCAACGCATGTCTAAGTTTCATGATCTACTGCCTAGTGACCGAGACTCGCTTTAACCTTGCCTACTACATGATTAAGAGAATGGCAAGTGTAAGAAGCATGGACAAAATGGTGCTCCCGTACGCAATGCTCCTAACCCGTCTTGCTAAATTCATCTTTGCATTAGATCCTTCTCTGCAATCCTATGATCATAGCTATTGCAACAAAGTTATGGTACCACTAACCGAGGGTAGAACTACAAGGTTTATGATGGAAGGCAAAAGGCCTCACCCACCCACGGATTCCTCGGATGAAAGGGAGAGGCAAAGAGAAGGTGAAGGTAGTAGCAACCCACTCGGAAATACCGATCTCGACCCCTTGGACTACATCAACCAATTGCCGGACGTTCCTAGTGCATCACCCGAATGGTAACAAACCAAGGGAATCTTCAAGTGCTTCGCCAACTTCTTGAAGAAAAATAAGTAGAGATGGTGTGATAAAGAGTGGAGGATGGGTGAAGACGGGAGAAGCAAGGTAAGGTCATAAGGACCTAAAGTTTGTGAAAAACAATTTCAAACAATGGGTTGTAACACTTAAACAATACTTATGTAGAATAGGATGTAGCATGTAGGTCTTGCCATAACTTGGCACTAAAGAATCCTAACTTAGGAACATGTAGAATGAGATTTTATGACTCCTTGAAAATATTCAAGTAGTCGTCGTCACTCATTTTTAGGAACTTTTAGTTGTCCCACATTTGTTATACGTTATACTTGATATGTTCCTGTTTTTAGTCCTTATAGAAATAACTAAGAGAATCACTTGCTTAAGAATGCAAAATGGCACTTTTGTTGAAAGCCTTCTGATCTGCAGTAGGCGGATCCCAGAATTATAACTAGCCGGATCCCTCCCAGAAGGGAACCGTGGGATCCGTGACTACAGATGAGCAATACAAACTTGCTTACATCAAAATAGCTCACTAGATCACCTCACACTAGTCAAACATAAGACATTAGAGCCAACTAAGTCTTCCTCAAACATTTGAAAGCCTCACACTCACCCATAGTGTTGGATCGATATACTCTGACCAAACTAACTATATAGCTTGTAAGGGCTTAGCAACCTCGAATAAATCCTAAGTCACTAACAATGAAACACTGATATAACTTTACTAAGTATGCGGAAACTACTTCAATAAAGCTAGGAAGAATAACTTTAACTTCAACAATTTTATTAATACTATGAACCTGCTTGATACACAGATTCACTAACAATCCCTAAGAGCTCTAATATTCTCTCTAAAGTCGTATTCTAAGAATGTGTATCTCTAATGCCAATCTAGGGGTCCTTTTATAGGCATAAAGATAACCCTAGTTGGTTTACAACTCTAATCCTTGTACGACAAGTAATACTAAACTAAGAACATTCTAGAATTACATAATAATCCTTAACGATTTGCATAGCAGTCCTTTATCCTTGCAGTACTTTGATGAGTGAGCAGTACTTTGACTTTCTTCATTAAGCAGTACTTTGACTTTCGGCAACACTTTGACTTTATGTCCCAACAATCCTCCCCTAACTTGAATTCTACTTTCTTGACTTCAAGTTTCTTTGTATCTTTAACTTTAACATCTTTGTCTTCAAGGAAAGATTGTATCTGTATCTTCATATTTGTCTTTTACTCAATGTGCTTGTATTATCATCATCAAAGTAGTCTTTATAAGCAATTCTTTTCAGCAACTATCAGCAATCTTCATCTTTTCAGCTACTCAGCAACATATGGCAAATTGTACATCAGATCATAAAGTTTCAGTCTATTTTCATCACTTCGGTGTGTAAACTCCCGTGAGAGGTGAATCATTGAAAATTTAATGGATTTTGATGTCTCTTTACCAAAGCCATTAACTCGGAGTAGCCAATGTTTAGGTGTGTAAAACCATGGTACATTGATAACCATATAATTTTAGCAAATCATCGACTATCAACGGATTTGTTTTGTCTTTACCAAAAGCCGTACCCTTTTGGACTAGTTAGTTCTTGCAACCATGGTGAACTAATTACCATATAAATGGTCTTTCCACAGCCTTTACCACAAGCCATTTTTCTTTTGGGCTAGTCAAATCTTCACTATATCAGATATGGTGAGTTGATTATCATACAACTTATTGGCAAGTTGTCAACCATTAACGGATTTGAGATATCTTTACCAGAGCCGTTTGCTCATGGATTAGCCAATCCTTTTGTTAAACATGGTGAACTGATGACCTTTTGTTGTAACCATCTCAAAAACCATTTGTTCTTTGTAACTTTTGTTTCAAAATATTTTGCACTTTAACAAAAGTTTTCTTATTTCTATTAAAAGTCTTTCAACGGTTTTGTCTTAAGCGATGCTTTGGTTAAAGTCTTGTTTGATCGCAGTGATACTGAATAAAGTACCTATTTTTCAAAAATTTATACAATTAAGAACCATACCAGTTACTTATGCATCGTCATCCGCCATATTAGTCCATTTAATGAATAATTCAATGACCATGAGAGCTGTGTCATTCTCTTCTTCAACCTCCATACCATGATCTAGCATTCTTCTCATAAGATCTCTTGTAAGTGGATATCTTCTTTCTGCTAGCATGTGAATCATGGTTCCATCTTCCAGATCCAAAACATGCACTCTAGATTCTTCAAAGAATCTCCAGCTGGTAATCTCCCAGACTTCTTGATTTTGCCATATTTCATCAGTGCTTGTCTTTTCTGTTTCCCAGATAGTTTTGAGGTCTCCAAGCAAGACTAAGCCAACTCCATTTGATGGAATGTGTTCAAAATATTCTTGCACCAGTTGGTATAAATGCCACAATACCTCTCTGTTGATGATGTGCAATATGTCCCATAGCAAATTAAACACTCTGAAACTCTCATCTTCTCTATGGAACATCAGATAATCTCCATCCTTTGATTCTACAACTTCAAATGTAGATATCTTTGACTATTTCTTTTCTGCAACATCTTTAGACTTAGGATGCTCAAAGTTTACAACTCTAAGATAATTCCTTAGCTCATCAACCGTATATGTTCTCAATTGAATCTTCTTTGATGGTTGTTCTTCTTCAGTTGTTCTCTTTCTTTTTAAACTTCTTTTTCTAGCATCCTTATTCTTCTTATCATCTTCAAAAGATATAATGCCTTCTACTTCCTTCTGATAAGCTTCTCTAACAGCATCATACAGTTTGTGCAGACCTGTATAACCTCTTCCCTTGAGATAGGCCATCATAGCATTCCTCTCTTTTGCAATACTTTGAGGTCTTCTTGGTATAACAGGTTCAGGTTCCTTCACTGGTAGAGTAACCTCGGCAGCATATTCTGCTTGAAACTTCTTAACAGCTTCTTCATTCTTAGCTACTTCAATAGCTCTTATTTCAGCCAGTGTAAGCTTCTTCTTCTTCTTTGTTTCTATCATTTTGCCTTTGCCTTTGTCCTTTGGATCTAAAGTAGGTTGAGAAGCTTGAGATTGTTGTTCAGCAACTCCTGGAATACTAACACCCCTTGGTCTTGATAGGTTTTGCAATATTTGAGCAACAATCTCATCATCACTTGCAGTGTGCTCTACCTTGGGTGTATCAGCTTCCTCTTCTTGTAGGATTGTTGAAGGACCAGCTTCTTCTTCAAAATTTAGAGTCCTTGGTGTAATAAGCTCTTGTCTATATGTTCTTTGAAGAGCAGCAGTACCTTGATCACCAGCACCTTGATCATCAGTACTTTGTACACCAGTACTTTGTATTCCAGCACCTTGAGGCTCAGTACTTTGAACACCAGTACCTTGAACTTCAGCTTCTTTAATTTCTTTTTGTGACTCATCAAAAGTATCAACAACATCTTCATAAGCGTGAGCATCTTCATTCAAATGATGTTGTTCCAAATTCCTCCCCAATTGGAATGAAGAATGCTTGTGAACCTTCTTGCCCTTTGAAGTCTTCTTAAACTTTCTTCCTTTCTTCTTCTGTGACTTCACCCACAACCTGTGATGTTGAACTAAAGGCCATTCAAAGTTCTTCAATCTTTGAAATTTGTTGTTCAACCTCACCAGCTGTGCAGCTTGAGCTTCATAATCTTTCTTCAATCTTAAGAGCTCCCTTGTCAAAGCATAGGTATCCAGAACTTGACCCTCAGAAGCCATATCTCCCTCATCTCCTCCAGATGTTTAAGACCCATCTGTGGAAGTATAATCATTGGGATAAGATGGTGGGTTTACCTCAAGTTCTGAATCACCATGAGCAATATCATGTGGAGATCACGATGCCTTCTTGCAAAGAAGACCTTGTGGAGAAACAGTATGTTGAGAAGGTGAAGCAGTACCTTCCCTTGATCCTAAACTCTCATGTTCTTTACTTGCGGCTTCATCTCCGATTGCTTGCTATCTCCATCATATGTGTTGTTAAAGGTGTAGCCCTTCCGTAAATTTTATCACTCTTCTTAGCCATGAAAGTGAAGATCTTTGGTGGTTGCACCACAACGAATGTGACTCAAGGCTTTGGTACATCCACGAAGTTGTTTGTTCAAGAAAACTTGAACAAATCTTGGATACATTAACCATGGTGAACCATTGGAGATATGGAGAGCATACCATCAAGAATCGGTCTTGAAAAGTTGAAGAGGCGATTGGTAGCTAATCCCACTAAAGCAGATGCAATGTTTTATCCAAACTGCTCCCATGAAGTACTCTTGGAACTTAAACAATGAAGTAATACATGAACCAGGTACTTCCATTGTGGGCTGAATAAGGGTTTCTTAAAGGTTGTTTCTGTGAGAGATCCTTTATACCCAATATCCCTTAATGTATCCCAAATCAATTGTTTATCAAAACGAACAACCCCTTCCTCATCATCAAACAGTAAATCTTCTCTAATGGAGGCTTCACTAACTTTAACAATTTTCCCAGCAACCTTAGCCTGAATATATGATTCATCATCTTCCTTATGAGATCTAGCAGTTGCCCAAAATTGTTGAATCCAAGGCTCAATAACATCATGTTCGACCAAAAGGGCATAATTGATTGATGATCCAGCGAGGATCAATTATGTCATGAAACTGAACATTTGTCGGTGTTTTATCTAAGTTGGCCACCATGTTATGCTTGCTAACTGTGTTTCTATTCGCCATTGTTATGTTATAAGAGAAAATGGTTCGATGAATAGTGAACGTGAATAAGAGAAGAGAGATATGGAAAAGATTGATAAGGATAAAGATGAGAGGGAAAATCGGAGGGTAGTTATTTATAGGTAAGATTTAAAAATCACAGCCCAATTAATACATTTACCCCCTTAAACAATGCATAGGACTATCTAACTAACTAATATGTCCTCCCCTCAATTGTAGCTTAATAGTTAATCATACCAATACTCACCACCAAGTGATTGAATCTTGAAACATCAAATCCCTTTGTGAGTAGATCAGCTACATTGTCATATGTGTGGACCTTGACAACATTAATGAGCCTATGCTCATAACAATCTCTAATAAAGTGATGCCTAATCTGAATATGCTTGGTCTTGGAGTGATAAACTGGATTCTTCACAATGCAAATTGTACTCTCATTATCAATGTTGATAGGAGTATTCTTGAAGTTGAACCCATAATCCAAGAGTTGATTACGCATCCGCGAGACTTGTCCACATGCGACTTGCGGCGGCAACATATTACCTTTAGTGGATGATGTTGTCGCAATGGTTTGTTTCTTACATTGCCATGAAACTAATCTTCTTCCGGATATTGGCATCCTCCGGTGGTTGATATTCTATCATAATTATCACCGCATAATCACTATCTGAAAAAGCTTCCAAGTGAAAAGGTGAATCCTTTGGATACCACATACTAACAGGTTGTTGTTTCAAATAACTAAAAATCCTTTTAACCGCATTCATATGAGAGACCTTAGGTGAGACTTGATATCTTGTACATAAACAAGCAAAAAACATGATATCGTGTCTGGATGCAGTTAAGTACATAAGATAGCCAATCATAGATTTGTAAAGCTTGACTTCTACGGGTTGACCATCTTCATCCTTGCCCAATGAGTTGATAGATTTTATGGGTGTGGTGGTGGCTTCATAGCATCAAAGTTAAACTTCTTAAGAATGTCAGTGACATACTTGTCTTGACTAATGAAAATTCCAGCCTCTGATTGTTTAACTTGAAGCCCCAAAAAGAAAGTTAATTCACCCATGGAACTCATTTGAAATTCTTGTTGCATCAGCTGCTCAAATTCTTTCACCATAGACTGTTTTGTAGCTCCAAAGATAATATCATCTACATAAACTTGAACAAGCATGATATCCTTCTTATCTCTCTTGATAAACAAATTCTTATCAATTGCTCCTCTCCTGTAACCATGTTGCAATAAGAAAGTGGAGAGTCTTTCATACCAAGCTCTAGGTGCTTGATGAAGACCATACAAAGCCTTAACAACTTTGTAGACTTTGTTTGGATGGGCAGTGTTAAGAATCGATGCTCTAGGTTTATTAGACCTTATCTAGGATAATCAATAAGCACAAATAACAATGAACAACAATATGTATGCACATCGGAATAATCAAACTATCATTGTTATTACTAAGGTTTCTTCGTCATCATCATGTGTTCTACAAAACACATCTACAGCCCCAATCCTAGATGATCAACTCTAAGACGTTTACAATCTAACGAGGATCCATGATCCTTGAGGTGACCAACTAGTCGACTAACACAATAGTCTAGGCGTTCATAAACACGCCCTGACACACACACACACCTATGTCGATTTTTACATTGTTTGACACTTAATAAACCTAATTCCCTGTATCTCTTTATATAATAAAGATACTAGGGTTACAAATGACTACAAGGGACTAAATAATAAATACTTCTTTGCCAAGTAGGTCCTTTGTCTTTCTTTGTCTTCAATAGTCCTTCATCTTTCATGTACTTTGTCTTATCAACTTTAGATATAGTTCCCAACAATCTTCCCCTAGTTGATAATGACAAAACAAAATAAGCACGAACAAGTATATCATGAAAGATAAACAAACTTCCCCTTACTTCATGCAATATCACCAAGGATCTCCAAGTTGCAATCTTCTATGTAAATATTCTTCCCCTTTTTGTCATCTTCAATTAGGGAACATAAGTGAGCAACCTTGATCTTCACAACTACAAATCAATATCATACGTCCAATCCATCCTTCCAATGTCTCAAATTACCCACCATTAAGTTTTCCGCATCTAAAAATGAACTTGAAACAATGAGAAATCAAAATCGTGATAGTAATAACAACTAGCGTTGTAAAACCTTCACCTCGAATGATGCATGCAAATGGTTAAACATTTTAACATTAAGCTTCCCACGAAACCCATATGTTAACCATTTGAAGAATGTAGGCTTTATGTAATAATTATCGATGAAGAAAACCAAGTATAACCAACTTGATCTTTGAAGTAGAACAACCCAAACACATGTCTTATATCTTGCACTAAAGATGACATCGAACATATACCCAATCATGGTGTATAGAGAGACCGCAATCCCTTGACAATAAACACTGAGCACAATAACGTAACTCCTTCAAGTGTTTTGTCAATTCATTGTCACATGAACGCACAAACAAGTTATCTTAAAAGTGTAAACAGCCACTTTAAGATATAATAAAACACAAACCCAAATAATTCCACTTCATCTTCAAATAGGTGATAAACGCCTTTCTTCGTAATCAACTATGATAATAAGAATGAGCCATGAACCTGTTAAGAACAAAAACCAAAATCCTCTTGTATGTGTGAACCAATCTCCATGTGTGTGTATCATTCTCGCTTCCCCTTAAGTCCAAAACTATTCGAGAACCAAAAATCATATGTTGACGGATATCGAATGATATAAGCAGCGGAAACAATGTATATCGAACAACATTAGCTTTAGAAAATAATTCTCGGACAAGTGAGCATGAAAACTCGAATAAATACCATGAGCAAATTAATACATTATAATAACCAATACTTACATCAGCAGCCTACTAGCTTGTACCCATGAATTGCATGTCACCGACCATAAGTTTATTATAATGTATGCAAAAGATCATGTATTATTTCAATGTTCCAAGTAATTGCATCCCATGTGACGTTTGCATTTATCATAAGTAATGCACCGGCTATCACATGCAAACCAATCTTTCATGCACAACGTCGACCTGATAACCAATAACATCAGTAGTAGATCAGCTCTTCTTCACTCTCGGATTAATCGAACAGTAGTAGCGCATGAAGAGCGAGCAATAGTAACGTGATCATGAGCAGTATGAATACGAACAGTGGTAACGCATCGTTGAGATCAGTAGTAACGTAGCAATGGTAACAAGATATCATGAGCAGTGGAAATGAATGAACACTATCAGTGGAAACAAATTGCTTTCAGTAGTAATCCACAACATCAGTGGTAACCAAACACTTCAGCAGGAATGAATCGTGGGTCTGTAGAAATATCACGTCATCGGTGACAACTTAGAAAACCCACGTGACATCTCTTGTACGAGACCAAGAGGTAAACACCAATCTCCAATCAATAGCCATCAAATGTGGGATCCAATGAAAACAAATCAATTGTTGCCCCATGAATATCAATGACCAATGAAAGAATACAAACCCATTCGGTAACACGATCGACTCCACACACATCATCACCATACTATCTGTTCAAATAACTCGCTTTCTCCATGCGAATAATCAGTCTCGCTCCATTCAAGGTAGGTCTCGAGCATTAGTCAATACATGTAGCAAAACCCTTTACTTCCCATTGAATACCACCATGCTTATTCAGAATTAGGGTTGTTGATAAATAAAGAGTAGTAACAACAAGATTAAGAGCGAGATTAGGGTTCATTATTGGTTTAAAAACCAATTCACCAAGACTAATACAGCTCTTTTAACCATGAAAAAGAATTTTAATGCACAAAGAACCCTAAAAATTCGACCTTGAAAAACTCATCAGCAGCCAACTTCAACAGTGAATAACTTTTGCATAAGAGCTCAGATCGACGATCCCTTCGGTGGAAAGTTAGATTGGTATATGAAGAACATCCACCTAAAATTTCAGCCCGATCCAACGGTTAACGAAAACGTTATACCTGTTTGAAAACTGACTTGCAGAAGCATTACGAAAAAATTTCAGGATTCGAATTTTTCTTCTTTTCGCCATATTCTTGAGAAACCTTGTAGATCCTAGATATTGTCACACCCCAAATTACATTTTGCGGAATGGAATTCACGGGATTGATCATCATAGCATCACAATCACAGTTATATTGAGCGACCTAAAGTGTCGTTTGAAAAGAACACCGTTTGATATATTAAAAACATTCAGAGTTACAAAGATAGGTCCCGAAAGTTGATAAAGTTTGCGGAAAATATAAGTTTATTACAAGTCCAAACGATGTTTTGAAAAGTGTATAAATCCCATGTGAGACGCGTCGTCACCGCGACTCTATGATATGTCCACATGCATGCCATGAAGTGAATGCCTTAGTTACCTGAAAATACATTGCTAAAAGTGTCAACACAATGGTTGAGTGAGTTCATAGAGTTTATGTAAATGTTAATATGACTACCACAAGTATAAATTATGTATGACAATGATGTCACAAAGTGATACAATTGCTTAAGCACATGACACGAAGCTTGGTGATCATGATGTTCGCTAGCAGTGTTTTGCCAAACAACTCGGATAATGATTATGAAATGAAATGCATCCGTCCGGTTGGAATCGCCAACCCGGATGGAGGTGTCACCTCGATAGATCTATCCACTCACCCACGCTTCTATGAAAATAACGGTTCATGTTTATGAAATGGGGACATTTAACGGCAATGAGGTAACTTAAGCAATATAATGAATTTGATATACTTGGTATCGTAATAAAATGATATGCAATGTATTCTCCCCGTGGTTTGAAATAAAGTAAAACTTGAATAAATCGGGCTATGAAAACTCACTGTTGCAATGATTATGATGACAAAAGTGGATACATCGAAATGAGGCGCAACCTCTAACCGTGACCTATTATGAATGATATGTTCTATGATAAGTTATGATGTAATGTTATGCATGCAATTCGGATGATATTTATACCACTTATGAATTTTTTGAAAATAATCCTTTTCGTAGAAAAATAACCTTTTAACGTCTTGACCATTTTAAATTACTTCACATGTATTTATGTTGAAATGATATCCAACGATACTCATTTAGTGATTTATTAAGAGATTATAACTTTTAAGTCGTAAAATAATGTCGTTGAAATTTCCATGAAAGTGACTAAACGGCCTCTAAAAGCTAGTCGTAAAATGGTGCACGTCGGCGTTAGGAAACGAACTCAACGGTTTTGGGAAGCTCGTATGATTATCTCAAAGTTTTAGTGTTTAAGTTTCCATCCTAGAGGTCTCGATCACAAAGGAAAATATAGGTTAAGTATGGTACTTTAGTCCAAAGTATAGTTTAAGGTTGGTTTTCGGCAAAGTTTGAGTAAACGTAATTAATTCATTACAACTCCGCTAATCAAACGGTCGGTCATTTTGATAAATATACTTGGCGAACTTACTTTTACTAGAAGACATCACTTTATAAAAATTTCTACATCAACGTTAAAAACAACCTTCAACATGGTAACTAGTTTTGCCGTAATATTTGCCTATTAGAAATAATATAGTTTTTCTTATATAATAAAGTTACGGCAACTTTTTGTAAACGTGTATAATTTAATCGTTACAAATCCGTTTTCACGCTTTTATATGTCCTTAGCCGTATCAAAGTATACTAATATATTTCGACAAGTCGACATAATTTATAACACCTAAGTTTCATTTTGATTCGTACAAATTAAACATTACATGCTGAAATTTCCGGAAAATTATAGTTTTCAATGCCAACTTGAAAAATTCATAACTTCTTCGTTATAGCTCCGTTTTAATCCGTTCAAGCGGCCACGGTTTCGCTTTTAAAGTATATTTTCTAAATATCTAGGCCAAAATTTTTACCTACCGTCGTATTTTCCAGATTTTTCAAATAAGGACAGACCCTTTTGCAAACTTGTCGAAATGAGTTTTTCTCGCCAAACCTATTCTAACCCATTCAAAACAACTCCGGCTATTCTAATCCTACCATACACCTTCTTAGGTGTCATGGGTTCCTAGACATCACCAAAATAATATATAATAAGGAGTAATTATAGGATGACTTATATATACATAACTCTTAAAATCAATGAAAAGTGGTATAAACCTCATGAGACTTGCATGTTTTCTCAAATAAAATGAATTGACCATATCAATGAATATGAAATATTATGATGAATATGAATGCTTACTAGTAATTTGATGAGGTTTATGGACAATGGATTTTCCTAATCACCCAAGGTTTATATTGCAAAACCTTAATAAAGAGTGATACTAGTGTGTTAAAAACCTTGTCTTGAAAATTTTTATGATGATCTTCCCGGTTCCTTAGGTTGGCGGTTTTGCAAGAGAAGAGAGCAAGAGATTTTGATCTTTTACTTGTGAATAAATGAGGTGAAAGTGTTTGTGAATTAGGAGTATAATACATTATACACTTAGTAGATATTTTGGCAAATCACATCACTCACCCCTTGTCGACAAAGGGGTGTTAGTCATAGCTAATACATTTTTTTATTATTGTATAATATAATGTTTAGTAAAGTTAAATGAAGATAAATGATAACTTGTAGACACATTTGAGTATATAGGGTAGCGTTAGTTAAAAATAAATTTTCACGGGTCAAGATAAAATATATTGAGATCATAAAACTATAAAATACATTTCTTGCAAAATTGAGTGAAATAATAATAATCGTGTAATATTTAAGAAAACCGTCGTAATTATATAAATATAACAATTTATATACAAAATAAATTTAAAACACTGGTAAACTCATAATATTATTTTATAAACTTAATATGAGTATAAAAATATATCGGGATAATTTTTGGAAGTATCGGATCAATTGTTCAAAATAATTAATCACGCGATAGCGTTATTTAATATGAAATTTATCGTTTAATGTAAAATGCAAAACCATGCATGAACTAATATGATGATAATGATGCTAATGAAATGTAGACTAAACCTAGTCTATATGAAATGTCCTTGATGATTGTTCATGAATTCATGACTAAACCATTAAGGTTACGCTGAATTTGATACTGTAAACCTAGTTTACGATAAATGATGAAATAGTGAAACTTGAGAAATGACCGAAATTGCGAGTTGTCACAGATATCAAGAGCCACCCGCTCGATACCACATGTTAATAATCGATGCTCTAGGTTTATTAGACCTTATCTAGGATAATCAATAAGCACAAATAACAATGAACAATATGTATGCACAATGGAATAATCAAAACTATCATTGTTATTATTAAGGTTTCTTCGTCATCATCATGTGTTCTACAAAACACATCTACAACCCCAATCCTAGATGATCAACTCTAAAAGCGGTTACAATCTAACAGGATCCATGATCCTGAGGTGACCAACTAGTCGACTAACACAATAGTCTAGGCGCTCATAAACACACGCCCTAGACACACACACACACCTATGTATCGATGTTTACATTGTTTAACACTTAATAAACCTAATTCCTGTATCTCTTTATATAATAAAGATACTAGGGTTACAAATGACTACAAGGACTAAATAATAAATATTTCTTTGCCAAGTAGGTCCCTTGTCTTTCTTTGTCTTCAATAGTCCTTCATCTTTCATGTACTTTGTCTTATCAACTTTAGATATATTTCCCAACAGTGGGATCCTCAAAACCGGAGGTTTTTGGATAGACCTCCTCTTTAATCTTGCCATAAAGAAAGGCACTTTTGACATCCATTTGATAAACAAGAAAGCCCATATATGATGAAAAAGCAAGGAATATTCTAATGGCTTCAATCCACAGCTACGAGAGCAAACACTTCATCATATTCCACTCCTTCTTCTTGTCTATATCCTTGAGCAACTAATCTTGCTTTGTTCTTGATGACATTCCTCTTTCATCTCTCTTAACTCGAAAACCCATCTTGTACCAATGACTTTCTTTCCATCCGGTAGATCACATAGTACCCAAACTTCTTGAAGTTTGAATTGAAAAGTTCTTCTTGCATGGTTTCAACCCAACTCTCTTTAGTTAATGCTTGAGCTACATTCTTGGGTTCTTCTTGAGAGATAAAACAAGTGAATAAACACGTTTGTTGATCCTTATGATTCATCCTGTTTTGTTTATACATAAAGCTAAGTAAAGCATTACGTGGCTTAGAAGCCTTTAGCCTTGGTTCTTGTGAGCACCTCCGATGTAGAAGGTCCAATGATTTGACCATGGGATGATCTTTATGAATTCTTAATGTAGGAGTCATGGAACTTCAAGATCATCATCCAAATTTGTGAAATCAGCTCCTTCATTGGAATTTGAGAAAATACCGTCATCATCTAATTCATCATCGCTGTCTTCTAACCTGGGCATGTTAGGATCATACAAATCATCGAAGTACTATCAATTGGTGCGTAGTACTTTGATCCAAAGTACTATGATCCAAAGTACTTTGTGAGGGTATGTAGACTTACCCTTTTCTTTGTTTCTTCATAAGTTCTTCTTTGTTCATCCTCATAAGATTGTGCTATTGTTTCTTGAAAAGCATCCTATTAAGTTCATCTTGAATAGCTTGATCCTCAATGAGACAAAGTAGATTTTGGTTCATCAAGATTTTCTCCTTTTCGGCGCTTATAGGTTCTTCATCGAAACAACATCGTCTAATATTAACTCCATGAACAATGTCTCAAATCATCTTCGTGTGATCAACTTGATTTTCTTCTCTAACAGAACATAATTCATGAAGGAGTCAAAACATCAAGATTAAACATCCAATCGGAACTTTACCCTTTTGATTTTCTTGATCTTCTAAAATTCAACATGAAGACAATCTTGAACCTTTTGGTGACCTTGTTGTACACTCTAAATCCTTTTCTATTGGTACAGTATCCCAATAAGTATCGATGTGCTACGTGTGTACAAGTTTTAAATTTATGAAAGGTGAATTACCAATATTACCAATAACACATACGAGCAAGTTATTCGTCCGTTATAGCAAGATTATGAAGGTAAGTTGGGATCGTTCGCAGGGATTTGAGTGAATCTAAACACAAGTTAGAATCAACAGAGTCTATCCAAAACATATTACAAAGCAAATAGATATAATGAAATTCAGATGATTAAAAAATACACTTGCTTAAACTAGTTTCATATCATAGATTAATGTGATTGTATTAACCTCTTAACATGTTGGTTATGATAATTAGTTGGTGTACTAATCTATTGTCCTTACAAGTTAAACCTTCACAAGATTTTAGTTCATAAAACAAGCATTACGTTTAACCAATCAATTCAAGATCAATTCAAGTTTCATAAGTCTACATACATAAACTTAAACACAAAACATCCACTTGTTTCATCAAATTGCTTAAGAAATGGTCAATACAAAAGGTAACCGATCATAGACAAAAGGCTACAATTGATTCTCAACAACTAATCTTACGACCTTTTAGATGTTTCCAACCAATCCAATTTGATAATCAAAAAGTGTTTCTATTACAACCACACCTTAGTTCCTTTGTATAATCAAGAATAATGGGTAAAAACAATCATCCATAGACAAAATGATTATAACTAGTTGAATAACAATAAGTTCTTTCGACCTCTACGATTACTATCAACTAGTCAAACTTGATTAACAAATGTCACTATGAAACTTTAGCACAATTGGATCTTAGAATCAACTTGAAATTGAATTAAAACATGTTAACACAATCACTAACTAATCATATGACAATCAACATCATTTAAGCAAGTGTATAAAGAAACTAGCCACTCATAGCAAACATAAACATAAACTCAAAACTTTGAACATTAGAAAACATGATTAAAAGTCTTACAATGATTGGAATAAGATTACAAATGGTGAAGTAATGATTCCCAAAGTATTGGGGTAGATTTCTTGGTGATTTGGCCTCCAAATGTGGAACTTCTGGAACTCCAAACTTCCCTGGACTTCTAAGGACGAATTTGAGAGTTAAAATCTTTGTTTGATGAGTAGAGAGATTTGTATTGAAATGTGTGTCTCATATGCTCACAAATGGCCTCTATTTATACTAGTTCCAAAGCCTAGGGTATTAATTGCTGAACTTGGCCTCCAAGGAGTAAGGAAGGGACTAGAATACACCAAGAGAAGGACCTAGAATCGTTTGGATGCAAAGGGGAAACTTAGTGATGAAGATTTGGCAGATACAACTTCTCCAACCGGATCGGTTACAGGACCAACCAATCCGGTTGGTCATCTACAAAAGAGCCAACCGTTTCGGTTGCGGGTGGTGACCGAACGGTTGGTGATGGCATTTTTGGTCATTTTCCAACCGATCCGGTTGCACTCTCAACCGATCCGGTTGGATTTCCTGAGTTACGGAAACTTGGTCTTTACTTTCTTTATCTTGTAGAACTTGGTTCTTCAATCACTATGGTCTTCAAAGGTACTTGAGATACTGATTTGTGCTTGACCTGCTTCACTGAAACGGGAATCTTCTATTTGCTGAACATTTCTTTACTTTCCTTCCATTTCCCTGCACTTGGTTATAAACACTAGACAAACATCTTTTGATGCATTTAAGCACTAAAATCACGCAAATATAACCAAATAACATATACAAAAGCACACATAACGCTACTAGAAACATGTACAATCTGAGCGTTATCAAATTCCCTCACATTTAAACTTTGCTTGGCCTCAAGCAAATCTAGGAAAAACATCCACTGGTACAAGATCGTGATTATGAAAAATGTGATGCAAATCAACCAAGTATAAATACGAGAGACGATTCATCAATTATGCTTTATAAAGGTGAAACATCAAGGTGTTTGACAATATCCAATGATTTTCTTGCATGATTAACATTTCAAAACACCTCACGAAAAATGAACGAAATATAATTCACTCAGTGATTCATTTTTAGTTAAGTAACAAGATAAATCACACTCATTGCTCAGTCATGATTAGATTATTACCATAAGCTTGTACAAGAAACAAAACTCCACCGACGTGGCGTGAGCACCAAGTAAAAACATTTAAAGAGGACTTTTATTCGGGTTATAATGGCAGGCTTCGGGTTAAGGGTATGGATAAGGCATGGAAATGTTTATGAAATTTGTGTTAAAATAAAAATAAAATCAAGTCTAATACCCGTGTTGCTAGCTACCAAACAATCCAGAACCAATAAATGATTATAGCTTCAATTTCTTTTTTTCCGCTTTCCACAGCTTTTTGCTTTGCCATGACAATTGTTCTACGATCATAGTACATTGCCTATTATTTCCATACTTTCAACACATTTTTTTTAGAATCAGAACTTTCATGAAATGGCTCAATCAATCTCACAAGATGTGGTACTCATAATCATTTGAACAATCTTCACTTTCCAGCCGACTAGCAACCAACCGTTTAGACACTGATAAGGGTTAGGCTCAGGTTTAAATTGTAAAGTCTTTTTGTATTTTCTTGGGTGAAGCAGAAATGAAAAGGATGGCTCAGAGGGTGTAACTAGGGATATCTAGTGCTAAAAATGAGCACTACAAATGGGTCCATGTGGGTGGTTAACTAACCAATGTGGCTAGCTAATATATCATTAGATGTAAAATGGAAGGCCATTTGGGTTAAATCCTAAGGTGCCTCTTTATCACACGAATTTACTTATACCGCATTTAATGCGATCTCACTGCGATCCAGTAATGATTAACAAGTACAAGTTCTAGAATAAATAAAATCATCGGCACACTCATAGCAAAAGATCCAAGCATAAAAGATGTATGCTTTTATAGAACAGGCTTTAAATCCTCACAATTTTAGTAGAAAGGGTTATAATATGTGCTAGCAAATGTTTATCGATCCCAGAATGAATTGCAATAGTAATCGGAACACATCTCGAAGTTTCAAATATTACCAGTTTTACCAGTGGTTTGATCCAGTTATTCTAATATATTATCCTATATGCGTGAAAACAATTAGATCCCAAGGGCAAACAAAATTTAAAATTTAAGCATGAAAACTCTAATTTTTCCTATTCACCCCCCCCCCCACACACACACTTAAGTTAGACATTGTCCTCAATGTGAAAAAAGAACTTCAAAGTATAGAAATAGGGAAAATATAGATGAAACCAGATATGTCAATGAGTTTGTCAGCTTAAAATTTCTTTTCTTCACTCCTAGCGTCCACTGGAGAAATCATTACACGCACAAAATCTTATAAACAAACAAAGGTCTTATTAAAGGTGGCACCCCCCCACACTTAAGTTCAACCAAAGGTTTAAACTTTGGGGAGTGACCACAAAAAATCAAATCTAAAACACACGGGTTGCCTCCCAAGAAGCGCTTGTTTTATTACCGAGTCATCAGCCTGACTCAAATCTTCCCGAATTCACTTGGCCACAAAAGCAGCCTTGAACATTTTGAAAAGTTCGGGGATATACATGAATTCCTCACCAATAGCTTCAATATCGTCCCAGACGAACTCAGCAGATGGTTTCCAAGGAACAATTTATGGGATTCTTCCTGGAAATGGTGCTATAAAGGTGATTGTTTCGAATTCATTTTCAGGGGAAACTGTTGCAACTAAAACTTCATTCGTTTTCTCCTTGTCATAATATAACTTGATTCGGTGCCCATTAACAATGAAACTTCCACCCTGTTTGTCATAGAGTTCGACATACCCGGATGGATATCCATGTTTAACGATATATGGTCCAAACCATTTTGGTTGTAATTTAGGAGCTTTTAATTTGAATTTCATGTTAAAAGCGAACTTTATCTCCCGCTTTGAATTCTTTTCGAACTCGTAGCTTTTTGTCATGATAAGCTTTTGTTCTAGCTTTATACGCTTTAGAATATTCATAAGCTTGAGTCTTAATTCATCGAGTTCGTGCAATTGCGAGAATCTCTTTTCTCCGACTATTTTGAGATTGGTGTTACAATTTCTAAGAGCCCAAGTAAGCACGATGTTCAACTTGAACGGCAAATGACAAGTCTTCCCATACAAGAGTCTGTAAGGAGTCGTGCCAATTGGAGTTTTATAAGTCAGTCGAAATGCCCACAGAGCATCGTCAAGTTTCTTTGCCCACACGAAGGATTGTCCTTCACTGTTTTCTCTAGTATTCTTTTGAGAGCTCTGTTGGTATTTTCAACTTGCCCACTGGTTTGTGGATGATAGGCAGTCGCGAATCGGTGATGAACTCCATATCTTTCATGGTTTTCTCCATTTTTTGGTTACAGAAATGGGTTCCTCGATCGCTTATCAAGGCCTTGGGAATTCCATAACGAGCGAAAAGCTTTTTAAGGAAATTAACGAAGACACAAGCATCGTTCGTTGGTAAAGCTTTAGCTTCTGCCCATTTGGACACATAATCTATAGCAATGAGAATGTATTCGAATTTGTGGGATTTAGGGAAAGGTCCCATGAAATATATTCCCCAAATATCGAATATTTCACACACTTGGATGCTTGTCAATGGCATTTCATCTCTTCGCGAAATATTGGTGGTTCTTTGGCAAGCGTCACAATTTTAAACAAGTGTATGTGCTTTTTGAATATTGTTGGCCAATAGAATCCGTAATCAAAACTTTTTAGTCGTAGTGGAAGGACCATAATGTCCCCAGTTGGGCCATGATGACATTCGTCAAGAATCTTACGGGTTTCAAACCGTAAACACATCTTGGATCATTCCACAAGACACATTTTGAAAAGATATGGCTCTTCCCAAAATAGTATTTCAGCCCGAAAGAATTAGCTTCTTTGAGCATGAGTTAAACCTTTTAAAGAATTCCTCCAGCGAGATAGTTAGCAAAGTCAGCAAACCAAGGATCGTCAGTTCCATCGATGGTCATGAGAGTTTCATCGGGGAAATAATCATCGATTTCTTCTTCTTTTAATACCTCAAGATCGGGGTTTTCAAGACGAGATAAGTGATCAGCAGCAAGATTTTCTGCTCCTTTCTTATCTTTGATTTCGATGTCAAATTCTTGGAGTAGCAAAATCCATCGGATAAGACGTGGTTTAGCATCTTGCTTGGTAAACAAATATTTGAGTGCTGAATGATTAGTGAAAACGACTGTTTTTGAGAGCACAAGGTAGGATCGGAATTTGTCGAATGCAAAAACGACGGCTAGTAATTCCTTTTCGGTGACGGTATAATTTTGCTGAGCACTATTCAGTGTCTTGCTAGCAAAATAAAAAGGCCGAAAGTGTTTTCTTTCACGTTGGCCTAAGACGGCTCCAACAAAGAAAATCGCTTATGTCAGCACATAAGTTCAAGGGTAGTGACCAATTAGGTGAAACCATGATCGAGCACTAGTTTGTTGAGATTTCAATGTTTCAAAAGCTTTTATGCAATCAGCATTGAAGTCAAAGATAGATTCTTTCTCAAGAAGTTTTGTCATCGGACGAGATATTTTGAAAATCTTTGATAAATCGGCGGTAAAACCAAAGATGTCCTAAAAACTTCTAACGGCTTTGACGTTAGTCGGTGGTGGAAGCTTTGAGATAACGTCGACCTTTGCTTTGTCTACTTCCATTCCTCGCACTTGGAGATTTTGTGCCAAGCACAATTCCTTCATCACCATGAAGTGACATTTTTCCCGATTAAGGACAAGGTGTGCAAAGCCGCATCTTTCGAGCATTTTATCAAGATTAGAAAGACAAGCTTCAAATGAGTCTCTAAGATAAAAGTCATCCTTGAAAACTTCCATGGAGGTTTCTAGCATGTCTTGGAATATAGCGATCATACACCTTGAAAGGTCGCAGTGCATTGCAAAGACCAAAAGGCATACGCGATATGCGAGGTTCCAAAAGGACAAGTGAAAGTGGTCTTTTCTTGATCGTTAGGATCGATTGAATTTGGAAATATCCTGAAAATCCATCGAGGAAACAAAAGAATTTATTTCGCTAGTCTTTCAAGCATTTGATCCATGAACGGAGTGGAAAGTGATCTTTTACGGTGGCTTTGTTTAATTTCCGATAGTTAATACAAACGCGCCCCGATGGATGCTTTTAGTTGGAACTAGTTCATTCATGCTCATTAGTTACAACCGTCATTCCTCCTTTCTTGGGAACACAGTGAATGTGACTTACCCAAGGGCTATCCTCAATTGGGTAAATGATACCAACATCGAGAAGTTTTATGATTTCCTTTTAACAACTTCTTTCATGTTGGGATTGAGTCGATGTTGACGTTCTACCACAGTTTAATCCTTCTTCAAAATTGATTTTGTGTTTGCGTAAATTAGGCTACTTCACGGGATGTCGGATGTTTTCCAAGCGAAAGCTTGTTTGTGATTTTTTAGGACAGAAATTAAACTTTCTTTCTCACTGTCCTCGAGCAATGAAGATATGACTACTGGAAGAAGTGAGTTTTCCTCCAAGTAAGCATATTCAAGATGATCTGGGAGAGGTTTGAGTTCGAGATCTGTAGGTGGTTCTTCGATAGAAGATTTAATTCGCATCTCATCATTGAAAGTTGTTTCTTCAAAGTTTTCTTCCTCTTCCTCCATTTCTTCTTCTTCTGAGTTATCTCCTTTGAATTCTACTTTCATGAAATCATCAAACTCTTTGTCAAAGTCTGTTTCATTGATTTTTTCAGAAGTAGTCATGAATGGATCGGATTCGTTAAGTAATGCGTCCAATTCTTCGTCAGTGACTTCATCAATAACATCGATGTTAAAACAAGTGTCATCACTGGAATGTGGGTAGCGCATCGCTTTATCGATTAGAAAAGTGATTCGATCTTCTCCAACTCCAAGGTTGAGTTCTCTTCCTTTCACTTTGATGATTGCATCAGCGGTATTTAGGAAAGGTCTTCCTAAGATGAGTGGAACTTTACTATCTTCTTCCATTTCCAAGATTACAAAGTCCACAGGAAAAATGAATTTACCGACTTGAACAAGCATATTCTCGGCAATACCCACAGGATATTTATAGGAATGATTTGCTAATCGAATGCTCATTTTTGTTGGTTTCAGGCTGTTGTTGCACAACTTGAAATACAACGAATAAGGCATCAAAATTGATAATCGCGCCAAGATCGGCTAAAGCATCGCATTTAATATTATTCCCGAAAGTACATGAAATAAGAAAGCTCCCAGGATCTCCGAGCTTTGGTGGAATCTTGTTTTGGACAATAGCTGAGCATTCTTCATTGAGGAAGGTAGCTAATATTTGCTCTAGCTTGCTTTTGTTATTAAGAAGTTCTTTCAAGAATTTCACGTAATTGGGCATTCCGGCTAAGACATCAACGAGAGGAACATTGATTCTAACCTCTTTGATTATTTCAATGAACTTCTTATAACGCTCTTCCATCTTTTTTTTCTTCAGGCGTTGAGGATAAGGAATTTTTGGTGTATACGCCTTGACAGATGGAATGTTTTTCTTTTTGGTGGTTTGGGTTGTGTTTGGTTCCTCGGCTTCATCCTCACTATCATTGGTGATAGGAGTATTTTCATTAGGATTTGGTGGTGGATCGTACGAAAGACCACTTCTTGTGAAGACAGCATTGATATGCTCATTTCTTGTTTGTGGTGGACGGTACGTCTTATCATTTGATGGTTTTGGGTTGGATTGGGTGTTACTTGGCAATGAACCAAAGGGTCTAGAGGAATGTTGGTCAGAAAGTCTGCCAAACTTTTTTTCAATATCTTGGATAGATACTTGATGATTTTTCTGTCCTTGCTCAACTTTGGCTTTGAGATTGAAAAATTGATTTTGATAAAATCATTTGCAGATTTTTGATTAGCCACGAATTCTCTCATGGTTTTCTCGAATTCGGTTTCTTCCATCTTTTGTCGGGGTTTTGTGGTGGTGGATTGTCGGTTCGTGGTTGAGAATCACGGTTGTCATCCTTGGTCGGCGATCTTGCCAATTTCGTGATTTCGACCGTAATAGTTACTACGATATCCTCCTCCACGGTATCCTCCTTGGGCGTAATTCGCTTCTCCTTCGTTCGGTCCACCCATAGGCTTATCGTCGCGCTCGGACGATGGATGATTTCCTCCACAATTGTTGCATCCGTCTCGCATTTCCTTCATTTCATCCTTGATATCTTTGTATTGCGAGTCGATTTTTGAGGTTAAGGCTTCCATCTTCTCTATGAGTTTTGAGGTATCGGTGTTTTCGACAAAAGCAACAGTTTTTCGAGGAGGTTTAGTTTTGGAATCTTTGGACCAATCGAGTTTGAGAAGTACTCTATCTTCGAGCAATTGATGTGCATCGCTGGGAGTCTTATAGAGAAAAATTCCTCCAGCATCAAGGATGCCTTGAGAGATTTCATCTAGTCCATGGTAAAAGATTTGGATAATGGTTCCTTTGGATATCCCATGTCTATGACAACTACAAAGCAAATCTTTCATTCGAAGCCAAGCTTCGACAAGTGATTCGTTTGGATTTTGTGTGAAAGCACGAATTTCTCCCATTAATCAATCAAACATGGCAGGTGGAAAGAATCGGCTTACAAAAGCTTGCCTCATCTCCTCCCAAGTGTTGATAATTCCTGGGGTTAATTCATTGTACCATACTTTAGCATCTCCGGCGAGTGATGATGGAAAAAGCTTGAGTTTGATGGCATTGACATCGGTGTAGCCATAACGGATTATGCCGCAAATTTCGATGAATTCAGCGATGTGCTTATGCGGATCGGCCTGCGCATGAGCATCGAATTGACGGTCTTTGATCATAGAAAGGTGATGTCCCTTCACGGTGAAGTTGTCACCAAGGTTGACAACAACAATAGCACTTCCGGGGGTTGGTGCTACGGCTCGGTTGGCTCCCCACATGGGTTGATCGTCCGCAATGGGGAAAGGTAAATTGGTGAAAGGGTTGTAAACAACTTTGGCTTCTACGAGGTTATCAAATGGTGGGTTTGGTACTCTTGGTACACGATTTTCCAATTGTATGAAAAGTGCTCTTCTTCTTCTTCGAATCAAACGTCCGGGGTTGGTAAGAGGTGTAATAGGTTCTATTCCCGCTGCTCGAGTGTTCATACAATGCCCTAGAGAATCCAGGAAATATCTAAACACACAGACAAACAACGAAAACAGTTTTCCTTGAGACAGATGGGGTAACCGGATCGGTTGCGGGTTGCGACCGATTGGTTAGATCAATTGGGTATGGGTAAAAACGTAACCGATTCGGTTGAATGGCAACCGGATCTGGTTAAGTTTCTGAGAGAAAATTTGGGTTGAATCGACTGAGGGGGATTCAAAAACTTGCTGAAACACAATCAAATCCCCGGTAGCGGTGCCAAAAACTTGATGTGCTACGTGTGTACAAGTTTTAAATTTATGAAAGGTAAATTACCAATATTACCAATAACACATACGAGCAAGTATACTGGTTCGTTATAGCAAGATTATGAAGGTAAGTCGGGATCGTCATAGGGATTTGAGTGAATCTAAACACAAGTTTGAATCAACGAGTCTATCCAAAACATATAACAAAGCAAATAGATATAATAAAATTCAGATGATTAAAAACTACACTTGCTTAAACTAGTTTCATATCACAGATTAATGTGATTGTGTTAACCTCTTAACATGTTGGTTATGATAATTAGTTGGTGTACTAATCTATTGTCCTTACAAGTTAAACCTTCATCAAGATTTTAGTTCATAAAAACAAGCATTATGTTTAACCAATCAATTCAAGATCAATTCAAGTTTCATAAGTCTACATACATAAACTTAAACACAAAAACATCCACTTGTTTCATCAAATTGCTAGAAATGGTCAATACAAAAGGTAACCGATCATAGACAAAAGGCTACAATTGATTCTCAACAACTAATCTTACGACCTTTTAGATGTTTCCAACCAATCCAATTTGATAATCAAAAAGTGTTTCTATTACAACCACACCTTAGTTCCTTTGTATAATCAAGAATAATGGGTAAAACAATCATCCATAGACAAAATGATTATAACTAGTTGAATAACAATAAGTTCTTTCGACCTCTACGATTACTATCAACTAGTCAAACTTGATTAACAAATGTCACTATGAAACTTTAGCACAATTGGATCTTAGAATCAACTTGAAATTGAATTAAAACATGTTAACACAATCACTAACTAATCATATGACAATCAACATCACTTAAGCAAGTGTATAAAGAAACTAGCCACTCATAGCAAACATAAACATAAACTCAGAACTTTGAACATTAGAAAACATGATTAAAAGTCTTACAATGCTTGGAATAAGATTAGAAATGGTGAAGTAATGATTCCTAAAGTATTGGGGTAGACTTCTTGGTGATTTGGCCTCCAAATGTGGAACTTCTGGAACTCCAAACTTCCCTGGACTTCTAAGGACGAATTTGAGAGCTTAAAAGCTTTGTTTGATGAGTAGAGAGATTTGTATTGAAGTGTGTGTCTCATATGCTCACAAATGGCCTCTATTTATACTAGTTCCAAAGCCTAGGGTATTAATTGCTAAACTTGGCCTCCAAAGAGTAAGGAAGGGACTAGAATACACCAAGAAAGGACCTAGAATCGTTTGGATGCAAAGGGAAACTTAGTGATGAAGATTTGGCGAACTGACTTCTCCAACCGGATCGGTTCTGAGACCAACCGATCCGGTTGGTCTTCTACAAAAGAGTCAACCGTTCTGGTTGCGGGTGACGACCGAACGGTTGGTGATGTTATTTTTGGTCATTTTCCATCCGATCCGGTTGCACTCGCAACCGATCCGGTTGGATTTCCTGAGTTATGGAAACTTGGTCTTTACTTTCTTTATCTTGTAGAACTTGGTTCTTCAATCACTATGTTCTTCAAAGGTACTTGAGATACTGATTTGTGCTTGACCTGCTTCACTAAAACGGGAATCTTCTATTTGCTGAACATTTCTTTACTTTCCTTCCGTTTCCCTGCACTTGGTTATAAACACTAGACAAACATCTTTTGATGCGTTTAAGCACTAAAATCACGCAAATATAACCAAATAACATATACAAAAGCACACATAACGCTACTAGAAACATGTACAATCTGAGCGTTATCAGTATCCTTCATCTGACTTGCCATCAATTTTTCCCAAAGCATCAATAGTATTGAGAATAGTCAGAGGACATCCAAAAGGTTTCATAAAACATATGTTAGGTTTGTTTCCCATAAGCAACTCATAATGTGTCTTCATCTGAGGTTTAGTGACCGATACTACGCTTAACACATAGCAAGCGGTACTTACGACTTCAAAATTTCAAAATTGAATAGGTAATTGTGAATCGCAAGCATTATTACGGCCGCTTCTATCAAGGTTCGTTCTTTCTCGTGCAATGCCATTCTCTTGTGGAGTTCTAGCAATACTAAACTCCCTCTTGATTCCTTTCTTGGCACAAAACTCATCCATATACTTGTTCTTGAATTCAGTCCCATTGTCACATCTAATACCTCTTACTTTGAGTCTCAATTGGTTTTCAATGGCTATTATAAGATCATGAATAGCATCAAAGGTTTTGATGGATCTGGACACACACCTTGTGTCAATGATATTTTGTATAATATTAATAAGCACGCGGAATTTACTTAGTAATACTTAGAAGACGGATTGTATGATGTATTGTAAGTAAACACAGATTAAACACAAAACTTAAGCTCCAATATTATTAATGAATAATATGAGTGATCTTGCTTTTCACTAGGGTTACACCTTGAAGCCTTTGATTCGTAAGTAATTAAGTAAGTACCTAAGACAATGACCTAGGACCTCCTTTTATAGTACACGGAGTCCTTTACAAGATAAGTATAAAGCTAACAATATAGAATATACACGAGATCTTTTCTATACTTATCTAAACACGTTTTCCTATAGCAGTGGTAATACGTTTCCACTGCTGGTAACAGATTATTCCCAACAATCCTCCTCTAAACTTATGATTTCTCTGCAAATCAATAAGTTTCTTCAATCTGCATCATCTTCAAGGATTTGGGGAATTCAACCAAACACTTTACTTCTTCCTTAACTTCGAATAGCTCGAACATTGATCTTGAAGCCTATGTAACAATGTTCGACCTTCTCATTGTCTTCATGAACTCTTATAGTAGTACACAACATCACAAAGGAGAGTTCCACTACGAGTGGATATTCTTTCTCGCAAGCATGAATGCATCTACTCCATTTGTCAGAGAAACATGATGAACTTCATATGAATAATAGTAAAACCATTTAGTACCAAGATATGTACATGAGAATTTCTAGAAATCATCATTAACATCTGGTTCATAGAGCCTTCTAAGATTAACCCATAACTGCATCTCCTTCGTATCTTTGAGATCTTGAGCATCAAACCTTTCTTGAACTAACTTCCATAATTTGTCAAGATCATCTCTGTCAAAAGCTTTGATGAGATCTTCAAATTGAATGAATGATGAAGTTTCACCACCTAACCTTGTGATCTTCCATGTTGAAGCAAAATTGCTAGAAGTGTAAACCTCCCAATCAATGATAGGATGTCTAACTTGCAGTGGTTCTGGATAAAAATCTTCTTCATCTATCACAATCATCCCAGTCATCTGTTCTTCAGTGAATTTCTCAGTTGGAACTTCTTGTTCTTCAGCAAACTTGGTCTTCTTACTAGTCTGAGGTTCACTATCTTTGGCCTTTCTTTTCAAATTAGGATGCCTTCTTGCTTTTTCTTCAGAATCCATTAGAATGAAATCTTTATCAAATCTTTGAACTCTGTAGTAGATACTTTCAACTTTATCATCAGACATTCCTTTGAATTGATGCCTCTTCCAACCACCAACATTGCAATAGTAAGTCTTCATATATGCAAAAACTTGTGCCTTAGTTGGTTTTCTTGGTTTCTTTTGGCCTTTCTTGACTGAAACAATAGCCTCTTGAAGTGCTTGATTATTCTTCATCTGTATAAAGTCTCTTAACTG
Source organism: Chrysanthemum lavandulifolium (assembly GCA_022545495.1). Classification (NCBI taxonomy): domain Eukaryota; kingdom Viridiplantae; phylum Streptophyta; class Magnoliopsida; order Asterales; family Asteraceae; genus Chrysanthemum; species Chrysanthemum lavandulifolium. Next base: position 194,013,713 of record CM040240.1, read on the forward strand.
TGCAGTTCTTTGTTCTTTAGTTAAAGATGCATCAGCTACAAGGTCAATTGCCTTTTTCTTGATTACTGGATCATGTGCAATCAAGAAATCAATTTCTTCTTGAGGGTACATAGTGAACTCGAGTCTTTTCTAAAGTCTTGTAGGTTGAACAATTGGAACTTTGATTTACCAATCTATCCAACCTTTAGCCTCCATAAAGCTTACAACTTCCAATTCTTCAAGCTTTTTCTTTTCAGCAACTTCATCTTCATATATCTTTTTAACAACTTCTTTATCATGAGCAATCTGAACTTGTTATATCTTTGAAATCTTTCTTCCAGGTTGCTCTTCACTTTCCATAACTGCTTTACCTTAATCTTTCTATTTATCAATTTGTTCACTTGCGGTGGCAACATTATGTTCATCGGTGGGAATATTTGGCTCGCAATGGAAATTGGATCGATGGTAAAATCGATTGCTGACAGAAAAATATCTTGCTCTAGTTGCTCTTCGAGAATCGCCTTCCTCTGCACCTTTACTAGAAACACCTTCATATTCAAAATCAATTTTCCTCCCCGAGTTTCAAGACTGTTTTCCTCCCCGTTTGGGAGAATTACCCAAATCTTGATCAAAACCAATTGAATCACCATCATTAGGTGAGGATGAAGATGAGATCACCAACTTTGCGGTTTTCACAGCTTTTTCAACCCCTGCAACTCTTCCTTCAAGGTCCGAATCTCCTCTTTTAAGAGTTTAATATCCTTGGCATGTCGCTTCTTGACATGTTCCGTGTCCTTCTGAGAGATTCAACTCGCTTGGCTAACTTTGTACACAAAACCATCAATTCCAATTGTTGCCCACCGCCTCATCACTTCCAAGCCGTGTGACTGTTGGGAGAGGTGAATCATGGGGCATTGGCTCGATTCCTCCCTAGTTAGACTAGGTTGAAGTCTAGAACCACCACTTCTTGTTCCTAGACCAAAAGGTTCAGAAACATGATGTGTTGTCATGAAAGAAGGTGGCTGTTTGCTCCTCCTCTCATAGGTGTGAGAAACAGGTGGAGTATAATCAATGTTTGGAACAGAGATTATAGGTGTGTTTTGTTGAGTTGTAATCTTTGCAAGCATTTGAGGAAGTTGAGGTGTAAAAATCATGTTGCCATCTTTGTTCATGGTTTGAAAAACTTTAGGCTTAAGGCAACTGATTTGATAAACATTAGTATGGGGTTGCAGTTGAAACTCATTAAGCACTGCTTGCACAAACCTTGGATACATTAAAATTTTGTTGAACTCTTTACATTGCCACATACTTGTAAAATATATTTTGACCGCTTAAAAATCTTATCGATGGCTAGACAAACCAAAGGGTAAGTCATGGTTGAACTAAATTGCTCATAAGATGTTTTCTTTGGTGAGACAATGTAAAATAGTATGTATCAAAAATCTCCATTGGGGACAAAACCACTCTTTTGAAAGTAGCCTTTTATCGGTGGTATCATACCCCATGGATGATAAAGTATCATGTATTTCGGCATAGGTAATGTGATGATACCATTGAGATCACCCAATTGGAGAACTCTCCTCAAGGATGCCTCAAGAACATCAATAGTTACCCCATCCACAGGTGGCTCTTAGAGCATCCACCGTTTCATGTGCATATCCATTCTCAAGTGTTATGGATCTGAGCAAAGTCCAAAACTGTTTGATTTGAGAGATATAGATTGTGGGTTTTAAAAGCAAAGCATACCTTATATGAGTAGTATTGAGAAAGTCCACAATCTGATGAAAAACAGGGCCACTCTTCTCATTTGACTTTTGTAGGTAGGCCACTTGGTTGTGCTCATCTGCAAATTTTAATGGTGCCATAGAAACTTTTAATGAAAAACGATATTATGTCAGTAATAATTGAAGGAATAACTAGCCAATTGAGAGAGAAAGATATATAGGGTTAGGGTTTAAGATTATTGCGCAAGAAAAACTATCTTTAGAAAGTATTTATCTTAAGCGGATAAATAACAATATGAAAAGTAGATAATCTCCTTAAACTTTTAACCCTATATATATGGAAATCGATGGTTACTTTCAACGGCTAGTAAAAATAAGTTCTTGACATAATCGGTTGTAACGCTAGAACAACGAAAGGTAAAACAACACTTGTCGGTGGAAGCTGTGAACTAGCAAAGGTAATTTTTCACAAAATTTCAAAGAGCGATGTAAAGAAAATCATATAAAACTAGATTGCTCTTATCATAGTTTTTAGCAAACTACCACTATCAACGGATTTGATATGTCTTTACCATGAGCCGTTTGCTATGGACTAGCCAACTCTTAATCATAAAGAATATGGTGAGTTGATAACCATATAGTTTTGGTAAACTATCAACCATAAACGGATTTGTCAAGTCTTTACCAAAGTGTCGTTGCTTTGGACTAGTTGATTCTTATGTGGATTAGACATGGTGAATCAATAACCATTTGTTGTGTATCTCGCTTATACACCTTTTAAGATCAACTCCACTATGCTTCATAAAACTTTGTTAGGAATTAGAAATTCCGGTATTAAAGAGTCGGTCACCTCAAGTATATGTATTCGTTAGAAAGCTCGTAGTCGTAGTTATCTTAAGTTAAGTAGTAATTTAGTTAAGTAACACCGTGGAGGACAGACGGTCTTTACCCACCGTATGCACGATCCACACCGATGTGTGGCGATTTATGTAAGACTATAAATACTCTCTACCTTCCAAGGTAGAGTTGGAGCTCATAATAATATCTTTCACTTTCTCTCACTAAGTTCCTAAACCTCTAACTTTCTCTCTAGAATTCCATCTATATGCTACTTTGTATTATGGTTTGATGTGTATGTGAAAAGTTATATCTTACAATTGGTATCAAGAGCCATGGTTAGATCATATCTTGCACATCTTTGGATTTCTAGTGGTTTTTGAGTTTGAAAAAGTTTAGTGGTTTTTGCATCATTTGGTTGATTTCTTGTGTTAAAGTTTGATTTTTGTTAGTACTTTCATGTTTAGAATCATCACAAGTGTTTAGGTTTTCATTTGGATAGCTTGAATCATCTTGGTTGGGTTGTTTTTGGATTGAAAAGTGATGTTTATAAGGTTTTTCTTGCTAGCGACTTAGTTCACGGTTTACTTTTCTTCATAGCGACTTGCTTCACAAAATTGTAGCGAGTTATAGTTTTAAACCTAGCGAGTTAGATCTAGCGAGTTAAAGTACAAGTAGTGGACTCTCCACTACGAGTAGCGACTTGGTGGTAGCGACTTGGTGCAGAGTGAGTTGCTCTTTAGCGACTTGTATCTCTAGCGACTTGTGTAGCTTAATTGTCGCCAAATTTTGCTAGCGACTTGAGGCTTAGCGAGTTACTACTTAGCGACTTGCTTTTGTCTAGCGACTTGGGACTCTAGCGACTTAGGGTGTAGCGAATTAAGGGTTAGCGACTTAGTGCATTATCTTCTAGCGACTTAGTACATTATCTTCTAGCGACTTAGTGCATTATCTTCTAGCGACTTAGTGCATTATCTTCTAGCGACTTGAGTGATTGTTTACGGTTTTCTCTTGATTTAGTAAAATCCGTGAAAGAATCTATTTCCGCTTAATCATAGATTTATAAAATCCGTATAATCTGGTAACATGTCTACCAACGTCCCTACTATCATCTCCACTGTTGCCGAGGATGTACAAGCGGTGGCTCAGATACTCGCCCACCCATGCTTGATGAATCGACCTACGATTCTTGGGCTCAACGAATCGATTGTATTGCCTTGGAAAGGAAAATGGTGTCAACATTCTCAAATCCATTGATGAAGGACCATATCGAGTTGAGACGACTAGAGACATACTAGATACTAATGAAGATGGCACTCTGCTTACTGAATGGATGGACCTAAGATGTATGATGAGCTTGATGATAAGGAGAAAAGAGATTCATGCGATATCGTGGCTTCAAACATTGTTCTTCAAGGTCTTCCTAAAGACATCTACAAGTCGATCAATCATAACACCGATGCAAAGGCGGTTTGGGATAATGTAAAGATGCTTCTCTGTGTTCGAATTAACCATGGAAGACAGAGAATCCCACTCTATGACTAATTTGAGCACTTCAAGATGAAACCGATGAGAGTGTCTATGAGTACTATGTGAGATTTCATAAGTTGGTGAATGACATGAGAAACATCAAGATGACTATGCCTAACATTCCGATTGAACTCAAAATTTGTAAACAATATGAATCCCGAATGGCACAAGTTTGTCACCTTTGTGAAACTCACTAAAGGATTGAAGGATACAAACTATGAGCAACTCTATGCCTTCCTCCTTCGAATGAGAGACATGCCATGTTTGAAAAGAGGATTCTTGATCGGTTCAAAGGTCGTGGAGAAACAAGGTCTACAAATGATTCAACCGCTTTCTTCACGGATGATGGGACTTCCACCAATGCTTCTCAAGTTGCACCCATGAATGATGATAATCACAAACCCATTTCGATCCAAGGTTCAAGCAACTGATGCAAATCTTTGTCATGGAACATTTCATCACTCAACTAACACTCATGGTTAAAGAGAAGGACACTTTCACCTCACACCAACAAACTCCACACTGCAATGAGATCCGAACCGCCTCAATCTTCACAACCATGCTTTGATCGAGATGGGAAAATTATGGGGCAACCAGTTCGGAAAGACAGTATAATCGGAGAAGAGGTGGAGCTGGGAGAGGTTATGTGGGCAACCGAATCGAGGAAGAAATGGTACCCAAGGTCAAGCTAAGCCAATCAAATGTTACAACCGTGGTGGTGAAGGACACATTGCAAGGAACAGTACATCTCAAAGCGTCCATGAATCTTGATTACTTCGAGAGATAAGATGTTTCGGCACAAGCTCGTGACAATGGTGCTTGCTTTGGATGAAGAGGAATTGCATTTCTTCTTGAGGCAATGCCAAGACCTATGATGCGAGATGTGGATGAGCACTATTCAGAGATAGGTCACAATCATCGAATGCCTTTCAAGTCGTTGACCGTGATGCATACGACTCGATGTAGATGATGGACCCATCGCACACAATCTTTATGGCTAGCATCTCTCAATGGTATCTCCCAAGATCTCTTCTTCACCACAAGCTGGCCCATCAAGGACAAACTCATCTCGAGGTATTAAAACTATACGATGATCTTGATGTGCAATGAGATGCATGACAAAGTACAATCAATGAAACTATTGAATCAAATGTTGAAAATATGGGTAATAACAATATTGTCCCATATGATCAATACGTGAAACAAAGTGAAAGTGAAGTTGTACCTAGTGATGCATCTTCTGCGGTCAACAATGACTATGTCTTTGATGAATACAACGCATGTGCTCCCGATGATTCCATAATTTCGAACTAAATGCCTATAAGGAACGTGTTGCTATTTATGAACAACGTGCAAAATTTGAGTTGACCACTCGTGAGCGAAATGGATGACCAAGTAAGTACGAGAATTAGAAAAAGTAAGTTTAGAGAGAAGTATTGAAACAAGAATTAAATTCCTTGCAAGAAAAACTTTCTAAAGCAAATAAACAAAACAAGAACTTCAAGAAAATGTGAAAATACTTAAGCAAGAATTTAATGCAAAGGAATCAAAACTCTTGAGAGATTTTTCTAATCAAAACTTTGAAAACAAACTTGAAAACAAGTTGTAAATACAAGGAAACACCATTCGATCGCTTTCACATGGTCACCAAACATCGAGTCTTAAGCGATAAGCATAGCATTCCCTTGTTGAGGAACCAAATCCAGAGGTAATTAAAAAGGCTAGAAATGCTCATAAGGTGCTTTATCATGGTAATGAAATCATTAAGCCTAGGCAGAAACCTAGTTGCGTTGATTGCACTGAGGAAGATAAGAAATCAAATGAAATCACTAGGGAAAAGATGAATGAGAAACAAAATGATCCCAAATGCAAAGAGAAAAACATAATTATCACTCCTCATGATTACAAGAAGGAAAACTGGATTTCCTTGAACAAGTTTAAGCCTCGGACTTTGTTGACTCCCGAACAAGTCTTCGGAAAAAGGATTTAGATAAGCGTAAAGCGGAAAATATTGTTAAAACAAACCCTCCCTTTGGAAAATGCCTAGAGCGACGTATCCTCCTAATACACCAATGCGTCTTGTACCTAGAACAATTGCCACTAAAAGCAAGACATTAATTAGCCAATACGTTATATTTCAACTATTTGTTGATTTTGAGAAAACTTGCAAGAAAAGGATCACACCCACCGGTATAATCAAGGAGAAAGGGTTTTGAACAAATGAAAGAATGTTATTCGATCGAGGTCATGCCCTTCTTTAAACTTCTAAAAGATCACTTTGAGAGTCTTAAAAGGGATAGACACCGATATTAAGGGAATGGAAAAGGAATTTGATGCAATGGTTGTTGAAGTTAGTGACTATGAGCGTGTTTGAAATATAATGAGATTGAGAGAAAGAACACCGATACATTAAATGAGAATCTTATTCTTGAATGTGTTGCTCAAGATGTCTTTTTCATCGCTTCAAATTGCTCTATTAATGCTTCCAAATTTCATGAACTATCTCGTGGCCCCGAAAGTCTCCCATGATCGTGTCATTGAGCTTGAAAAACTAATTCTAAACTAAATGAGAAAATTGAACTGGATGATCACGACAATTTGGTTAAACATTTTTCTAAACTAGAAGTTGAGTATTTTAATCTACAACTAAAATATCAACATCTCAAAGAAAATGTCAAAACTTCAAATATCAAGACATCTTCGAGATGCTCCAGAGTTTGATGCGCTTTTCAAATTAACAAACGAGATGAACAGATTCAAGCTCGGTGTAACACGATCGAAAATTTGAAAGCCCAAATCTCTCAATTAAAGGGTCAAACGAACAATATGACAGCTCCCAAATGCCTCCTCCTTTAGATTCTCGTAATTCTCAAACGTTTCATCTTCAAAACCTAGTAAATGCTTTACAAAAGGAAAACGAAAGTTTTCTAGAAGAAAATGAAAAGGTTAAACGTCATTTCAATGAGTTATTTGAATCAATTAAAGTCACTCGTAACAAAAACAACGAACAAATAGCTTCATTGCAAAAGGAAATTGAGAATCAAGGGTCGTAAAAGGAAAATGCCAATGACCAATGGGAGAATGTTGTATCAAAGGTTCACTCTTGTAATAAATATGCTTTATCTGTGACATATGTCCTCCTCATCTAAGGAACAACAAACTTGCCATTCAAACATACTTCTCATCCCTTAAGGATTGCCTAGAATGTCTGCGTGAGATTGTTGAAGAGGATAAGCTAGAGAAACCTCATGATAATGCAATTGGACATGCATGCTTATATGCCAAACGATCTCAAGAAATCTTAGAATGCTTGATCACAATATGCCCAAAGACATTAGGTGAGAGAGTTAACCCTTTGATTCCATGCTCGATGCCCAATGTTCTGAATGTGAACCGTAGTGTACCCTTGAGTAGTTCAGATTCTAGATCAGTCAATGCTAAGAGAGAGAACTCAAAGATGCCTTCTAGGAGTACTAATCTCAAGACCTCTAGTTTTAAGAAAGTGAATCTTAGTGCACTGCATGTAGTTCGATCCCAACATCTAAGCAGGTGGTGCAAAGAGTAGTAAAACAAACTAATGTTCCCATTCCCTCTACAGGAGTAATCATGACATTAAAGGGAGCGGTCAAAGTCTCAAGACAATACAAGGAATGATAGGACCTCATGAGCTAAGAATGTGCCTGGAAAAGAGTGAAGAACAATCTAGGAACTTTAAGCTTGAATTGAATAAAACAATTGTGTTGATTCTAGTATTAGCCATAGGCGCATGTAATTAATTCAATTCGATACTATTTGCAAACCTTGTAATGATGATCCTTGAATTTCGCTTTCTAATTATGAATGTGTGTCAATGTTTTGCCTAATGATGTTAATTGTCCGATTAATATTGTTAATGCTAAAATTCATGCTAAAAAGGCTAAAAGGCAAAAGCGAAGAAAGTTAGAAAACAATGGAAACCCACAGGAAGAACATTCAGTGAGAATAGGCTTTTATTGGATACACATTGGTCATAAGACTAATCGATAATGCCCACTAGAAAATGGATACCTCTTGGTAGAACTATTCCCTTAAGAAGTGGTCACACCGTAAATGTGGCTAATACGAGACACTAGTATTGCATCTATTCACGATGATTCCATTACCTCACTTTCTCGATATGAATGCTTCTATTTCGATGTGGTGGTCCAACCATTGTAACTAACCAAATGGAACCCATTCGCATGGGATCCCAATTATCCGATTATCCACTCTTGTGCATGTTCAACTGCAGATCGTTCAAATCGCTTACGTGGTACTGGACTCAGTTTGTTCCAAGCATATGACCGAGACCGATCGCGCTCATGAACTCGTGAGCAAATTCATCGGGATCTGTTAGATTTGGTAATGATCACTTCGTGCTATATGGGTTATGGAGATTATGTTGTTGGTGATAATGTCATCTCTAGAGTGTATTATGTGGAAGGTTTAGGTCATAATCTGTTCTCTGTTGGTCAATTGTGATTCGATCTAGAAGTAGCCTTGAAAACATACACCTTTGTTAGAGATCTTAATGGTAAGGAACCTGCTAAAAGGAACTCGTGGCTTAAATCTTTACACCATCTCTATCGATGACATGATGAGGGCCTCTCAATCGCTTGTTATCAAAGGCTTCAAAAGAAAGTCATGGTTATGGCATCGTCGTCTCAATCACTTGAACTTCGCACCATCAACGATCTTTCCGTAAAGGACTTAGTTGTAGGTTTACCTAGACTAAAGTATGAAAAGGATCATCTTTGTTCAACATGTCAATTGGGAAAAAGCAAGAAGTATGCCCATAAACCCAAACCTACTAACTCACACAGAAGTTCTTCATATGATTCATATGGATTTATGTGGACCAATGAGGGTGCGAGAATATCTTTGGAAAGAAATATGTGTTAGTTGTGGTTGATGATTACTTTAGATTCACCGGGTCAAGTTCTTAAGGACAAAGGATGAAACTCACGATATCATCATCAAACTCATCAAACATTGCGAGTTCGACTAAACAAAACGCCGAATTATCGAGCAGACAATGGGCCGGGTTTGTCAACAAACAACTTAGTGAATTCTATGAAAGTGTTGGAATCGACCATCAAAGAAGTGTTCCACGAACCCCTCAATGAGCAATGTAGTTGAAAGACGCAAATCGTACTCTTGTTGAAGCCGCTAGAACAATCTTGATCTACTCAAAGGTTCCAATGTTTCTCCGGGTCAAGCAATTGCCTTTGCATGCTACACACAAAATCGTTCCACACGATTCACACTATTCATGGAAAAACTCCATATGAACTTGTCCACAACGAAAACCTAATCTATCCTTCCTTCGTGTGTTTGGTGCATTGTGCTATCCAACTAATGAGGGTCAAGACTTAGGCAAACTTAGAGCCAAAGTCGACATTGGAGTATTTGTAGGATATGCATCAAACAAAAGGGATACCGAATCTACAACAAAAGAACCCGAAATATCATGGAAACAATTCACGTTACGTTTGATGAGTCGACCGGTCAAATGGCTCTGGACACTCCATTTCGGGACCCGCACTTCAAAAGCAGTCCCATTGGTTCATCCCTTGTTCCAAACTCCTCTCAAGAAACTCCATATGTACCTCCATCCGAAGATGATGTAAAGAAATTGTTTGATCCTATGTTTGATGAACTGATGATTCAATTACTAATGAGGTCTTGATCCCTACAGAGGATGCTCATATTCCGTTGAATGAAGTCAATCCTTCAGGCTCAATATCTTTAAGTTAGAAGCACTGCTTCGATCCTTGATCTCATCAACAAATCATCATTCTTCAAATGTACATCATGGAAATGTTTCGCATCAATGATGAAGTTAATCCCTTGCTACTCTCGAAGATGCTCCATTTGAAAACATATTTGCTACTCACGAATCATCATCGAACCATCTTCTTGGGAGACATCGACTCGACTACCTCGGTTCCTCAACAACCGCCACATGAACACCTCGGAAAATGGACTCACGATCATCCATTAGACAACATCATTGGAAATCCTCTCGTCTGTATCAACCCGGAAACAACTCGCAACCGATGCCTTATGGTGCTTCTTCAACTCCGTACTATCTAAGATCAGACCAAAAGATGTTAAAAGCGCTATGAATGAAGATAGGCGGTTCAATGCCATGCAAGATGAAATTCATGAGTTTGATCGCCTTGATGTATGAGAGTTAGTACTGCTCCGAGCGTGCTATGATTATAGCTCTAAAATGGATCTTCAAAGTAAAACTTGATGAGCATGGTGATGTCTTGAAGAACAAGGCTCGATTAGTTGCTAAAGGATATCGTCAAGAGGAGGGTATAGACTTTGAAGAATCTTTTCTCCGCTTGCTCGAATCGAGGCAATCGTAATCTTTACGCTAATGCTACTAGTAAGAACATGGTAGTTTATCGATGGATGTAAAAGCGGCATTTACGAGCGGAGATCTTAAAGAAGTCGTCTCGTCGCCCAACTCAAGGATTTGTGAATCAAGAGCATCCTACTCACGTTTATCGTTTGAAGAAGGCTCTTTACGGTTTAAAGCAAGCTCGAGGGCATGGTATGATACCTTTATCAAAGTTTCTTCTATCAACGGATTCATCAAAGGCAGTTGATCCTACATTGTTCACCGTGAAGTCAGCAAACATTTAATTCATGTTCAAATTTATGTTGATGATATTATTTTGCCTCGGCAGACCCAATGGAATGTGATCGTTTTCAAATGAAATGAGTTAAAAGTTTCAAATGTCAATGATGGGACAAATGTCATTTTTCTTGGGATTACAAATTTCACAAAGTCCCGAGGCATTTTCATTAATCAATCTAAATATGCAACAGAGATTTTAAAGAAATTTGGATTTGATTCATGTGACCTGACACCCCATGATTGACCGAACCAAACTAGATGAGGACCTCTCGGGATCATGATTGACCAAATGAAATATCGGAGTATGATTGGATCACGATGTATCTCACCGCTAGTAGACCGACATCTTGTTCGTTGTTTGCATGTGTGCTAGATACCGTGCTAAGCCTACTAAAAAGCACCTTGAAGGCGATTAACGGGTCTTCGGTATCTCCAGGAACCATCAATATGGGTCTTTGGTACCGAAGACACCGGTATGTCACTAACGGCCTATGCGAATCTTGATCATGCGGTTGTCAAGATACACGTCAATGCGCGTCGGGGCTGCTCGGTTTTGGGTGATAAGCTTGTGAGTCGGTCTTCAAAGAAGCAAATGAGTACTTCTATTTCCTCTACAGAGGTGAATACATAGCCATGTCATCTTGTTGTGCTCAAATCTTATGGATGAGATCTCAATTATCGACTATGGCTTTGAATTCAACAAAATCCCTCTGTCTCGTGATAATAAAAGTGCTATTGCTCTCTCATGCAACAACGTTCAACACTCAAGAGCAAAGCATATCGACATTCGACATCATTTCATCGGGAACAAGTGGAAAAAGGTGTGGTGGAACTATATTTTGTGAGTCCGAATATCGGTTAGCGACATCTTCACCAAAGCTCTTCCAAGAGAACGTTTTGAGTTTATTCTTCCACGACTTGGTTTGAAAAGCCTTCAACGAGAAACTCTCAAACGTCTTCGGGAGGAAGACGAGGTAAAGGTCTATCTTCATCTATCTCTTGTAAATATTTATTTGAAAAACAAAATACAAATTATAAAACCTTCAAAAATCAAATAGAAAAATATAAAACTTTCAAAATCCATAAAAATTTGAAAATTCGAAAAATCTTCAAAAATATTGTCATTTTGTCATGTTTTATTTTCCATTCGATTATATCTCACGGTCTTTGTCTGTCATTCAAAGAATGACACGGGACTTTAGATGTTGTTCAATTCTTAAAAAAATAATAAAAAAATAAAATAAAAATAAATAAATAAATAAATAAAATTTTGAGAGAAAGAAATGGTTTATTGTCATTGTGACAATAACCGGTTTTAAAAGAAAAACGAGCCATGTTTTATCATGTTTTCAAAATTCCATGCTCGATTCTATAAACATTTATCTGCTGAAAACTAAATGCTTTGAAAAATAACTCAATCTCTATTTTTGATAATCATCAGGACTTATTTGTCAAAATCTCTATCTCTCAATCAACAACCTATGTCATTGATTGAGGGGGAGAATGATTTCAATCAAACTAAAAGTTATTTGGCATTAAATTGTTTTCAAAAGATGTACATGCATGTTTTATCAATGGAGTTTAAAGTCTTAAAATCCGATCCTTATCAGTTCAAACGCTTTCACAATCAAGTCACAATTCTCGTTAAAAGCTTTCAAAATCAATTTAAATCTATACGAGATCACAAATCTCAAATGTTTTGATAATTGTGATCGGGGAGAATGTGTGATTTAAATTGGTTTAAAGCGATAATTGGTAAATGGTTTTATGAGAATGTACATGCTTGTCCTTCCCACATGTGACAAACGATTTCAAATTTTCATTGCACATGTTGAGGGGAGCATCTATCTTAAACCTTTGATTTGAAACGTGATCATTCATCCCAATGTGCATGTTCCTCTAGTATGTGCAAAACTCTTTTCAAACCTCGAGGCACATATTGAGGGGAGCAAATTTATGGAAACCTCATCCTTCTAAAATGCTATATCTACTTGATTTGATGTGGGAAGTGATGTTGATATTTTTAGAAAATGGTAATCAAAGAAGTTAATTCTTTCTCTTGCCTCCGTGTGCAAAACATTTTCAAATACTTGATGCACATGTTGAGGGGAGTTCTCGTTCTAAAATATCAAAACAATTCGGTACAAAATGTTTTGATAATATATCACAAGTATCTGAATTGATTTTCAAATGGTTTTCAATTGGATCCAATGGCGGATGAACAATACCAAATTGACCGACCAACTTTACTTTATGTACGGTGATATAAGGATGATAAGGTTAGGTATGTGTTCCCATGATCCGCTGAATCGGAGGATCTACCGAGGACAATCCACTAGTTAGTGTAGAAGTCCTTAGGTATGATGATAAAAGGAGAAAAGTGAGATATGGGAAGAGTGCGGATGAGATAGAGCAAGTCTTGGAACAAACCCAACAAGGCTCTAGCTATGAAGTCTCGGTAAGCTTGAAGGGTTGAAGAATTAAAAAGAATTGAATGAGGAAAGGGTGAAAACAAATAGCCCTCCATTTATTCAACCTTAGGGCGTAAACGGGTTCACTTCATATGCTACTTGATGGTAACATCGGTATTGAAGACAAGGCGTCATGGACCCGGTGGCGCATCGCACTTCAACTTTCCAAACCACTCAAGTTCCTCTTAAAGGGCTTGTTTCATTCTCACGGGAACCGACATTATCTATCGACTTTCTCTTAGAGATGGTCGATATTGAAGAAGGAGACCCTCTCCTAGTCTCCGTTATAGGATCCAAATATGCACAAATTGAGTCTAGAGCCACGAGATCATCAATAAATCTCATTAGGACACTTTCAATGAAGACTCTTTGTTTCACACAATGTGGAAAGAGATTATATCTTGATTCCTCGCACTATCCTTGTGGTATTGCGGAACATCCGAGTGATGTGTTTACATATTCACAATGAAGATGGAAAGCCTTACGGAGCCAACATCAAACAAGCTCTTGGTAGGTGGCATGTGAGATCTATTTTATAGATTAACCATGTGACAACCGAATGAAACAATGGGCGATTCAATCTCTTGAATCAATCTCGTTCGAGTTATGGATTGACGGATACCTTTGAAAAACCGGTCATTGTGCATAAAAACTCTTTTCTTTAGCACATCGATTTGTACTAATTTTTCAAACCAAAGGTGTTTTATGATTGATAATTGATTTTCAATAAAACCTTCGTTGTATTGCAAAAACAATTTTATTGAGCAATACACGATTGTTTTTTTTCAAATCTCTTTTCATCAATCGGTGGACTTAAAATTATTGGTTCACTCACTCCGTGTTGTCTTCTTTGAGATGTTCGGTTTGAGAACTAGAACAAGCTAGAAACCCTGTCAAGGAGATTCTTAGGAATCCTACACGATCACAGGCGATGCTTGTCTTGATCAGCGGGAACCGTGGGCGTGTACCTCAATTCAACGAAGTGATCAAAGACACTTTCGTGCGATTTATTAACTAGCTGTTGTATGCGAAATGTACACCCGGCGTTTGCGTGACCGATCGTAATGAAGCGGTCAATCCATAGCCGCATGCTCACTTAACACATTCAACTCAAAGAAATCATGATTAGTGCATCAATGACTCGATATTTTCACTCCATGCTTCGCTACTGGCTGCGCCAATATCATGATTCAACAAATGCTTCCGCTACTCACGATGAGAAGATATCATGATCCGAATGTGAGCATGTCGGTCCTAAAGTCACAACATCACATAATACCTACACCACAAAGGATGTCTCGAGATTTTTGATAGTGATGATCTCAAAAGATGGCTCAAATTTATCATCACGTGGATCGAGAAAGACCTCCACTTGAAGTAACCAAACATGCAATGTGAAGAATCAATGACTACGAGCTTAGAAGCAAAGGACTACATCAAGAATGCAAGCACAATTGTTAATGTAATATCTTTTGTATTCAATGTAAGTCGGTACATGATTGAGGTGACCTCCATGGGGAGATTGTTAGGAATTAGAAATTCCGGTATTAAAGAGTCGGTCACCTCAAGTATATGTATTCGTTAAAAGCTCGTAGTCGTGAGTTATCTTAAGTTAAGTAGTAATTTAGTTAAGTAACACCGTGGAGGACTGACGGGTCTTTACCCATGTATGCACGATCCATGCCCGATGTGTGGCGATTTATGTAAGACTATAAATACTCTACCTTCCAAGGTAGAGAGTTGGAACTCATAATAATATCTTTCACTTTCTCTCACTAAGTTCCCTAAACCTCTAACTTTCTCTCTCTAGAATTCCATCTATATGCTACTTTGTATTATGGTTTGATGTGTATGTGAAAAGTTATATCTTACAAACTTAAACATGAATACAAGCAAACATATACAAACTCATACAACAATTTCAGTACCCAACAGCCTCCCCTCAACACCAGAGAACATTAGACAAAAAGTTTATGGATTTAGCATTCCAATACTTGTGACCAAGTACTGAAATCTTCCCACATCAAGTCCTTCTGTTAATAAATCATTATAGTTGTCATCAGTATGGATTTTGACAACTTGAATTAGTCCTTTTTCATAGCAATCTCTAATGAAATGGTGTCTAATTTCAATATGTTTGGTCTTTGTGTGTTGAACAGGATTCTTAATGATGCAAATGGTACTGCTATTGTCAATATTGATGATGATATTCATGAAATAGTACCCATAGTCCAAAAGTTGATTAAAGCCATAGAACTTGAGCACGACAACTTGCGCACCCACATACTCGCTTCAGGATGATGAATTAGCCACCATTGTTTGTTTCTTGCCTTGCCATGACACTAATCTGTTGCCAAGAAATTGGCATCCACCGTTGTAGATTTTCTATCCAAACTAGCTCCGGCATAGTCACTATCTCGAGTAAGTAACCAAATCTAGAGCAGATTCTCTAGGTACCATAATCCCAGTGGGAAATGCTTTAAGGTATCTCGAAAATCTTCTTCCACAGCGAATTAAGTGAGAAAACTTGGGAGTGACTTGAAACCTTGCACATCTGCACACACCGCAAACATAATATCTGGTCTAGATGATGTAAGATACATCAAAGAACCAATCATAGACACAGCATGTGCACATCAAATGCTTCACCACTATTTTCCTTCAAGAGTCGATGTGTAGTCTTGTCTGGGGGTGTTGGATGACTTTGCATCGGTGAACTTGAACTTCCTTAGTATCTCATTATATTTATCTTAATTGATGAAAATACCATCCGCCTTTGTAAAACTTGAAGTCCCAAAAGAATGTGAGTTCACCCATAGAGCTCATCTTGAATTCTTCCTTCATTAGCTTCTCAAATTCTTTGCACATCTCTGTCTTTGTAGATCCAAAAATGATATCATCAACATATACTTGAACTAACAAGATATCATTCTTGTCTTTTTTGATGAACAAAGTTTGATCCACTCGGCCTCTATGAAACCCATTATCAAGAAGATAAGTAGTTAAGGTTTCATACCATTTCCTTGGTGCTTGATGCAAGCCATACAAAGCTTTAACTACCCTGTACACTTTGTTAGGATAGTCAGGGTCTTCAAAGCCTGGAGGTTGTGAAACATAAACCTCCTCATCAATATGCCCATAAAGAAAGGCACTCTTTACATCCATTTGATAAACTTTAAAGCCCATAAAGGATGCATAGGCTAAGAACAGCCTAATTTCCTCAATTCGTGCAACAGGGGCAAACGCTTCTTCATAGTCAATACCCTCCTCCTAAGTGTATCCTTGATCCACAAGCCTAGCTTTGTTTCTGATAACAATTCCTCTTTCATCTTTCTTATTTCTGAACACCCATTTAGTACCTATTACCTTCTTACCAGAAGGTAAATCACAAAGCACCCAAACATTTTGAAGCTTGAATTGGAGCAACTCTTCTTGCATTGCTTCCACCCAACTTTCATCTTCAAGCACCTTGTAAACATTCTTTAGCTCCATTTGTGACAGAAAACACATAAAGAGACATTCATTATTTCCTTCATGAGTCTTAGATTCATATATTTTACTTATAAATCCATGAATATCAGGCAGCTTTGTTTGTCTTCTAGTCTTCACAGGTGAACAGACATCCCCAATCACATTTTCAAGAGGATGTGATTTATGAATAGAAGTGTGGGGAGTCTGAGGAACTGCAATCTCACTTGGCATATTTGAGATTTCAACATCATTGGCTTGAGCTTCCTCATTCTTTGAGTTGTATTTTCCACTTACGGTGTTGCGTGGAAACTTACGGACTAGCGTGGAATCGAATTTTCACCGCTTTTAGGATCTTCAGTGTTCATGTTGCTTCCTTCTTCCTTTCCAGAATCATTAGAAGGATGAGAATCTCCAGTTTTTGGAATATCTCCATTATCTGCATAGTCCCAAAGAGGCAAACTGAATTCATCTTGATCATCTACTTGATCCTTGCAGGGTTCATCATCATCAAGAAACTCTTCTGAACCTGCAAAATCATAAGAGGATGTACATGTAGAGATAGGCACATAGTTCATAGTATTGGTTAGAGAATCAAGATCAAACGGCCTTTCATGCAGTTCCTTTGACATTCACTTTGTTTTCGAGAACTCAACATGCGATTCTCTTCAATCTTTGGGTTCTTAAGTTGAATACTCAAAGCTTTACTAACCATGGAATACCCAACAAAATACCCTTCATCGCCTTTTTCATCAAATTTGCCCGGATAATCAATGGTATTGAGAATTGTAACATGACATCCAAATGGTTTCATGAAGTCTAAAATAGCGGTCTTCCTCTAAACACTCATAAGGTGTCTTGTTCTTTGTTTTACCACCAAAACCCCTGTTTTGCACATAACATCACGATGTTAAGCCTTATTAAAAAGTGATTGGCAATTTTGAATCGCCAACATGGTTCTAACAACCTCAATAAGTGTCTGTTTCTCCTCTCAAGCAACACCATTTTGTTGAGGAGTTCTAGCAACACTAAATTCTCTTTTAATACCTTTATCTCTGCAAAATCATCCATAACTCTATTCTTAAATTACATCCCATTGTCACACCCGATGATTTTCACTTTCAAATTATATTGGTTTTCTACTTACGTGATAAAGGTCTTAAGGATGCGAGTTGTTTCATCCTTTGTATTAAGAAAGAAAACCCATGCAAAACACACTAAAATCATCGATCACTACAAGACAAGATTTCTTGAGATTCAAGTGCTTTCAGGATGTAGGACCAAATAAGTCCATATGTAACATTTGAAGTGGGTGAGCAATAGAGTTGACCAGCTTTGACACAAGCAAGAAGCTCTGTGTTGTTTGCCTTTAAGACAAGCCACAGTTTTGGTCATTTTCAAATCTTTTCTGAGGTAGACCTCTCACCAAACCATCTTTAACAATCTTATTAATGGTTTTGTAGTTAACATGACCAAGTCTTCTATGCCATAACATGGATTCATCCACTGTGGCCTTAGCAACCAAGCAAGCATAATCATATTTAGCAACAATGTTGTTCATATCAAAGCTATATAGGTTGCCTTTTCTAGGAATTTTAAGAAGAATCTGACTTTCATCAGGCATCTTAAAATCCTTAGAGAGAACAAAGCACATATCTTTGGTAAAAAGAACATTGTTCATCTTGTCACACATTTGTGACACACTAAAAAGATTATACTTAAGCTCTTTTACATAGTACACAGGTTCAAAATCCAAGTTACCAGTTTTGATTACACCTTTACTAGCAACTTTTCCATTAACTCCTCCTCCAAAACTGACATACTATCCATCATAATGTTCAAAATATGAGAGATAGGACTTGTTGCCAGTCATGTGCCTTGAACACCCACTATCTATATATCCTTGATCAGATCTTTTTGTCCTTAGATGTTCCTGCACATAAAAGAAAGAGTTAGTTTCTTTTGGGGACCCAAGCCATGATTGACTTGGATCTGCCTCGTGTATCAATATAGTTAAATCTATCAAAGGTCATTGATACACCATTGGGATTGGTTGTTGTTAGGATCCAAATAATATTGTGTTGATGATTCGGGTGGTCTTGGATGATCAAAATACATGTTTGCCATAGTTAGAGAGTTAGTAGAGAGAGGGTGTTCTTGCTAGAGGTTTACACAAATGAAAGATTAGATTAAAATGAGAGCACCACCCTTCCATGGATGGAAGGGTATTTATACTTACACAATACACGACCTCCTATCGGCTGTGGATCGGGGATACGATGGGTAAAGACCCGTCCTTCCTCCACGGTGTTGCACTAAACTATTTTACGCTCTTGACTAACTAATTAACTACATAATAACGTAAATAACGACAAGTCTACGAGCTAACTTATGCTAGATAATATTTGGGGTGACCGACTCTTCACTATGGAATTTTCTAATTCCTAACAATCTCCCAAGGGAGGTCACCCCATGTTTTACATTTTGAATCCTAGCATTCTTTTCTTGACTTCGTTCTTGAGCTCGTGAACTTTAATTCTTCAACATCCACATCTTTGTGCTTTAGCGATGATTCTTCAAAGTCCGATTACATTGTACTTTCGGTGGAGGTCTTTGAGCCGATCCACATCATTGATGATCTTGAGCTTTCATTGAGATCATCGACCACGAGAAATCTATGGATCACCCTTTATTGTGTTGCCATCATGTGAATTTGTGACTTTCGGACCGACATGCTCACACTTTTGAATCATGACATCTTTCCATCGAGTAGCGGAAGCCTTCTCGGTTCATGATATTTGCGGCGGCGTAGCGAGAGCATAGTATAAAAATATCGAGAACCGAGTTACGTGAGATATGCACCACCATGATTTCTTCAATTAAGTGTGGTTCTTTGTGAACATGCGGCTTTGGATTGACTCCTCAATTACGATCGGTTGCAATCGTCGGGTGTACCGCATATGACGATTAGCAATAAAAGCGAAAGTGTCTTTGATCACTTTCGTTGAATTGAGTACACGGCCCACGGTTCCCGTTGATCGATACACAAGTCTTGCACTCGTGATCGGTGGGATTCTAAGAATCTCCTTGACGGGGTTTCGCAATTGTTCTAGGCTGTTCTCAAACCGGCGTCTCAAAGAAGACAACACGGTGAGTGAACCAACAAATTGAGATTCACCGATTGATGAAAATTATTTGAAAACAATCGTGTATTGCTTGAAGAAAGAGTTTTGCAATACAACGAAGGTTTATGAGAAAGATCAATTTTCAATCAAAATACTTTTGTATTTGAAAAGAGTACACATTCGATGTGCTAGCGAAAAGAAGAGATTCGCACATCGAGCGGTTTTCTAAAAGTATTTTCAATCATAGATACTTTTGAATTTGAAAACATAAGTACACATTCGACGTGCTAGAAAAGAAGGTTTGCACATCGAATGGTTTTCCAAAAGTATTCGTCAATTCCATTCTGGACCAAGGTTGATTCAAGATTGAATCTCCCCATCGTTTCTATCCGGTTGTCACAAGCTTAATCTTTTGAAAAGATCTCACATGTCACCCACCAAGAGCTTGTTTGATGTAGGCTCTAGAAGGATTTCCATCTTCATTGTGAATATTTTACATATCACTCGGATGTTACCGCAATACCACAAGGATAATCGTGGGACTCTTAATATATACTTGCTTTCCACATTGTGTGAAAAGCAAGTCTTCAAGAATTTAGTGTCCTAACAAGATATTGTGGATGATCTCTTGGCTCTAGACTCAATAGTGCTCATTTGGTTCTGTGTGCCGGAGACTAGGGAGAGGTCTCCTTCTTCAATATCAACAATCTCTAAGAAAGTCAATAGATTATGTCGGTTCCCGTGAGAATGAAACAAGCCCTTTGAAGAGGAACTTGAGTGGTTTAGGAAGTTGAAGTGCGGTCGTCACTAGGTCCATGACGTCTTGTCTTCAATACCGATGTTACCTTAGTAAACACCGGTAGCATATGAATTTGAACCCGTTCTTGCCCTAAGGTTGAATTATTGGAGGCTATTTCTTTTCACCCTTTTCATATTCATTTCTTTTCATTCTTCAACCCCTTGATTGCTTACCGAGACTTCATTACTAGAACCTTGTTGGGTTTATTCGATTACTAGCTCTGTCTCAATCCGCACTCTTCCCATATTCTCATTTTCTCCTTTTTCAATATACCTAAGGACTCTACACTCTCTAGTGGATTATCCTCGGGAAGATCCCTCCGGTTACGGCGGATCGTGGGAACAAATACCTAACCTAACCATCCTTATAACACCATGCATAAAGTAAATTGGTCGGTCTTTTGGTATTGTTCTTTCCTTCATGAAACCAATTGAAAATCATTTGGAAAACCAATCAAGGTACTTGTGATACGAGATCAAAGCATTTTGTACCTTAATAGTTTTGATCATTTAGAAAACCTCCCTCAACATGTGCGTATGATTTAGAAATTGTTTAGCACAAGGAGGCAAGAGGACTTTGAAATATTTTCTTTGATCACAATTTTCATACGAAAAAGCCATTTGATTTTCATGGTATAATTCTCCCCCTCAATATGTGCATATGAAATTTGAAAACATTTAATCACATAGAGACAAGAGTTCTTTTGAAGCACATTTACGATCACACCAGCCATTAAGAAACCATTTGATAACTCAATCACGGTACTTTATAAATAACTTTAAAAGCTTTTGTACCTCGATAGTTATGCTCCTCCTCAAAATGTGCTTGAGATTCGGCGTTTAGCACATATGAGAGAGCGACTGCACAATTAAATCAAACGATCACCTTTTATCAAATTTCATTATTAAATCACAAATTCTCCCCGATCAAAATATCAAACCCTTTGAGATTTTGGATCCCAAGTAATTTAATTCGGTTTAGAAAACACGGGAGAAAATGTGGCCTTGTTTAAATACTCATTTGGTCTTTGGATAAATCCTCCTCCTTAACATGTGCATTGTGTATTAGAAATCGTTTGGCACATGGAGGCGGGAGTGCCTTTGAAGGACTAAAATCAATTCCATTTAAAAGCAGATATGAGATTTAAATCACGATCTCTCACCCGATCAAAATTTCAAACCTTTTGAGATTTGTGATCCCAATAGATTTAAATCATTTAGAAAAGTTTGGGGAAATACGTGGCAAGATTTAATTTTGAAAGATGACAGATAAGGACCATTTAAGACATTAAAGATTGTTAGTGTCGGTATGATAGTTTTAAGAGATCTTTTAAGTAAAACAAAACAATTTCACAATCAAACAAGACGAGAAAAAATTTCATTTTGAAAGACCTTGATTCTAACGAAAGAATCATACCATGACATAACATTAAATCTTTAGATCACCACTTATATTGTACAAAGCGGAACTTTTGTGAAGAAATATCGTTTGAAAATATTTTATTTTAAATCACTCTCCCCCTCAATCCATGACAGAAGTCAATAATTGAGTGACTTAGGTTTTGATAACATGAAGTCCGGTGATTTTCAAAAATTAGTCCAATATATTTTCAAAACAATATTTTCCATTTTCAAAACAATTTAATCAAATTATTCAAAATTGTTTAAAAATGCTATCATTCACTACTTTTTCCTGCACAAGATATGTTAGGTGGTTGAGAAGCTTCCGTTGTTGCTGTAGGGCTTGGAAGAAAACCGTCTGCCGATGCAGTGAGACTTCTTCTTACGTTGCATTTTGAATGCCAAGCGAGGTCAAATTAAGCTCCATTTCTTCAATCACTTAGAAAAAACCATCTAGCGATGCGATGATACCTCTTACGTTGCATTTATGCCAACTCTCCATTGAAGTCCAATTAAGCTTTGTTTCTTCATTTGTCAACCCAAGATATCGTTACCCTTTCCTTGCGGCATCCAATCATGTTCATTTATGGGATTCGGATCGGGAACATTCTTACATACCAATATACCTGCATATGTTAGTGAACACACATACAAATATATGGTGGTCGACAACACCCAAACAGCAATCGACTAATAAAATTCAATCCAACATATCAATCAGATCATGTAAGGTATGGGAATAGTGTGTTTCTCAAACTCTAATCATCTAAACCTAACAATCATATCCTAGAAACCTAGTCCTTCAACATAGGCAATTATATTTTTCGAGATAAGCACGTAGGATAATTAAGAAAGTCCGTTAGATGATATAAATTTGAAAACATTCTCCCCTCAATCAATGACTTATTTTCGAAAAGATTAAAAGCGAAGTCATTGATTGAGTTTTCAATTTCACAAAAACTACGAATCGATAGATTTACAAGCAACTCATTTACCACTATTTTAGAAAACAAAAATATTTTTACGAAGAATTTATAGACGGAAAAATATTTGAGTAGGAAATGATCCTTGACATACTTTCCTCATTTGTTTTTAGGATAAGTGCGAAATATTTGAAAAATTGGTTTAGCGCAAACTTTCCTTTCTTTTGAAGAGCGGGTTGCTATCGAAATAATAGCAAACCATAGTTTAAGCATGGGTTGCGATCAAATAGCGCAAGCCATCATTTGAAGCTTGGGTTACGATCGAGAAATAGCGTAAGCCAATTTTTGAGCTTGAGTTACGATGCGAAATAAGCGTAAGCCATATATAGAGACATGTATTGAAAAGAATATTTACACCTCCTGCCGAACTTCATCTAAAGTCCCGTGCCATTATTGAATGACATTTCTAAGACCGTAGATGTTATCGATACCGAAGACATGTCTTGATAAAACAATATTTTGGTATTTTTAAGTTTTCGATTTTTATGGATTTTTGAAGGTTTTATATTTTTTATTTTCTTTTTGTTGGTTTTATATTTTTGTATTTTGTTTTCTTGGTTTTATATTTTGTATTTGGTTTTTTTTTAATAAATATATACAAAGATAGAATAGATGATATAGTTAAAGAGGATGATGATACGAGTACCGAGATAAGGATATCGAGCGAGACGTCGTAGAAGATAGAATTCGTCATCTCTTAAACATCCACCACCAAAGCTTCCAGGGCTCGAATAGAAGATAGAACATGAGCCTTTGAGAAAGAGAGACTTTGGCATCTTCCCCAAACCGAAAATCCTTTAGTGAAAGATTCAAAGCTTTCTTTCAAGCTTCTCTTAGCAGTGCACAAAGCACACCATTATCATCGAACTTGCTGCTCCTTTTAAGAATAATCACCGTGATTCTTCGTTCGAGGTTATATCATCCAATAGAACACCGACAACGTTTCATCCCACACTTAAATAATCTTCTCAAATTTCTTTTCCATTGAAGTCGAAGCAATCCATTCCAAAAGGTGTCAAGAGACCACTTCCCCAGTAGTTGAATTGATGCGGTCAATCTCTTAGACTAGAGCTCACGAACCCGAATACACATACCCAAAGACAAAGAAATTTATACCATCAAGTAGCATTAAGTCCAATAGCCAAAGAATAACCCCGATGTATACTTTTCTCTCCTCGAAGAAAGTGTATGAAGCTCAAGAACCCGGCACCGAATGCCCAAAGAGAGAATAACCGATAACATTGAAGAAGCAGGCGAATCATCGATTATCTCTGCGGGTGACAATCTCTGCGGATGTCAACACGAATAAGTGATTATATCTCGAATCACAGTTAAGCCCTCGGGTAAAAGCAATGAGCATCCCCAATGTACACAATCTCTATCCCACGATGATTGTGATAAAATCAAAATCATCACACACTTGTGTACCTCTTTCATCTTCGAAACTAACTCTTCCATCTCTTCCCCACGTCGTTGGAATAATAACACAAAAGCCTTCATGAGTAAAACCTTGAGTTTCTCTGCGGTCATGACATTTGTTTTACGGGATATCTTCAATCACTTAGAAGAGTTAAGTTCATCAAGTTTACTCGTCATGAGTCAAACCTTGAGTTTCTCTGCGGTAATAACATTTGTCTTCCCGGATATCTTCAATCACTTAGAAGAATTAAGTTCATCAAGTTTACTCGCTTTGTGTTTATATGTGAGTCTCCTTTCTCCTTCTTGGTTTTGACACTTGGAATCGTGACATTGTAAGCCCGTATACTAGAAATTTGTTGAGAAGAACACTTGAACTCTTGTGAGAATCAACTTCTTGAAGACTCTCTCGACTATTTTTATCAACCCTTATGTGGACAATTTGAAGTGACCATCAAGAAGAAAACCAGCTATACCATACTTGAAATGAAGTCAACTTCCCCACATTTGTATCTTAAGCTTGCACCTAATGATGGAAGAACGGTGTAGAGAATTTATGCTTCAAGCAAATCTCTAAGTACTCACTACCCAAACAAAGTATGAGACATTAACACCTCTTGCGATTATCCACACCGTCATATCGTGTGACCTTGAGTAAAACAAAGTAACTCCTAATAGTGATAGTTAACCGGTCTTCAACCATCCACCTCATTGCTGGTAACTAGATAAGCCAAGTCTTCGACTCAAATTCTTAAGCCCGAGCAAGTTATCAAATAAGAACACGCCTTTGTGAAAGTCAACTTCAATCTCAAATAAGTGATAAATGATTAACTCCGAAGTAATCACCTTGTGTCAAATGTCCAACAATAGTCAATATCAACGTCTCGAGTAGTCACGCTAAAGAATATGAGCAAGTCTAATTGGGAATTGAATCGACTTATAACTTTCTCCCAATTAGTGCTCTCCCTAAACCGACA
Organism: Chrysanthemum lavandulifolium; assembly: GCA_022545495.1. Taxonomy (NCBI): domain Eukaryota; kingdom Viridiplantae; phylum Streptophyta; class Magnoliopsida; order Asterales; family Asteraceae; genus Chrysanthemum; species Chrysanthemum lavandulifolium. The sequence continues at coordinate 194,039,092 of CM040240.1, forward strand.
ATCTGCTTGATAAATGCCCAGTTAAGAAGAAGTCTTTAGATCGTTAAATGCAACTCGTCTTTAGTCTTCTAACATGTAGCGTAAAATGTAGAAACAGATCGAGACTCGACCATCTTCAAGATTGTTCGGTTGGGAATAGATAGTTAACATCTTCAACTCACACCAAAAGCATTCCACCAAAAGCATCCCAATTAACTTACATCTTGCAAATCCCTTAACTAAAATCCTCCCAATCAAACAAGAACGAAAGATGTTCATCAAGGAAATCAAGAATCGAGCCGCAACGAACACACAAGATGGTAACACCAAACTACCAATCACATCAAACAAGAACAAATAGATTGTTCGGAATCATCATGTTCTTTGTATCGTGAAGCATTAACCGGAAGCACTTTGTCGATAAACTCATCAATCCGAGTGAAGATGTCAACCAACGGCTCTTAGAAGAAAAACTCCATGTGAAGATGACCCGATAAGAAGAAGCTCGGTTCTTACATGAGTTTAGAGCCGTATGACCATTTATATTCTCAAATGTCAATCAACAATGCAAAATTCACACTTCTTCTCCCCTCAAGAATTGCATACGGAGATGCCATTCTTGACTAAATAAGTGAACATTATCCATTTGTAGTCTATTCACACTTCTCCCCACAAAATCAAGACAGGATGTCATCATCGTCATTATAGTTGAGAAAGTGGAATCAAAAACAATCAACGATGGCCGGTTCACTTAATGGTGAGCGCATGGAAAAGTATGAAGCATGTTGATGAGAATGGTCATAATAGAGAAGATTTCTCTTCTTGAGAAGATAAAGCGCCTTGACACGTATACTTTTCTTTTCTTTAAGAACGAGGCTTGAATGTTGTGTTCAAACGTCATAAGAAGATTTCTCTTCTACGGAAGATAATGCGACCTAAACGTACACATTTCTTTTCTTTGGAGTACGAGGCATGAACTATTGTGTTCATACGTCATAATCTCTCTCTTTTCAATTCTCTTAACAAAACATGTAATCAGCCCCATTATCATTCAGTAGGCCCTTTGTCGTGACAGCTGATTGAGGAAACCCAATATGATGAATTTGACCCTGAAGTAAACTAACCCGAACTCGTGACTTAAACTTGCACATATGTAACAAAGAGCGGTGTCGAGACTTCATGCCCATTTGAATCTCTAAGTACCCTATACTCTTCAACCAACCAACCATCAAGTATAAGACGTACATCACCTCTTGAAAATCTACAATTGAATGTGACACTTTGAGCACTACAACGTAACTCCTTAAAGTGATAGTTATTTTGTAGTGGTATGAGCCAATTCCCCAGTGGTAAAAGAAAAGGTAAAAGACACCCAACAATAACTAGATTTCCAAGTCTTCGTTTTTTATAATAAGCTTGAACAAGGATCTCAAGTATCTTCATCCAACCATCCCGATACCTTGGATACTAAGTACACTCGCCTAGTGATATTTTACTTCAACCTCAAATAAATAATAGTGAATTAACGCCGTTGTCACATCTTCTGATTAAAAGCTCAAATCTAGCCTCCTTTGACTTTTTAAGTGAACTATGATAATGGTTTCATCCCAACCATGGTTAAATGCACATAACCCCGTAAAACCATGTAATAACCAAACTGTCATGAAAAATATCCAAACACACATCCAATTCATGAAGTACACTCTTTTATCCCGTCTTCGAAACAAAAAACGTAGCACCAGCATCAAAAAGATCCCGAAATACATTTTCCTTTCTCCAAGATGGTTCCATCAATACGGATTTTACAACTCTATGGTTTAAACCGAGAAATAGTTTCTTCGCGGGATTTTACAAAACCAAGAATAAGCGATAAGATAGATCCGAAATGCACTTTACTTTTACAGATGTTTCCATTGTCACGGGATTTTACAAGTCTATGATTTAAACCGAGAAATAGGTTCTTTAGCGGGATTTTACAAAATCAAGACAAAACCGTAAACAATGTCGGCTTGAATGTGTTATGGCGACTTTGGTTTCGGTGAATATCTGCTTTAGGGAACATCATGGTTCATCAATGGTTCAAACACCAACATCAATAACCTCATCAATCATCCAATAAACACTTTGGTAAACACATCATTCACGCGTTCGGTTTACATTGCGGTGACAACATGGTGAAGTAAACCCGATCGCCAAACTTGATCATGAAGTGAACTTCCCAGTTTGTTACTTAAACTTGTACTAATTCCTCGTGAAAAAGAAACGGTGTACCCAATGTACAAAACCTCTTGACATTCTCAATCGAGTGAGACACCGAAGTGATAGTTACGTTGTGGGTTAAACGAGAAAGAATCACAACCGTAATTAAATAGCCAAGTCTTTATCACCCTCAATAAACGCCCAAACAAGTCATCTTCGCGGAATGGTAGAAAGAAAGAAGATGAAATAAGTGAACTCGCCCGGAAAACTCACTTCAAATCCAATTAAGAAATACCGTATAAACAACCCCACAGTCAACTTTGTACAAACGTCAATTCAAGTCGTGACATACTATCTTACGTGAAAATGTATACACCAAAGTATCAGACCACAAAACACAACACCTTTCATCATCAACTCTCAAATCATAGGATAATCATCAACAGGCCCAAATGTTCACCAATTACATGACCCGGTTCAAAAGAATACCCAATTCATATCTTACCAAGTACAAAACAAATTCAGCTGCTCATTGGATATCACAATCAATCTAATACTTAACGTCAATATTTATCAAAAAATTGTATAGAAAATACAAGCTTTGATATGTCACTTTATTAATCCATTTAAGTGAAATAGGTGTAAGCACATTTTACTTCAGCATATATCCATCCGAATTAATAGTCCAAAGTCCAAATAGTGGTGTTCACGATCCATAGCTCAAAATGGATAACATTCAGATCCAATTTGCACGGCCCATGATCAAGAGAGTATAAAATTCGGCCCACTTACTAAACCACAATAACCCGTCCAAAGGTATTACCCTAATATTTAGGGATAAATATCAAATGGCACACACACAAAATCCCTAATCACTAATAACCGTTTCTCACACCAACCCTAAAAACTCTCCCAAATTTCTGTCCGCCTCTCTCTCCTTAAAAAATCACTCGAACCCTAAAATACATTTCACACATCATCCGCCTCCTTTTCTCCAAAACAGATAACATTCAATCAACAACACATCAAACGTACCAATCACATCCATTCCATTACTCGCTCAAAGATCCTAACCCCATTAATCCTTGCCACAGGGATGGCATAAGGAATGGTTTTGGCCACGGGATCAACCATATGAACACGGTTAGACACGTTAAGGTAGGTTCAATTTTTTCTTATGTTTGATGTCGATTTCAATTTCATTTGGAAGTCTTTGAACGAATCACGAGAGAAAAAAAACACTAAACAATCTTGTTAGTAGTTTAATCTTAAAAATTCGGATAATATCACAAAGACTTTGGATCGATGATTGTTTAATCTTTATGTGTATAGATCCTTTAGATCTATGAGTTTTGAAAACCATACACAAAAAGAACGAAAACTGAGATCTATTAAGTATTTTACATCAATTTAGTTAGAGATAAGATCAGTGATGAGAGGGGTTCACACAAACATAGTTTTGTGGAGATTGGACGTGACATTGAACCCATTCTGAGATCTTTATAACTTGTTTGATTATTCATAATCAACGAATCGAGGATTTGGGTTAACAATCTTGTTAATTTCATATCTTTTGTGTTCGAATAGAATCAAAGTTTTTGATTAATGAATAATAGTATTCAAACAAAAGAAATCTTTTAAAAGATTGGCTAAAGAAGTTTGAAGCAATCAGAGATCTTGCATATATAACATTTCACCAATATGTTAGAAGTTTGAGTTGATGTAGTATTGACAGGAGATAGGTTATTTTAGAAAGGTTGTTTTGATGTTGGTTGTTGATGTGGCTGAGGCAGTGTTTGTCTTAGTTTACAAGTGTCGTGTTTTTGGTTTTGGTCGAGGTTTAGTTTTTATAGATGCATACATGCTTACTTCTTCTTCATCTTCATTCTGTCTAAGTCGCTAGGACAAAGTCTTACAGTCAAGTTGCTAGGTCAATGGAGTCAAGTCGCTATACTAAGTTGCAAGTCTAAGTCGCTAGCCTTTTTACACAGGTCGCTACTTGTTAAATAACAAGTAGCCAAGTCGCTAACTCTTTTTCCAAATCAAGTCGCTAGGTCAAAGGTTCAACTAAGTCGCTACCGAGATACAATGCATCTAGACAACTTGTAATGATAAGGTTTTAAAGGTACCATTTTGAGGGTCGTTTAAGTCCTTATTTGATCACTTTGTATCCGTTATTGCTTAATATCGCCCTTTTCACTTTTTAGGTCTCGTGAAGGCAAAATGTTGGAATGACACTTATTTGGACAGAAAAGGCGAATATATGAAGAAAATGGCCAAAGTCGAAATCGACACTCACAGCTTTGAAAGTATACGGCGACGGCGTCAGAGCTATTTGCGACGCCGTCCCAAAATTATTGTGACGGTCGAACTTAAAACTCGTGTTTTCAAGAGACGGCGTCTAGTGTGAAAGAGTAGGCCGTCGCTACTCGCACGGCCTAGATGCGATCCGACGACGCCGGTCAAGAGGACGGCGTCACGGACATAAGGTGACGCCGTCGCAAGGTTAACGTGGCCAAGACGAAACCCTAATGGCGGCGACACGACGGCCACTAAACATAAGGTGACGCCGTCGCAATTGTAATCTTATATATAGAATCCGAATTTTTCGGTCTTTATGTGGAGAGTCTTTGGAGTAAAACCTAAAACCGAACCTAAGGTGTCTTGTACAGTATTTTAGGGTTTTAACCCTATCTTACACCAAGATAAGTCTTTGCTTCATTAATTCAATTATGTCTTTGATTATTTGTGTGTATGCTTGCATGTTCTCCATGTCCGCTAATTTATTTGTGTGTTTGCTTAGGAAGTATGAAACTTAATTATTAAATATTGATTGGTTGTTTCTTATCTTAGTTGATTAATGATCTAGTAATGCGATAGGTCATTCGTTGTGTACTTAATGCTTGATTCATCTTTGTGAAACCTAGAGTATGATTACCTGAGTGATTGTAGTCTAAACCATCCGAAGAGCGCCTTAGAGTAGGAGTCTATGATCTCTAAGTGGATTTGTAGACAAGACCCTTTGGTAAGTTCAAAGAGTTAGGAGAAACGATACCCTACAACTTTAGAAACACAACGCAACTAGGAATAAGACGTGACACTCAACCATCAATAGGAGATAATTAAGGAGTAATACAAACTAAGTAAACACATCTTTAAACTATCATACGAGCACACATTAATTAGACATAGACTCCCACAACCTTAGTTTAGATAATTAGATAATAGTAGAGTAATCGGTAGAAATACCAACCCCCAAATCCAATACCCGAGATTCGTACCTTTCCATTTTCATAAAATATAAAAGATAAAAATAATCTTCCTCAACCTTAACCTTAGCGTAGTAACTCCCTACTAGCATTCCTATTCCCTAGAGAACGATATCAATACCCGTGGCTTACCCTAATTACTACACTACAACGATTAGGTTCACCGCCTAGGTGTTATAAAACTTGCTCAAGAAAAGGAAGTTCCTTTGACCCCGAACGACGCGTGTAGCGTTATCAAGTTTTTGGCGCCGCTGGGGAATAGAATAGCTAGTTAGTAGTCCACCTCGCTTAGGTTTCTTTGCTTGATTCCTATCAAGTAAACTTTTTCTCATTTTTAGATTTCTCTTAGTCTATCCCCTTCTTCGTAACCTTTGTTCGTAACCCCATCACTTTTCATCATGGAAGGTGATAACCCACTACCATTCATCAACATACCACCAAATGACCCGCCAAGAGCCCGTACTCTTGGTGAATACTCAAGACCAAGCCACTTAGGCTATAGGAACACCATTGAGCTTCCCGACCAAGCCCAAACTACGGCCTGCGATCCGACACCATCCGGTTGGTGCAAACGGATGTGCATTCCATGGACTTCGTTCAAGATCCAAATCAAGATCTCGAGGATTTTCTCAAAATCGTCGATTCCATCGACCTTGATGCTACTACTCGGGAGACCACGCTACTGCGTCTCTTCCAATTCTCTCTACGGGACCAAGCTAGTAATTGGCTTGAGCGACTTCCCGGCTCCATCTCAAGTTGGGATGATCTTACTTCTCGCTTCCTTGCTCAATTTTTCCCACCGGGAGAACCACTAAGCTTAGGAATGACATCTTGATGTTCCAACAACGTCAAGGTGAATCTCTCACGAAGCATGGACCCGATTCAAGGACTTACTTCATAAAGTCCTCATCACGGCATTGATCTTTGGCTCCAAGTCCAAATCTTTTATGATCATGTCAACTTTCCCACTAAGCGATCCATTGACCAAGCGGCCGGTGGAAAACTTAGTGATTTCACCGCAGAAGAATCATGGGAAATAATAGAGGACCTCGCCTCTATGACAACGAAAGTTGGGATGACCCCGTGAGCTGCCCAAACCGTCAAGGCAATCTCCTTGCCTCCTCCCGACCGTAGGATGATCGAACTTGAAGATCAAGTTAAATTCCTCATGAGTTCCTACAAAATCCTAAGTCCTCACGACAAGTGAATCAAATCACTCTACCTTGTGAGTTATGCAAGGGTCCCCATGACACTCGTGGATCGCTCAAGGCTCTCCGAACAAGCTTTTGGACTACGCCCATACGCATCGACGGAGCGGGAGAGAAGTGGTACACTTTCAAACCCGAACAAAACAACTTAGGAAACTCATACAACCCCTCATGGAGAAATCACCCTAATCTTAAGTGGAACCAAAACTCAAGCACACCCCAAAGTTCATCTAGTTCGCCTAATAGGTTCAATTCTTCTAATACCGGGAACCCCACTAATCTTGAAGCAATTGCATCTAGATTTTTGTCATCCCAAGAAACTCGATTGAATAAGCTTGAAGCCGATTTTAAGCAAAGACAGAGCGAGATGACAACCAAGCTTGATGCCCTCTTAAAAGCCTTCAATGAGCGGGAAATTGGAGCACTCCCAAGTGATACCATTAAGAACCCAAAAGTGAATTCGATTGCATCGACTTCATGTTCTAGTTCACCATGGGAGAGTGCACATCCATGCCCTCTCACCCAACGGTTCATTCGGTAAATGCTATCAAAAGGGTTCCAAGTCATCCAAGAAATACCAAAGCCCGGCACCTTTGGTAAAGCCTACTCTTGAGAAACCCGTCAACCAAGAATTCAAACCTAGTTTAGAGGAGGAGTACAAGGAACTCCATCAAGAAAACCGATTCTTGAAGTCTTAGCTCATGCACCTTATTATAATGCTTTAAAAGAAAAATATGAGTTAGAACTTAGGCTTGGGAAACATGGGTCCGCCTTTGTGCGAAACAACTTACCTAAGAAATTAGATGATCCCGGCTATTCACTCTTCCGTAGACTTGGAACTTCCAAGCCACTCGATGCTTTAGCCGATTTAGGATCATGCATCAATCTCATTCCGTTGTCCCTTCATAGAAGCCTCAACCTAGGTAAAATTGAACCAACGGAAACTATCTTAGGATTAGCGGACGGTAGTATAGCACGTCCGGTTGGAATAATAAAGGACATGGTAGTACATGTAGGAGAGTTGACTCTTTTGGCCGACTTTCATGTACTCGACATGAATAAGGACCCGACATGCCCATTACTAGTTGGAAGAGGATTTTAGCTACCGCTAGTGCCATCATCGATTGTAAAATGTCCAAAATAGTGGTAGGAGAGGGAGTGCTAGATCCGCTTACGATGTTAAAAACATACATACTATAAGGATGAGGAAATCCCACAAGAGATAGGGTTGGATAGAGAGCCTTCTCGATATGGACCTTGGATTGAGAAGAACATCATAGGCCCCAAAGACCTTTTTACCTAGATAAGGCCTTTGCTAGTGCAAGAACTTTCCAAGAACAAGAATTGGCTAGGGATATAGAAGTGAACCCGTTCGAGGACACCTTAGTATTTAGGAAGATGACCGAGTTCCTAGGAAGCTTGCCCGTTAACCTTGTCATGAATAAGTGGATAGTTGAGAAATTCGAACACATGTGGAATTGGAATAGACCGCCTAGTGATGGTAATGGAAGGTGGCACATTAGGATACAAATCTATGATCCCGATGGTGAGATGTTTGAAAAGGCTTATTTAACCGAACGTACTACTAGGAACTTGAATGATAAGTTTGATCCTTACGACATTGTTGAGGATAGACTTACGTATATAGGCACGTAGGAGCACGACTATGAGTCTAGCTACAAGACTCTTAAATAAAGAAAAGCGCTTCGTGGGAGGCAACCCATGCTTAATTGTTTGCTTGTTAGTGTCATATATCTTTTATTAATTGTTTATCCTCATGTTTAAATTTGTAAAATGCTTTATTTTGTTTTTAACCTCGCCTTAATTGCATATAAAGGTATTTTACATAAGGGATAAGTGTAGGAGGATTACACACGCTTTCAAAAGAAACGTAAACATGAGAATAACAATTAACTAAAAGATATATATGTTTGTTTGTTCGAGTCAAATGCTTGTATCGAGTCATAATGGATGTTTTGCGAAAATTTTTCCGATTCTAAAGATGTAAATTTTCCGTAAATTTTTCCGAAAATCGCAGACCGCTTTTTGTCGGATAACTGACGGCGTCAGATTGCAACCGACGGCGCCGGAAGGAGTAAAACATCGATTACTTTTTCTCGTTTTCGAGCTACTTAAAAATTTTGGAATTTTCCGTGTCTTAATTTTCTTAGAAATTCAGAAACATCCATTCCACAAGCATTATATCCTAGTTTAAATCGAGTCTTATATATATTATTACCACGATTTTACGCGAAGGTTTCGTTTGTTTTCTTCAAGTGTGCGAGTTTAGTTTGTCAAGAAGAAGTTACAAAAGATTGGAAGGAGCTTTTCACGCATAAATTCTTCTTGAAAAGAATTTAACCACCACTTTACACGGATCCTACCGAGCTAATCGGGGAGTATTAGTTTCTTCGCTTTTAATTACCTTCTTTATCATAACTTTGATATTTTCGGGAACATTGGGGACAATGTTCGGTTTAAGTGTAGGGAGGAAAATAAACGGAACTTTGAAACTATGCTTATCCTTGACTATTTGCTTTGTCCAATTGTGATTGTGTAATAAACCATGAGAAATGTCGGTTAGGGTAATTTTGGCACCAAATTTAAAATTTTTCATGACATATAGGAGTGGGCCATTAGTCTTAACAAAAGCGCCTCATGGATAGGAAGTTATATGACTAGCACAAAACCCTTTACCACCCAAATTCCACCCAAAATGTGAGGATCGCCTTAGATTAGTAGGAATTAAAGCATTCATCTTTAATGCTTAGAGTGTGAACCGTAGTATAATAGATTCTAGAACTTGTTTTGTGATGCATTCCGAGATCGCAAGTGAGGCTACACTTGTGTAGTTAGGAATAACTAAATGATAAGAGGCATTAGGATAAACCCTTGTTTGATACCCGTAATATAATTACTTCTTCCACATCGGTTGAGTAATTCCCCACACCCTTTGCGTTGTACTCATCTTTAGTACACGATACCCTAGTTAACCCCTCGAGCCTATCCTTTTCGCGGTTCTCGTGATGTTTCGGTTTTCCGAATATCAATGAAGAGCATTGTTTACACCCCACCCCAAATATACACCCAAATCGCCTTAGCCTACCCCTTATGCACTCACTTTTAGTGCAATTATTTGTTATCACCCCAAACCCTTAGTTCAATTATCTAGTTGCTTGCATAAGTTGCTAAGTCGAGTCATATCCTTTGTATACGCTTTGGGATGATTGGGATTCATGGGAAAAGTTAAAGTTTATGAAATGACGGAAGGAACGTTAAATTCAAATTCCTTTGTTTGTGTAATAATGTACCCCAAGTGTTTTGATCTTTTCGATTCGGGTCAAATTAGTGTTAGAATAATAAAACTCAAGTGTAGGGATATGCTTATAAATCCCTAGTATTTTGATGTTATCTTAGAGGATGGTAGAGTAAAAGTGTATGAAAAAAAAAAAAAAAAAAAAAAAAAAAAAAAAAAAAAAAAAAAGAAAAGAAAAAAAAAAAAATAGAGTGATTAAAAAAAAAAAAAAAAAAAAACATACGGCTACCATCCTACATCTATCCTTTAAATTTATGTTTATTTATTTCAGGTTATCTAGAGTTTTAGAGTGTCGAGTCTTGGCTTAGCAACGCCATTCTTCGTATGCATTTAACATAGAGATTTTTGACTTACCACCACTATATAGCCTATCCCACCAAACCCTTATTTCCCTACCGTAAGCCTAACGTTACAACCCTTAAAAGACCTCTTTGATAGTCTTTCCTAGGTGCTTACGCCAAAGCGATGGAGGTTTGATCTATTCTCAAGCCTATGGTAATCTATGTACTAGGACCGGTTAATGAGTGTTTATCTTCCATTTCCTATATTGTTATATTTCATTTATACACCGAGAGAGATGAGTATCCAAACACCCCATGTGAGGTGCTAGTATGTAATTTCCGTGCTTGTTATGACTTTTATGGGCTTATATGTGTTGTGGACCGCTTTGAATTAATGTTGAATGACCCCTAACTTATAAATTAATTGGCTAAAAGCACATTTGCTTGAGGACAAGCAAATAACAAGTGTAGGGATATTTGATAAGGTTTTAAAAGGTACCATTTTGAGGGTCATTTAAGTCCTTATTTGATCACTTTTGTATCCGTTATTGCTTAATATCGTTCCTTTTCACTTTTAGGTCTCGTGAAGGCAAAATGTCGGAATGACACTTATTTGGACGAGAAGGCGCGAATATATGAAGAAAATGGCCAAAGTCGAAATCGAGACACTCACGCTTCTTGAAAGTATAGGCGACGGCGTCAGAGCTATTTGCGACGCCGTCCCAAAATTATTGTGACGGTCGAACTTAAAACTCGTGTTTTCAAGAGACGGCGTCTAGTGTGAAAGAGTAGGCCGTCGCTACTCGAACGGCCTAGATGCGATCCGCACGACGCCGGTCAAGAGGACGGCGTCACGGACATAAGGTGACGCCGTCGCAAGGTTAACGTGGCCAAGACGAAACCCTAATGGCGGCGACACGACGGCGTCACTAAACATAAGGTGACGCCGCCGCAATTGTAATCTTATATATAGAATCCGAATTTTTCGGTCTTTATGTGGAGAGTCTTTGGAGTAAAACCTAAAACCGAACCTAAGGTGTCTTGTACAGATTTTAGGGTTTTAACCCTATCTTACACCAAGATAAGTCTTTGCTTCATTAATTCAATTATGTCTTTGATTATTTGTGTGTATGCTTGCATGTTCTCCATGTCCGCTAATTTATTTGTGTGTTTGCTTAGGAAGTATGAAACTTAATTATTAAATATTGATTGGTTGTTTCTTATCTTAGTTGATTAATGATCTAGTAATGCGATAGGTCATTCGTTGTGTACTTAATGCTTGATTCATCTTTGTGAAACCTAGAGTATGATTACCGAGTGATTGTAGTCTAAACCATCCAAGAGCGCCTTAGAGTAGGAGTCTATGATCTCTAAGTGGATTTGTAGACAAGACCCTTTGGTAAGTTCAAAGAGTTAGGGAGAAACGATACCCTACAACTTTAGAAACACAACGCAACTAGGAATAAGACGTGACACTCAACCATCAATAGGAGATAATTAAGGAGTAATACAAACTAAGTAAACACATCTTTAAACTATCATACGAGCACACATTAATTAGACATAGACTCCCACAACCTTAGTTTAGATAATTAGATAATAGTAGAGTAATCGGTAGAAATACCAACCCCCAAATCCAATACCCGAGATTCGTACCTTTCCATTTTCATAAAATATAAAAGATAAAAATAATCTTCCTCAACCTTAACCTTAGCGTAGTAACTCCTACTAGCATTCCTATTCCCTAGAGAACGATATCAATACCGTGGCTTACCCTAATTACTACACTACAACGATTAGGTTCACCGCCTAGGGTGTTATAAAACTTGCTCAAGAAAAGGAAGTTCCTTTGACCCCGAACGACGCGTAGCGTTATCAATGCCCATATGCATAAAACCCGGAAAAGCATTACCAAGATATCCAAATTTAACCGTTTTGACCACGAAAAATTTGACCATATTCATAAGATACCCAGAAAACTGCAGTAAATCTTCATATATGCCTGAGTTAGACCAAAGAAACGCTGACTTTGACCACATGGTTTCACGAATTTGGTACCAAAAGAAACGTCTAAGGACTGTTTGGACACGTTTAACACAACCAGATAACACTTAATATCCAAAACCAGTTAACAACATTTCCAACCATGTATAAAGCAGAAACACATTAACAACATTTTTTGACCAAAACCATGAGAAAAACATGGATGAGCGATGTAACATATTTTCCGACCAAAAGAAGTGCAAAAGCAGTTTAACAAAGTACAACAAACCACCATAAATCAACACAACACAAAAACCATGGCTCGATACCAATTGTTAGGATCCAAATAATATTGTGTTGATGATTCGGGTGGTCTTGGATGATCAAAATACATGTTTGCCATAGTTATAGAGTTAGTAGAGAGAGGAGTTCTTGCTAGAGGTTTACACAAATGAAAGATTAGATTAAAATGAGAGCACCACCCTTCCATGGATGGAAGGGGTATTTATCTTACACAATACACGACCTCCTATCGGCTGTGGATTAGGGATACGGTGGTAAAGACCGTCCTTCCTCCACGGTGTTGCACTAAACTATTTTACGCTCTTGACTAACTAATTAACTACATAATAACGTAAATAACGACAAGTCTACGAGCTAACTTATGCTAGATAATATTTGGGGTGACCGACTCTTCACTATGGAATTTTCTAATTCCTAACGATTGTAGAGGTAGTTCCTTTAGGTTTCTATTTCTAACGTCTTGAGGCCTTCACGATTGCCCATGTCCCCCTTTTCTTGTTTACAACCCTTGCAGTGGTAACTTTTGAATGAGCGGTGGAAGCTATTGGTTTGGTTTTAGGTACCCACTGTTGGTTATAATGAACTTTATTATTCGAAAAGTTCTTTTCCCTGTTTGTCAGATTGGCAAAGTTGTTTTGGACTTTGCACTTTTGACGGTGACTTAGGGTGGCAGTGTTACGATTTTTGCGGTGGCAAAGTTTTGAGACCACTTCTTAGTTGAGCTGCTCTTGGGACCATTTTGCAATGAGAATTAGGGTGCACATTATTTTGAAACTGTTAGAATCCACCCTTTTATTCCTTGGACTTCCTTCTCCCATTATGATAGTCACAATAAGCATGTAAATGATCAAAACTACCACGAGATATAACATGCTTTGTTGTACATCACAAAATCACTACCTAGTTGTTGAGATTTAACATGATTCCAACTCCTCTGTTACCCCTAGGAGTGTAGGCTTGTTCCTATACATCTCAAAGATACCTTACAGTTGGTCTAGGTTTATTGATGGTTTCCTAGGTTCCTCTATACTTGATATTAACAACTTTTGGGATAGAAGCCTCTACATTCTTTTAACATTCTCATCAACAACGGATGAGTCACTAGCACTCTCAAAACATCATTATCATGCTTTAACTCTTTCTCACCTTTCACCATAGTGTCCTTTAAAGGACCATATTCCCTTTCAAGGTCTGAAACTCTTCTAAGCTGTATGAGCTAAATCTATACAGGTGATGGAACACCTCTTAGTGGTGGAGACATTATTATAACCCATACCGGACTTAACTTTACTATGTATTTGAGCATTCCAAATTTTATCAATTGACTTAGGCCGATGATAACATGTGTCTAAAGTTAAATTGACATTTTCATTTTTCTTTTGAAGTTTTCAAACTCCTTTTGGTATGCTTCATTCACGGTGTTGTATGTTCTACCTCTCTTCTAAGAAGAATCATATCATCATTATATTTTGACTCATTTTCTTGATAATGCTCTAGTTGTTTTTCAATACATTATAGCTCTCTAAGGTTAGACACCGTATAATTAGCGTTATACAACTCTTGTCTTTCATTAGAATATAAATCTGTAACATATTGGATTTCACAAACACACTCAAACCATAACATCAAACTAGGCGTACAAAGAGTTTTAGAGAGAAAGTTAGAGGTTTGGGAACTTTAGTGAGAGAAAGAAAAGTCTTATTATGAGCTCCAACTCTCTACCTTGGAAGGTAGAGAGTATTTATAGTCTTTACATAAATCGCCACCTAACGGGTGTGGATCGGGCATACAGGTGGGTAAAGACCCGTCCGTCCTCCACGGTGTTACTTAAACTAAATACTACTTAACTTATAATAATCTACGACTACGAGCTTTCTAACGATTACATATACTTGAGGTGACCGACTCTTTAATACCGGATTTACTAAATCCTAACAATCTCCCCAAGGGAGGTCACCTCAAACATACACTAAACATACATTGAATACAAACAGATATTACATTAAAATTGTTCTTGCATTCTTGATGTTGTACTTTGCTCAAGCTCGTAGTCATTGATTCTTCTCATTGCATGTTTGGTTAATCCAAGTGGAGGTCTTTTATCGATCCACGTGATAATAATTTTGAGCCATCTTTTGAGATCATCATCAAACAAAAATCTCGAGACATCCATTGTAGTGTTGGTATTATGTGATGTTGTGACTTTCGGACCGACATGCTCACATTCGGATCATGATATCTTCTCATCGAGTAGCGGAAGCTTTCGTTGATTCATGATATTGGCGGCGTAGCGTAAGCATGGAGTGAAAATATCGAGTCATTGATGCACTAATCATGATTTCTTTTGAGATGAATGTGTTGAGTGAGCATGCGGCTATGGATTGACCGCTTCATTCGATCACCGCAAACGTGGGCGTACCGCATACAACGATTAGCAATAAATCGCACGAAAGTGTCTTTGATCACTTCGTTGAATTGAGGTACACGCCCACGGTTCCCGTTGATCGAGACAAGTACCGCTTGTGATCGGTATAATTCAAAGAATTTCCTTGACGTGGTTTCGCAATGCTCTAGTTGTTCTCAAACCGAACGTCTCAAAGAAGACAACACGGAGTGAGTGAACCAATGAATAGAGATTCACCGATTGATGAAAAG
The DNA here is from genome assembly GCA_022545495.1 of Chrysanthemum lavandulifolium. Taxonomy (NCBI): domain Eukaryota; kingdom Viridiplantae; phylum Streptophyta; class Magnoliopsida; order Asterales; family Asteraceae; genus Chrysanthemum; species Chrysanthemum lavandulifolium. The sequence continues at coordinate 194,054,285 of CM040240.1, forward strand.
AGATTTGAAAAACAATCGTGTATTGCTCAATAGAAATTGTTTTTGCAATACAACGAAGGTTTTAATGAAAATCAATTATCAATCATAAAACACCTTTTGATTTGAAATATTCGTACACGGTCGATGTGCTAAAGAAAAGAGTTTTAAGCACAATGACCGGTTTTCAAAGGTATCCGTCAATCCATAACTCGAACCAAGATTGATTCAAAAGATTGAATCGCCCCATTGTTTCTGCTCGGTTGTCACATGGTTGATCTATTGAATAGATCTCACATGCCACCTACCGAGAGCTTGTTTGATGTTGGCTCGAAGGCTTTCCATCTTCATTGTGAATATGTTTACATATCACTCGGATGTTCGGCAATACCACAAGGATAATGCGTGGGACTCAAGATATAATCTCTCTTCCACATTGTGTGAAACAGAGAGTCTTCATTGAAAGTGTCCTAATGAGATTTATTGATGATCTCGTGGCTCTAGACTCAATTTGTGCATATTTGGATCCCGTATATCGGAGACTAGGGAGAGGTCTCCTTCTTCAATATCAACAATCTCTAAGAGAAAGTCGATAGATAATGTCGGTTCCCGTGAGAATGAAACAAGTCCTTTTAAGAGGAACTTGAGTGGTTTGGGAAGTTGAAGTGCGGTGCATCACTTGGGTCCATGACGTCTTGTCTTCAATACCGATGTTACCTTGGTAACCACCAAGAGCATATGAATTGAACCCGGTTTCGCCCTAAGGTTGAATAATTGGAGGCTATTTGTTTTCACCCTTTTCTCATTCAATTCTTTTCATTCTTCAACCCCTTCATGCTTACCGAGACTTCATAGCTAGAACCTTGTTGGGTTTATTCCAAGTACTAGCTCGGTCTCATTCCGCACTCTTCCCATATCTCATTTTTCTCCTTTTTCAATATACCTAAGGACTTCTACACTAACTAGTGGATTGTCCTGGGTAGATCCCTCCGGTTACAGGCGGATCATGGGAACAAATACCTAACCTTATCATCCTTATATCACCATACATAAAGTAAAGTTGGTCGGTCTATTTGGTATTGTTCATCCGCCATTGGAACCAATTGAAAACCATTTGAAAATCAATCCGGATACTTGTGATATATTATCAAAGCATTTTGTACCGAATTGTTTTTGATATTTTTAGAACAAGAGCTCCCCTCAACATGTGCATCAAGTATTTGAAATCGTTTTGCACACGGAGGCAAGAGAAAGAATTAACTTCTTTGATTACCATTTTCTAAAGATATCAACATCACTTCCCTAATCAAATCAAGTAGATAAAGCATTTTGGGAAGGATGAGGTTTTCATAAGCTTGCTCCCCTCAATATGTGCATAGATATTTGAAAATGTTTTGCACATATTAGAGGAAACCGCACATTGAGATAAATTGATCACTTTTCAAATATTAGTGGTTTAAGATAGATGCTCCCCTCAACATGTGCATGGAAAATTTGAAATCGTTTGGCACATGTGGGAAGGAGAGCTTGTACATCCTTATAAAACCATTTACCGAATTATCGATTAAATCCAATTTAAATCACAAATTCTCCCCGATCACAATTATCAAATCATTTGAGATTTGTGATCTCTGATTTAAATTGATTTTGAAAGCTTTTAAGGAGAATTGTGACTTGATTATGAAAGCGTTTTATCGATAAGGATCGGATTTTAAGACTTTAAACTCCATTGAATAAACATGCATGATTATCTTTTGAAAACAATTGTATGACAAATAACTTTTGATTTAATTGAAATCATTCTCCCCTCAATCAATGACATAAGTTGTTGATTGAGAGATAGATATTTTGACAAACTTTTAAGTCCAGATGATTATCAAAAATAGAGTCCGAGTTATTTTTCAAAACAACTAGTTTTCATTAGATAGTAAGGATTAGTTTAAAGAATCAGAGCAAGAAATTTGAAAACCAAGATAAAGTATGGCTCTGTTCTATCTTTGAAAAGCGGGTTACTGCCTGAAATGACAATAAACCATTGTTTCTCTTTCTCCCAAAAATATTTTTTTGATTTTTTTTTTTTTAAAATTCGAACAACATCTAAAGTCCCGTGTCATTCTTTGAATGACAACATCAAGACCGTAGATATTATCGAATCGAGAAAAACATGACAAAAGACAATATTTTTGAAAATTTTTCAAGATTTTCAAATTTTATGGATTTTGAAAGTTTTATATTTTTATATTTGCTTTTTGTTGGTTTTATAATTTTGTATTTTGTTTTTCGAATAACTATTTACAAGAGATAATTTAGCTTAAGAGGAGGATGAAATGAGTACCGAGATAAAGATATCGTTCAGCACGTTGTAGAAGAAAGGAATCAACATCTCTTAAACTTTCACCACCAAAGCATTCGAGGCTTCTAAGAAAATCGTCTGAACATGAGCCTTCTAAATGAGAATCTTTGGTAGCTTCCCCAAACCGACAATCTTGAATTAAGACCATTTCCCCAAGAAGTAGAAGTGAAGGATAACGGTCTCATTGAATGAAGCTCAACAACCCAAAGAAACATGAAAACACCGAAGTAACAAGTTGAACCATTGATCCTTTCTGCGGTTATCAAACTCGGGATACATGATTAAGCCCGATCACATGAACTGTTGTGCATCCCGATGTAAACATCATTCTTTGATTTGTGCGAGTCGTCTATATGGGAGAACAATATATCAACATCTTCAATTCACCAAATGCATTCTAGTTATCTTACATATAACCAATCACCCATAATGTACACATGTACCCAACCGTAGTGAAGACTATGACATCCAAGTAACATGTTGAATCACCGATCATCTCTACGGATATCAACTCGAATAATCGAATAAGCTCGATCATGTGAACATGTTGTGCGTCCTTGATGTACACAAATCTCTCCCCGATGGTTGCGATCTCATCGAAATCATCATTACATAGTGTACATGAAGCAATAACCGAAGCACTTTATCATAACCATATCGAAGATGTCGATAAGCAATATCATCTCACGCCCAAATATTCTTCTCATATTTCTTCCAATCGAACACCAAGTAACACATACCAAAAGTCTCCGAGACCACTTCCCCAAATAGTTGGAATAATACATCCTTCCCCAAATAGTTGGAATAATATATCCTTCCCCAAATAGTTGGAATAATACATCCTTCCCTCAAATAGTTGGAATAACACACCAGTTAAACACCGAGTTTCTCTACGGTTATGACCTTTGTCTTCCGGGATAACTTCAATCGGTAGAAGTGTTAAGTTCATCATGTGTACTCGTTGTGCTTTTAGATGTATGTCTCCTTCCCCTTGCTTGGTTTTGATACCTCGTAATCAAGAAAACATAATATACTCATATACTTGAAATAGAGAAGAACACAATTAGCTCAAATAAATCTTGTGAGAATCAACTACTACGAAACTCTCTCGACTATCTTTATCAACCCATATGAAGACAATTTGAAGTGACCATTGAAGAAGAAAACCCGATATACCAAACTTGAAACTAAGTCGAATTCCCGCATTTGTATCTTAAGCTTGCACTTAATGATGGAAGAACGGTGTCGAGAATCTATGCTTCAAGCAAATCTCTAAGTACTCACTACTCAAACAAAGTATGAGACATTAACACCTCTTGAGATTATCCACATCATCATAGCATGTGACATCGAGTAAAACAAAGTAACTCCTAATAGTGATAGTTAACCGGTCTTCAACCATCCACCCGATCACGGTAACTAGATAAAACAAGTCTTCAACTCAAATTCTTAAGCCCGAGCAAGTTATCAAATAAGAACACGCCTTTGTGAACGTCAACTTCAACCTCAAATAAGTGATAAATGAGTAACTTCAAGTAATCAACTTGTGTCAAATGTCCAACACGTGAATAAACATACAATCGGATGTACATTGACCCACCGAATGAACGGAACAAATGATTCCTCAACATCAATGCATTCTTCCTTAAGGTATACATGTAGAAACCGATCCGAAGATTCACCAATAATGTCTTTGAGCGGATGAGGTAGTCATTTTCCTTAATGTTCATGTGGTTGATTTATAGCGTGCACAAGGAAAGAATAATCCGTGAAGATTTGGCAAAGGAATACCAAAGAGCGGATCATTATTCATGAACAATAATCCGTGAAGATTTGGCAAAGAAGTACCAAAGAGCGGATCATTATTCATGAGTGCAACAACAATGATAGTCATTAACAACGCCTTGAGGAATAACCGGAGATTAGGCTTGAGTAGTCGAGTTGTACTTCTTAGATGGAGAACCAGTTGAATCGATAGTAACCGGAGCATGGAGCTTCAAACTAGATGATCAACATTCGTTGAAGGTTGGAAGTACTCATCAAACATATCTTGAAACAATGAATCCCAAACAATAGATCCCATTTATCCTTAGTGAGTGAAACATTAGGCGTTGGAGGAGAGTCATCAAACATTAAGTCGTATGACCATAATTCAAGCATCCATCAACATGTAGTATATTCCTCTTCTCCCCTCAAAATTGCAAATGAAGTTTGCCATTTTGATTTAATCAAGTGAATAAGAATGTATACCAATGAACGGAGATCCACTTGAGGATTGAATGAGCATGGAAAAACATGAAGCTTGTTGATGAAGAATGTCGATGATAATGGTCATAAACATGAAGATTTCTCTTCTTTTGAAGATAAAGCGCCTCAAGCGTACACCTTTCTTTTCTTTGAGGAACGGGGCTGAAGTGTTATCTGCAGACGCCATTGTGTTGAAGAACGAGGCTGAATCGATGTGAGCAGACGTCATTGTTAAGAGCCCAAATATGTTTAGAGTCGCCCGAATCCAAATACCAAGGGACGATTTATACGACCGCTTTGGACAACAGACGAAGATAGAGAATTGGAAACATTGGATCCCCACGTCTTGATGGGTTCCTTTTGGTTAGCACAAACAATCTTTGAATCGTGAAACCCTAGATGCAATGGCATTATCTCTAGGAGTCGAACTAGTAGAAGCATCGGACTTAGTCAAATGACATTTTGTGCTTAATGGGATTATTCTACCGGTTGGCTTCCAAACCTTAACAGCACTATTCTAGGCATAGTGGATCTAGCTAAGGGTAAGGTTTGCCATTCGTTAATATTCGACACATGGGCTTCCACCGAAATCCTACATTTGTAAACACATTCCTGTAGGTTTCAAGATTGCTTAACTGCTTTTGCTCTCCAAACTTTCTTAATCGGGTTATGAATCTTAGACCTCGAAATAACACATCACATTTATCATGATTACCGGAAAATAAACATTTTTACATGTTTTGCGACAAACATGAGGCCTCAAATTAATTTCAGAAGCTTAGAGCTAATACTAGAACTAACACGATTCTTTTGTTCAAATCAAACTTCTTGTCCCTATGGTGTTCTTTCACTTCCTTATCATGAACACTTTTAGTTTGCGTAATCCTATCCTTCTTTGCATTGCTTCTAGGTTTTGACCGCTAACTTTAGTGTCAATCTTAACATCTGTAGAAGTAACGATGGGAACATTACATGGCTTCACTACTTTACGCATTCCCGGTCTAGAAGTCTTGGGATCGAAATTCTAGGAGGCACATCAAAGGTTGCTTGCTTGAATTTCGACATGGAACAAGGCATATCAAGGGTCACATGCTTGGCTTTAGGCATAGAACAAGGCACAACTATTCTATCTCGCCTATTGTTAGATTTCGGACTTGTGACAATTACATACTCTAAGAGTTCCCGAGATCGTTTGGCATCCATGCAGGCATAGGCTATAGTACTATCAAAAGGTTTTTCTAATCTTTCATCTTCAACAATCTCACGGAGACCCTTCAAACTTTCCTTAAGGTATGAGAGATATGCTTTATGTGCAAGTTCATTATTCCTAATGGGCGGGGAATATATAACATGTCGATAGCATACTTATCACAAGCAGAAACCTTAGGAACATAATATTTGCAATTGGGGATTGGCAACTTTCCTTTCACCTCACGCTTGATTCTCAATCTCGTTAAGTAAAGAAGTTATCTTTTCAATTTGTTTATCATGATTAACTTTAAATGAATCACATAACTCTTTGTGTTGATCATTAACTTTTGAAATTTCACTTTAAAACAATCATTTTCCTTTTGTAAGTTATTAATAATGTTTTGAAGTTGGAAATTTTGAGAATCTAAAGGTGGAGGCATATGGGAACTAGTCAATCCTTCTTTTCACCTTTCGTTGTGAAATTTGGGCTTTCAATCTTTTGATCGTGTGGCAATGAGCTCGAATCATTCATCACGTTTGTTGATTTCAAAAGCGCATCAAACTCGGGAGCATCCGAAGATGTCTTGATATTTGAGGTTTTAACATTTTCCTTTAGATGTTGATATTTTAATTGCAAAGCAAGATGCTCAACTTCTAATTTAGAAAAATGTTTCACCAAGTTATCATGATCATCCTGTTCAACTTTCTCATGCAATTTAGAGTTAGTTTTCTCAAGCTCAATGACACGATCATGGGAGACTTTCAAAGCAATGATAATTCATGAAATTGAGAAGCATTAATGGAACAATTTGTAGCGTGTAAAACACATCTTGAGTGATACATTCGAAATAAGAGTCTCATTCAATGTATGCAAGTTCTTCCTCTCAATCTCATTATATTTTAGTTCACGCTCATAGTCATTAACCTCAACTATCATTGCATCAAATTCCTTTTCCATTTCTTTAATGTCTAAGTTCATTCCTTTTTAAGACTTTCAAAATGATCTTTTAGTTGTTTAAAGAAAGGCATGACTTCGCTTAAATAACATTCTTTCGTTTGCTCAAAACCCTTTCCCTTCGATTATACCAAGTGGGTGTGATCCTTTTCTTACAAGTTTTCTCAAAATCAACAAATAGTTGAAAAATAACATATTGATGATTAAGGTCTTGCTTTTAGTGGCAATAGTCCTAGGAACTAAATGCATTGGTGTATTGGGAGGATACACGATTCGTGAAGGCATTTTCCTAAAGGGGGTTAGTTACAACAAGATTCTCTCGCTTTTGCTTATCTAAATCCTTTTCCGAACACTTGTTCGGGTGTTAACAACGTCTGAGGCTTAAACATGTTCAAGGAAATCCAATTCTCCTTCTTGTAATCATGGGGTGTGATATTTATTTTCTTCTCTTTACATTTAGGATCATCTAGTTTCTTGTTCATCTTTTCCTAGTGACTTCATCGATTTCTTATCTTCCTCGGTGCACTCAACGCAACTAGGTTTCTGTCTAGGCTTAAGGATTTCATTGCCATCATAAATTACCTTATGAGCATTTCTAGCCTTTTAATGACCTCTGGATTTGGTTCCTCAACAAGGGAATGCTATGCTTATCGCTCAAGACTCTATGCTTAGTGATTAAGTGAGCGATCTGAATGGTATTTCCTTGTACGTACAACTTATTTTCAAGCTTGTTTTCAAGGTTTTAGATTAGAAAATCATTCAAAAGTTTTGATTCCTTAACACTGAATTCTTGCTTAAGCATTTTAACATTTTCTTGAAGTTCTTGTTTTGCTTAGCGCTTTAGAAAGCTTTTCTTGTAAGGAGTTTAACTCTTGTTTTAATACTTCTTCTCTAAACCTACTTTTCTAATAGTTGTACGCATTTGGTCATCCATTTCCTACTCACGGGTGGTTAATTCAAACTTAGCACGTTGTTCATAAATAGCAACACGTTCTTTATAAGCATTAAGTTCGAAATGACAAAATCATCGGGGCACGTGCGGTGTATTCGTCAAAAGCATAGTCATTATTGACTGCATAAGATACATCACTTGGTACAATCTCACTTTCACTTTGTTTCACATATTGATCATATGGGACAACATTGATATTACCCATATTTTCAATATCTGACTCAATAATTACAGTTGATTGTACTTTGTTATGTATCTTTTGCTCATCAACTTCATCGTATAATTTTAATACCTCAGAAATGATTTTGTCTTTGGATGGACCAGCTTGTGGTGATGAAGAGACTTTAGGAGAGACCATTGGAGAAATGCTAGCCATGAAAATGGTTTGTGCAGTGGGTTCTTCATCAACATCGAGTCGTATGCATCACAATCGCCTACTTGAAAGGCATTCGATGATTATGGCCTATCTCCGAATTGGTTGCTCATCCACATCGCATCATATGTCTTAGCATTTCCTCGACCAAGAACAACAACTCCTCTTCATCCAAAGTCGCACCATTATCCCGAGCTTGCACAAGCAACATCTTATCCTCAAGTACTCGGCATTCGAGGCGTTTTGGCGATGTGCGCTTCCTTGCAATGTGTCCCTCACCTCCACAGTTGTAACATTTGATTGGCTTAGCTTGACCCTCGGTTTCCATTCCTTCCCTATTCGATTTGCGGCATAACCTCTACCACTCCACCTCTTCCTTGTTCGTCTTGCCTTTCTTGAATTGGCCGCACCATAACCTTTCCATCTCGGCGGTTGCTTGATTGTGTGGATTAGATGTTGTTCGAGGTTGTTGTTGGTGTGTGGAGAGAGTTCATGTTTTGACCGATCATGAGAGCCGCTTGATTAATGAAGTTTCCACGTGTGCATCAACATCGCCTTGTTTGAACATTGGATCGGGAATGAGTTTGTGATTACCATTACCCATGGGTATGACTTGTGAGGCTTTGGTTGTGATTCCAATGTTTGAGTAGAAGGCGGTTGAATCATTCGATGAGCTTGTCTCTCCTCGGTTGGTTTTGAACCGATTAAGAATCCTTTTTCAAACATAGCATGTCTCTCATTACGGAGAAGGAAGGCATATAGTTGCTCATAGTTTGTATTCTTCAATCCTTTAGTGAGCTTCACGAGTGACAAACTTGTGCCATTCGGATTCATGTTGTTTACAAACTTTGAGTTCAAATTAAATGTTTGGCATAGTCATTCGATGTTCCTCATATCATTAACAAGCTTGTGGAATCTCACGTAATACTCATAGACACTCTCATCCGGTTTCATCTTGAAGTGTTCAAATTCATCATAGAGTTGTGATTCTCTGCTTCCATAGTTAATTCGAACACGAGAGAAGCATCTTGACATTATCCCACACCGCCTTGGCTTCGGTGTTGTGATTGATCGACTTGTAGATATCTTTTGGAAGACCTTGAAGTACGATGTTAGAAGCCTTGATATCGAGATCGAATCTCTTTTCTCCTTATCATCGAGCTCATCATATGTCTTTGGTCCATCAATTCCATAGATCATTGTTCCATCTTCATTGTATCAATTAAGTCTCTAGTAGTCTCAACCCGATACGGTCCTTCATCAATGGATTTGAGAATGTTGACTCCATTTTCCTTTCCAAGACAAGATAATCGATTCGTTGAGCCCAAGAGTCGTAGTCGATTCATCAAGCATGGGTGGACGAGTATCTAAACCACCGCTTGAACATCCTCGGCAACAATGGAGATGATTGTAGGAACGTTGGTAGACATGATGACCGATTAAACGGGATTTTATAACTCTATGATTAAACCGGAAATAGATTCTTTCACGGATTTTACTAAATCAAGAGAAAGCCGTATTCAAAGGAGTCAACCAAGTCGCTAAGAAAACTTGAACCAAGTCGCTAAGCACCAAGTCGCTAGTAAAATTTTGTCGCCAAAGTCGCTAAGTTGTCAAGTCGCTAAAGAGCAACTCGCTAAGCACCAAATCGCTAGCAAAATTTTGACAGCAAGTCGCTAAGCACCAAGTCGCTAAGTTGTCAAGTCGCTAAAGAGCAACTCGCTAAGCACTAAATCGCTAACACCAAGTCGCTAACAAACTTAAGTACAAGTCGCTAACTTTCACCAAGTCGCTACCCGTAGTGGAGATTCCACTAAGTGTACTGTTTGTCGGCTTGTCTCAATAGACAAGTCGCTAGCTCAACTCGCTAAGACCTTCAACTACAACTCGCTACCAAATTACAAAGCAAGTCGCTACCAAGATAACTTATCCGTGGCTTAAGTCGCTAGCAAGAAAAACACATAAACACCACTTTTCAATCCAAAACAACCCAACCACGATGATTCAAGCTTAACAAATCAAAACCTAAACACATACAATGATTCTAAACACAAAACTACTATCAAGATTCAAACTTTAACACTAGAAATGATCCAAATGATGCAAAACCACTAAACTTTTCAAACTCTAAAACCACCTAAAAGTCACTAGAAATCCAAAGATATGTAAGAGATGATCAAACCATGGCTCTTGATACCATTTGTAACATATTGGATTTCACAAACACACTAAACCATAACACAAAGTAGGCGTACAAATGAGTTTTTAGAGAGAAAGTTAGAGGTTTGGGAACTTTAGTGAGAGAAAGAAAAGTCTTATTATGAGCTCCAACTCTCTACCTTGGAAGGTAGAGAGTATTTATAGTCTTACATAAATCGCCACCTAACGGGCTGTGGATCGGCATACAGTGGGTAAAGACTCGTCTGTCCTCCACGGTGTTACTTAAACTAAATACTACTTAACTTATAATAATCTATGACTACGAGCTTTCTAACGATTACATATACTTGAGGTGACCGACTCTTTATATTCGGATTTACTAAATCCTAACATGTTATTTCTAAATGCATTATTCCCAAAGTAGTTTCATCTTTAAATCCCAAGAAAAGACCCAACTAAATCTATCGCAATCATCTCGTTACAACCAGCAAGATTTCTCTTGTTTAGACTTGCAATGTAAACAGTCCAAATGATCCATGTGCAAGAACTCTAAAGGATCTCTAATAGTTCTTTCCTCAATCTTCTTGCATGAAGCTTTGTGTTGTTTACCCTTCTTGCACGCCAAACATGAGTGATCATTCTTGTATGTTTTGGAAGGTAAACCTCTAACTAAATTTCCTTTAACCGACTTTTGTTGATATTCTTGAAATTCACATGGCCTAGTCTTCTATGCCACGATGTGCTTCTTCAAGTGTTGCCTTTGCTACTAAACATGTTGCTCTTTCGTAAGAGTTAAGACTCTTCATATCTAGACTCAGACACATCATTGGTTCTTGGTACTCAAGATACCAAGTTATCATCAACAAGCTTGAATTAAGGGAAAGAATAAGACATTATGTCGTTGAATAACACAGTGGTGCTTGTCACAGATCCGAGAGATCGACAAAAGATTGAACTTGAGCTCCTTCACATAACGAACATTCTCAAAGTCTATGCTTCGCCTTGATGGTTCCTTTGCCAAGAATTCTACCTCTACTAGGATCATTCCCAAATGCAACTCTTCTTCCAAAATAAGATCTAAAATGATGAATCTCTTTGTCTCTCGTCATACTTCCGAGCAACCACTATCAACAATTAAATGATCTTTAAGCTCCTCTTCCGGGTTGCCATGCACAAAGATAAAAGAGTTAGTTAATTTTAGGAACCCAAGCCATTACCGACTTAGTGTTCCCTTTAGGAGTTACATACTTAAATTCTTTAAGTATGTAATTTCCATCGCTTTAAGCACATGATCAATTATCTTTGATTGTTCTAAAACTTGTGTTGGTTTTTCAACAAAATCTCTTTTCATCCAAATTCTCTTTATTATTTTCAACAAAAATCTCTGCTTCACTTTTACTTCTGTCGAAAGTACTGCTTATTCCCATCAAGATTTTCTTTCTTAACCCAAATTGGTTTTAACTTTTGTGTAGAGTTCTTTGATCTAGATACTCTTTTTGAGGTGTAACGCCTTTAGATTGATAGTAATTAGATCTCCTAGGGCTTCCATTCCAAAAGTGCTAGCAGACTTGATTGGGTGAAAATCTAGCAAGATTTTGAGAAGGTACCGCTGAGAAACTATTGGCTTATCAAGACCTTGAAAAGTGTTTGAAGTGTTTGAGGGTACTAGTGATTTTGAAAAAGGTCTTCTCAAAGTAGGTACCTATAGTCTTTTGAGAAGTTGTTGTGTTAACCCTATGTGAATGATTCCGCATCGGTTTATTCTCCTAGGCTTATGGTTGGTGGATTTGGTCTTTGGGAATTTGCTTAGATATTCGAGTGAAAGTCACATGCTTAATCAAATGATCGTGACTATAACAAACAAAACACAATTTTGACCCATACTCCCAAAATTTCTTCCTTTAGTTCTATGACCAAACCTATCGTGACTTTTTGGTGAATTATGAAAATTATTTTGACCAAAATTATCCCAAAAGGTTTAGCAAGATTTTGAAAAGGTTTTCTTGAAGGTACTGCTGAATGTTTAGCAAGATTTTGAGTTAAAGGTACCGCTTGACTTTTAACATTATCATCCTTAGGTTTCTCAACTGCTTTTTGGGGTTTCGTAACTAGATGGACGTGAATTAGATTGACCAAGAAGCTTTTTCCTAAACTCTAAATTGTCTACTCCAAAACGAGAAACATCTCGTCCTAAGTGGTTGAAAACTACCAATGGATGAGGAACCGCATGATAACCCATGTCTTTCTTAAATTTAGGAGGTTTTGACTAATTGATTCTCATTACTAGATGTGTTATCTACATAGTTAATGAGTTCATCATCATTAGTTGTTATATCCTCGTAATCAAGTTGTTCCCATCACTAAGTGGGTTCTTTTCTGCTACTAAAATCCATACCAAAACCTAGGCCAGTTTTAATGTGTGCTCTTTTCTGTTTTTCAACAAAACTAACATGTGAAAGGCCAGATTTTCCCTAAGCAGCAAATTTTTCTAATAATTCATCCCTTTCCTTAGTCATGTTTTCAAGTTCAGAGACCTTACAACCTAACTTCCATTCACTTATTTAATTGGTAATCCTGTTGTTCATACTTTTCTGCCCAAGCCATTTCATTATTTTCATGAGTTATTATTTTGGCTTCCATTGACTCTAAAGTAATTTGATAACCAACTACCTCGCACCTAGCCCTTCTACAATTATCTCTTTCGCCATATAATCTTTAAGCACTTTTGATAAAAATCATGACACTTAGAGCATACCTCGTAGATAGGGTGAACTTGGTGAAGAGCTACCATAGCAAGCAAAATGTGTTCTTCTTCACTTTCCATGCTCCAATCAAAGCTTCCAAGACCATCTCTAGATTCCATAACAAGAAATCCTAGTTCCTCATCAAAAGCTATGCTCCAATCAAACTCTTCCACTACGACTTATAGAGTAGGTTATCGGTTCATCATCAAATTCAAAGACCTCGCTTAACCTCTCGATAGGTTTTCTTTAGTAACCAAAGCTTTTGGTTTCTTAATCATTATGTTTGCTCGATATTTAGAAAACTTGCATTCTCATGCAAAGTGTCCAGCTTCTTTGACAATTAAAGCATTCAATCTTGGACTTGTCAAACGTTATACCCTTTTGGGTTTGAAGTCAATGCCTTTTCCTGCTTTCTTCATGAACTTCTTGATCCTAGCAAGGATCATAGCAACTTGCCACCTTATATCAATTTCTTCAAGAGCATCTTCTTCAATTTGTGACAAATCTTCTTCATAAGTGATGTGTAGAGTGGCTTGTCGAGCAAAGAATAAGCATACAACTTCATCGTAATGGATAGTTTTGTTGGTGATGAGGCGAGAAGGATAGGCAACAAGATTTTGAGTAGGATAAGCATTACTTTTAGTGGAAGTACGCCTTTCTTTTCGTAAGACACAAAAGCAATACCGTGAGATTTTGAACTTGTTTGGTCATTCATCTCGTGCTCATATACCTTTAAGTGGTTGTAAAGATCATCAAAGTCCATAGTGTCCAAACCAGTTGTCCTCCGATCATAGTAGCAATCACATGTCATAATGGATGGCAAACTTCTTAAGAACTTCGTGTTTGCATCTTCAACAGATACCGTGCTTTGTATAACTCTAGCATGCTCGAGAAGATTTTGAATCTATAATAGGCAAGATCAAGACTTTCTCTTTCACCAATAGTGAATGTTTCAAACTGTTGCTTCAACAGATTTCTATGCATCTTTTGGAAGCATCATTACCTCCAAATCTTGTCTTGAGAGCAAATCCATAGTTGTTTTGCATCCTTAGCATCATGGAACTTGATGGGTGACCATCGTGAATAGCGAGAATAGTATGTTGAGAGCCTTTTCTTGATTTCATCAGAGTCACCGGCAAGACAACTTTAGTGGTTTAGGTTGTCCAGAATTTCTACAGATCTTCAATAACTTCATTACCATTGACAATTACATTCCATAGTGCATGGTCCGTAATAGCAATGTATCGCCTCATCTTCATGCTCCGTAGATCATATTCTCCTTTCTTGATGATAGGAATTCTAAGTGAGGTGATGGACGGGGTGGTGCAACAATGACATCTTTAGTGTTTGTTGTTAAATTGGTTTTAAGGGTTTCTTCTTAATCGTAGTTTCCACACAAGCTCGATACCACTTGTTGGATCGATATACTCGACCAAACTAACTATATAGCTTGTAAGTGGCTTAGCAACCTCGGATAAATCCTAAGTCACTAACAATGAAACACCGATATAACTTTACTAAGTACGCGAAACTACTTCAATAAAGCTAAGAAGAATAACTTTAACTTCAATGATTTTATTAATACTATGAACCCGCTTGATACACGTATTCACCAACAATCCCTAACAAATCTAATATTCTCTAAAGTCGTATTCTAATAACGTATCTCTAATGCCAATCTAGGGTCCTTTTATAGGCATAAAGATAACCCTAGTTGGTTTACAACTCTAATCCTTGTACGACAAGTAATACTAAACTAAGAACATTATAGAATTACATAATAATCCTTAACGATTTTCATAGCGTCCTTTATCCTTGCAAGATTTGATGAGTGAGCAATACTTTGACTTTCTTCATTAAGCAAGACTTTGACTTTCAAAGAAGACTTTGACTTAATGTCCCAACACATAGCTTACCTAGGATATAGTTCAAAGTGTTTTTGATTTATCAACTCATCAAAACTCACCATATTTCCGCTCCAACGCTCACACATTATTTATCACATCTCATAACACTTAGTTTGACATATCCATCAATTTTAGCAAATTGATTTTAATCACTTTTGACTCAAAATTAGGCTCAAAACTAGTTTTTCATTTTTTCTTTATTTTTTGAGATTTTAGTAAATTTTCCTTAAGGCTTCATCTAACTTCTAGGACTAAATTCCACCATCTCTTCATCTTAATTCAAATGATATCTTTCTCAAGCACTTAGTTAAACTGCCTAAAGTAAACTTTCCTACCCAAAACCATCATTAAGCACCATCACCCCTTATGGTTGAGCATTTAAGACATCCACCACTTAAGACTTCCAAATTAAGTCAAAACCTCGAGATACATAAGTACTAGACCTTTCAAAAAGCATAAATTTCACCTAGAACATGTCTGACAGACATATCCTCGTTTATAACCACCGGATCCCCGTGAGAGGGATCCGTGGCTGCAGAAAGCTTAAATCGCTTCCTCTTCAATTTTGTTCAACTTTTGGTTATCTAACCACTTTGGTTATCTAACCACCTTGTTATGTTCAAATAGCAAATAGAAAAGATGGGACCGGCGCTTCCTCCTTTAATCTGCGATAGAGACGGAAGGAACTTGTGAGTGCCTTTCTATGAAAGAAGGGCTTGAAGAAGAAAATGATAGTGGACAAGAATTTAATTCACTAATTCAAAATCAATGTGGAAAACTAGAAGGGGGTTGAATAGTTTTACCAATTTTAAACTTCCTTTTAAATATTTAGATCGACTTATGTCAATCTATTTGATTGTTTATGTTGGACGTTGATAGATAGATATATAAACGTGTAATGAAAGATAAAGAGTAAGAAGCACATCACCACGACACAAGTATTTATAGTGGTTCGCCACAAGGACACCTTCCTTGCCCTACTCCACCCCCGAGTCACCTACTCGAGAGTTCGTAAACACTACACCAACTCCTTATGGCGGAGAAGCCTTCACAACGCCGCTTAACCTTTTTCCGTACAAAGCTAAATACCGAGTTCTTTCACACCAAGGCGAACCACACCTAACACAACGTCGCTTACCCTTTATACGGTGCTAGGCTAACCACCGAGTTCTTTCACACCTTAGAGAACTAATCCTTCACAACGTCGCTTACCCTTTATTAGGTACTAGGCTAAGTACCTAGTTCTTTCACACCTTAGGTGAACTACACCTTCACGACACAACACCTAATCTCAAGGAGATCTACCCTTGTTACAACACCATCAAGGATATCACCATCCTTGTATATAAACAAATACATATATGTATAAAGATGCACCTCATCGATTATACGACCTAGGCATTCTTCCCAAATGCTACTTGATTTGATTCTTTGGCATCCTTCACTAATGCCTTTGACACAACGCTTGGCACCCTTCACTAATGCCTTCGCCTTGACACCTTTAGCATCCTTCACTAATGCTTTGACACGAATGATGAGCACCTTTCACTAATGCTTTATCTTGACACTTTCGGCATTCTTCACTAATGCCTTCAACCCAACATCTATGGAGAAAGGAAGAACTATCAACAAGATAACCTTAGTAGTCTTGATGATGACGAAGCATGGCAACTCATGGACTTTGAGCTTGCACGCCTTCAAGAGGTGGTGATCTTTCCTTTAGAGGAACCTAGTAGATCACACAAAACAAAAGACAAACTACATAGATCACTTAGATCCGAGGTTAGAGGTTAGAATACTTTGGGAAGTTTATATAAAAGCACACCTAGAGAGGAAGAAATGGCTCTCTATTTATAGAGGAAATTCTCTTCGATCCCGGATCCCACGGATCCCTACCACAAGGGATCCGCTAGCACAAAGCTAGGGATCCGTGGTCCGCCCTCTTGCCCATGGGTATTTTTGGTTAAGGGTCATGGGTCATGGGTTGTGGGTTGATCCATGGTTTTCTTTCTAGATACAATGTATCTTAAGGATACAATGAACTTGGTTAAGTGGTATATATAAAACCATGGGTTATGGGTCAAAACCATTTGCTAGTATTTACCCTTTTAGTATATACTTGTATTTACCCAATTTAGCATACACTTAGTTTTTACCCATTTTAGTATACTTAGTTTAAGTATATGTTTAACCCAATATGTAAACACTAGTTGTTGTACATATGTATCTAAATCATAAAAACACTTATACTTGTTTTAGTGTTTTATGTGAGCGTAAGTGTGTTAGAAAACTATTAACTCAAACTATTTACGTATTTATTTGTTTCGTTAAAATGATTTTATATTTGTTATCGACAAAACATTTGAAGATCGTAAAATATAAATAAACGCTTTCACGGCTTATTTGTATTAACAATCTCCCTTTTGTTGATGACAAAACATAAAATTATTTTAAGGAAAAATCTAAAATTGTAAAGTTTGAATTTGTAGTTTTACTTTCTCTCCCCTTTTGTCGAAACAAAAGTGTTAAAAGAAACTAACACAATTTTTATAAGAGAAAAAATGTAAAATGTAAAGAGAGCAAGTGACGGAATGGTACTGTCTTAACTCCCCTTGACGAGTCCATCCTTTGAAAGGGCGCCAAGGACATAACGTAAAATAAACTAATTGTGTTTGCAATTAAGTTTGCAAATGGTTCGCCTAAGTGACGAGAACGTGCTCCCCTTTAAATATTGCAATGTTGCAATGGGGTGTCATGAAGTGTAACCCAAAATAGGATTAAGTTTGCAAATGATTTTGCAATGTCATTTGACACAAAGCTCCCCTAGCTTTATGGTGTCAATATCTTCATGTGTATTTTGAATAACTATAAAACAAAGGTTAGAAAAACAAGAGTATAGTGCATAATTTCCGCAAAAGAGACTCAAGTTAGTAGAAATTTGTGCTTCGCACCACGGATCCCACTTTCCCTTCAAGGAGGATCCGTCTAGTTATCTGGAAGGGATCCGCTATTCTGTTATGCTTTCTTCAAGAAGAAGAAATGTCAAGGAGTGCTATTTGAGGAATGAGATATATGTACAATATAACAAGCACAACACACATAATAATCATAGCATATAAGTATTCATTCAATAAAACAAGAGATACACAACTAAATCTCTAAAACTAAGAGAATGAACTAGCCAAATAGGTGCTACTAATGCTAATAAGTTAACCCAAACTTAAGATTCGACTAAAAGCTTAATGATGATCAAGGATGAGAAAGGTTTCCTAAACATTCTCGCTTGAGCTTGTAGGTCATGTATTAATACATCTAGTTCATGTTTCATTCTTTCAACATGTTTGCAATGATCGCACTTTTGTCATGGTTTTGAGTTTCTTGAAGTGGAGGTTCAAGTGAAGTGGGTTGAGGATCTTCAAATGATTGTGTGGTGGGTTTAGTAGAATTATGTGATGAAGTCCTAGTGGAAGCACTCTTCTTGTGAATTAGTTTGATTGGTTTTCTTAGTGGGAGAAATCCTAGTTTTGGTGGACTTACCCGAAGGTGATTTGGTTGAGGAAACTTCATGCATGATTCTAGCAAGTTTCTTGGGTGGTTCTTGAGTTGATGAGTTAGCACTAGGAGCCTTAGTCATAGTGATGGTGCTAGTAAGAATTCTTTAGTTGCTGATTTTGAGATGTGATTTGAGAGTGGTACCTTAACTCTAAGGTTGTTTGGTTTATAAAGGGTAATTTGAATTAGGAAATTAAATTCTTGACCATTTGAAGGGCTAGGCATGCTTTTGGGATTTTGATAAGTTCTATGAGGATAATCAATGAATGCTAAAGGTGGTTGGAGACCCAAAAGGTGACTTGAATTCAAATATGGAGCTGGTATATGCTCTCTGTATTTACGGATCCCACGGATCCCTTTCCGTAGGGATCCGCCTGGTTGAAGACCAGGGATCCGGTTGTCAGACAAGGACTAGGTGAAATTATTGTAAGGTTAGTTTAATCATGGACAGACTTAATTTTGAAGTCTTTGGCAGTTGGATATCTCAAATCCTTAATCCTAACAAGTAATTGTGCCTAATCATGGTTTTGATTAAGAAAATTTGGCTTTGGGTAGTCTAACTATATGTTTGATGACTAAAGTATTCCTTGACAATGTGAGTTAAAACAAAAAGGGAAGAACTTTGTAATTGCATTTAAGACTTAATCCACTAATGTTCTTTGGAAATGTGATGATTGACATGCACAAGGTTGAGATTCGAGTTTCATCGATCTAGGAACTCATTTAAGATGAGATGAAGTGTTTGAGTTAGGAAGGTGAGTTGAAATGATTGTTTTAGCTATGTTTGGCATAAACCGTCACCCGGATCCCACGGTTCCTCCTTGAAGGGATCCGTTAGGCTAATCCTAGGGATCCGGCTCTCGCAGCTATGACAGTTTGTAATGAGGTTTCGGGAGCTAAGGCTTATCTCATTTTGAATGTTTCAGCCTCCTAAGGGTTTAGGATGAAGGGTACTTGAATGATTAAAGGTAATAAGTGTTATAGCAAATGATTGCTTTTATGGAAGAGGAATGGGACAAGAAGACTACCAATGGATGTCCAAGGATAACACTAAGAGTTATGAGGGTGTCAAGTCATAATAAATGATCCTAGTGATCAAGTTTTAGCTTGAGGTGATATTAAGAAAATTCTTAAAATTTCAAGAATTGAAAACTAATTTTGTCTTACCTTGAGATATAAAAGACTAGAAGCAATTTCCTAAAATTGTTTAGCTTGCTTTCTTAAAGTGTTTTGAGAGGTGAGAAATGGTTTGTGAGTAGTTGAAGCGAAATATGGTGAGTTTTAGATGTGTTGATAAAATCGACTAAGATCTTAAGTAAGCCTTTAGTGAATCTAAGTCTTTCTCATCCTTGAGGTGGACTTAGTTGGGTTCTAAAAATATATGCCAAGCTAATGTGATGTTATCTAGAAAGCGCTTTGATGTGTCGAATGTCGCATTGTTGATCCGATGTCACGGATCCCACTTGTTCCTTCAAGGAGGGATCCGCTAGGCTAATCCTAGGATCCGCATCCGCAGATCGTAACCAACACGTAACCTACATGTAAAATGATGTGCGATTTTGTACACTATTAAATCTATAAAACAAGCAAGTAGGAACAAGCAAGTTATCATAAAACATCACTTACAAGGTAAAGTAACAATATCCAAAATACTAAAAACTAAAAGTACTAAAGAGAAATCATTCAAACATAAAATAAATGAAACTAAGCACATTCCTATTGTCTCTTTCACAATTCTTCCTTTTCCTTTTAGACGGCTTAGTGAGGTTGTGTTTAGGTTTTGAATCATGCCTCTTATTTGTTTAAATTCATGGTCTCGCTTTGGAATGGTTGGAAGTTGTTCGTGGTATTCAAGGATTTCCAATTTGATGTTGGATACGGGTCGATGTCTTCCTCATCTTCTTCTTCTTCTCTCCGCCGAGGAGTCCGAGAGAGCTTCGTTTCTCTCCATTGACCATGAACCGCTTAGAGGGTTGTTTGGTAAGAGGTACCATGACGTGATCGGAGAGGTAATGATCATCGTTGATAGGGGATGGTTGCAATGCACCAACATACTTACAAAGTCGTGTTAGAGCATACCATATGGAAGTACCATGTTGAAGCTTTGAATACCCCACCATTCTCCTTACCATGTAGTAGGCAAGATTAAATGGCCTTTGGTGGGTAAGACAATAGATCATTTGCACAAGACATGCATTTGGATGATCTTTGTTTCCAACTAGGCTAATGATGTTTTCCTAAGGATTTCTTCCCATTTTCTAAACATGGGATGCATTTCAAAAGTTCCATTTTAAAAGGATCACGGTGAATGAGCTTTTGTTACGATCAGAACGGATTGGTCGGTCCTAATTTTAAAGATAGTATCACGAATGGTTTCGGATCGTCGAGAGGAGTGTTATAGAGAGGCTTGGGATCAAGTGCACGGTTTTGAGAGTTAATTGCCCAATCTTGAGAGTACATACAAATTCCTCACAAGGAATGCGAAGAATTTGAGCAAAAGTGTTGAGAGGAAGAGTAAAGTTTTGTGTGTTGATGATAAAGGCGATTGAGATGCTATTATCGGTGTTCCTAATGATCCTAAAGCTTTGTAAAACTCAAAAATAAAAACCGGACAAATTTGTTCATCAATGTCAAGAAGGCAATCAAAGTTGATTGTCGAGAAAACTTGACGAATGTCGGTATCTTCAAGGAAACATTCCTTGACTACACGACCTTCGTGAATAAGTCGCTTTGTGAGGCTTTTGAAAATTTTACGGTTAGTTTTGGTCGACCCTTTTACGATAGTAATGAGTAAGGTAATGGACGGTGTCATGATGATCTTGTTGAGTGGCTTTGGGCATGGTTGGTCATAAAATACAAGTTTTCGCTTAGGTTAAATTGGTTGATATGGGTTTATGGTTTTGATTTGTATTAACAATGTTGTGAACACAATGTGATTTAAAACCCCTTTTCATGATTAATTTTGAAAACCCTAATTAATTGATTAGAAATTAAGAAACCATAAACCCTTGAATTAGGATGATGAAAAATAGAACAAGTTAATGTAATTACTTACAATGATGTTCTAGGAAGGAATACTTGGGATTATGGAAGCCAATGAGGATTAATTCAAGAGTTTGGTCGCTTTTGTGTTGTGTGAATAGAGGAAAGTAATCAGGGTGAAATTTTGAAAGCGTATAGTGAGTTCTGCTCCACGGTTCCCCGGATCCTTTGTATTTGGGATCCGCTAGTACAACTAGAGGATCCGCCATCGTGAACAAAAAATTTGTTTGGCTTTATTTATGTAGTAGGCTTATAAATAAACTTACAAAAAATAGTTTGGAAGTATTTAGATGAAGATTGTTTTTGGATGACGGATTTTGATGAATCACATATCGAGGGTTCATATGTGACGACGGCGTTAGTTTGACGAATCAAAAGGAATACTATTCCCGATGATGAAAAAGATGGAAAAGTGACGAAAGAGACTTCTAATGATGCTAGTGATTATTAAACAAAGAGAACTATAAAATAAATTGAACTCATGTAACTTATCTAATGAAAGGTAAAACATACCTCTATGCTTCTTGGTTTGGCTTAATACCAAAAATACTTCATGAGCTTTTAAAGTAATCTTTTGTACTAGGTGTACGTAAGTAGAGATTACTTTATAGATCCTTCCTTGAATGTTGTCTTCATCATTCTTTGAATGAAGATTTTGGAGAGATTCTAGCATGAAGATTTCACGACAGCAAAAGTTGTTAGAATGATCTATCAATGTCCAACGAAATGATTTAAAAGAAAATATGACTTTTAAAAAATCCTTCTTTGTAGTTTTCAAACATACACGGATCGTATCAAGTCTTTAAAGTACAACATACTTTAAGAAACTTGGTAACGAAGCTCGATGCCAATTGTGGAAAACTAGAATGGGGGGTTGAATAGTTTTACCGATTTAAAACTTCCTTTTAAATATTTAGATCGACTTATGTCAATCTATTTGATTGTTTATGTTGGACGTTGATAGATAGATATATAAACGTGTAATGAAAGATAAAGAGTAAAAGCACATCACCACGACACAAGTATTTATAGTGGTTCGCCCACAAGGACACCTTCCTTGCCCTACTCCACCCCCGAGTCACCTACTCGAGAGTTCGTAAACACTACACCAACTCCTTATGGCGGAGAAGCCTTCACAACGCC
The DNA here is from genome assembly GCA_022545495.1 of Chrysanthemum lavandulifolium. NCBI lineage: Eukaryota > Viridiplantae > Streptophyta > Magnoliopsida > Asterales > Asteraceae > Chrysanthemum > Chrysanthemum lavandulifolium. Next base: position 194,076,880 of record CM040240.1, read on the forward strand.
GCTTAACCTTTTTCCGATACAAAGCTAAATACCGAGTTCTTTCACACCAAGGCGAACCACACCTAACACAACGTCGCCTACCCTTTATACGGTGCTAGGCTAACCACCGAGTTCTTTCACACCTTAGAGAACTAATCCTTCACAACGTCGCCTACCCTTTATTAGGTACTAGGCTAAGTACCTAGTTCTTTCACACCTTAGGTGAACTACACCTTCACGACACAACACCTAATCTCAAGGAGATCTACCCTTGTTACAACACCATCAAGGATATCACCATCCTTGTATATAAACAAATACATATATGTATAACGATGCACCTCATCGATTATACGACCTAGGCATTCTTCCCAAATGCTACTTGATTTGATTCTTTGGCATCCTTCACTAATGCCTTTGACACAACGCTTGGCACCCTTCACTAATGCCTTCGTCTTGACACCTTTAGCATCCTTCACTAATGCTTTGACACGAATGATGAGCACCTTTCACTAATGCTTTATCTTGACACTTTCGGCATTCTTCACTAATGCCTTCAACCCAACATCTATGGAGAAAGGAAGAACTATCAACAAGATAACCTTAGTAGTCTTGATGATGACGAAGCATGGCAACTCATGGACTTTGAGCTTGCACGTCTTCAAGAGGTGGTGATCTTTCCTTTAGAGGAACCTAGTAGATCACACAAAACAAAAGACAAACTACATAGATCACTTAGATCCGAGGTTAGAGGGTTAGAATACTTTGGGAAGTATATATAAAAAGCACACCTAGAGAGGAAGAAATGGCTCTCTATTTATAGAGGAAATTCTTTCTGATCCCCGATCCCACGGATCCCTACCACAAGGGATCCGCTAGCACAAAGCTAGGGATCCGTGGTCCGCTCCTCTTGTCCATGGGTATTTTTGGTTAAGGGTCATGGTTCATGGGTTGTGGGTTGATCCATGGTTTTCTTTCTAGATACAATGTATCTTAAGGATACAATGAACTTGGTTAAGTGGTATATATAAAACCATGGATTATGGGTCAAAACCATTTGCTAGTATTTACCCTTTTAGTATATACTTGTATTTACCCAATTTAGCATACACTTAGTTTTTACCCATTTTAGTATACTTAGTTTAAGTATATGTTTAACCCAATATGTAAACACTAGTTGTTGTACATATGTATCTAAATCATAAAAACACTTATACTTGTTTTAGTGTTTTATGTGAGAGCGTAAGTGTGTTAGAAAACTATTAACTCAAACTATTTACGACTCTATTTGTTTCGTTAAAATGATTTTATATTTGTTATCGACAAAACATTTGAAGATCGTAAAATATAAATAAACGCTTTCACGGCTTATTTGTATTAACATTGAAAGATTGGACCAAATCAACAAGTCTACTCATCCTTAGACTCGAGCACTTTGTTGCATTCTAGGCTTTAGTAACTTATTAGTAGAAAATGTATGGCTAGATCATTCTCTTAGTTTTAGAGATTTGTTGATTGTCTCGTTGTTTTATTGAATGATAACCTGTTTGCCATATTTCTCTGAGTATATGTTTGTTGTTTGTTTACATATCGTGATCTTATATTTAGCATTGCTTGATATATCACCTCTGCTGAATAATTTGTCACCAGACAGACGGATCCCTCCAAAATGCCTAGACGGATCCATCCACAAAGGGAACCGTGGGATCCGTGGTACAGAATAACAATTTACTACTAACTTGAGTCTTATTTGCAGGAAATTATGCACTATACTCTTGTTCTCTAACCTCTATTTTGTAGATTTTCAAAATACACATGAAGAACTTGACACCATAAAGCTAGGGAGCTTTGTGTCAAACCATATTGCAAAACCATTTGCAACATAATCCTTATTTGGATTATACTTCATGACACCCCATTGCAACATTGCAATCTTCATGGGGAGCATTTTCGTCCGGAAGGACGAACCATTTGCAAACATAATTGCAATACATTAGCTTACTTATTTTTATGTACTTGACGCCCTCACAAAGGGATGGACTCGTCAAGGGGGAGTTAAGACGAGAACCATTCCCGTCACTTACTCACTTTACATCTTTTATTTTTACATGTTTTTCTTAAAATTTTGTGTTAGTTTCTTTTCGACGCTCTTTTTGTTTCGACAAAAAGGGGGAGAAGAGAGTAAAAACTCTAATTCGAACTTTTACGAATTTTAGTTTTTCCTTAAGATAATTTTATGTTTTGTCAATAACAAAAAGGGGGAGATTGTTAATACAAATAAGCCGTAAAAACATTTATTTATATTTTACGATCTTCTAATGTTTTGTCAATAACAAACGTAAAATCATTTTAACGAAACAAATAAAATACGTAAATAGTTTGAGCCAATAGTTTTCTAACACACTTACGTTTTCACATAAAACACTAAAACAAGTATAAGTGATTTTATGATTTAGTAATATATATGTACAACAACTAGTGTTTACATATTGGCCAAAATATATACACAACTAGTATATATTATATAAATGGGTAAAAACTACAACCCATGGAAAATATCCATAACTCATGGTATTGACCCATACCCATTTGACTAGGTACATTGAACTCATGAGATACATTGTATCTAATAAGAAACCCATGGATCAACCCATAACCCATGACCCATAACCAAAATACCCATGGGCAAAGAGGAGCGTCCCACGGATCCCTAGGATTACACTAGACGGATCATTTGTGGGAGGAATCCGTGGGATCCGGGGAACAGTAAGTATTCCTCCTCTATAAATAGTGAGCCATTTCTTCTTTTTGGGTTGCCACTCTTACACATACTTTCCCTAAGTATTGTAACTCTCTAACCACTGATCCTAAGGGATCTTTCTATGTAGTTTGTCTTTTGTTTGTGTGATTCTCTAGGTCCCTGTTAAAGGCGAGATCGTCACTTCTTGAAGTCAAGCAAGCTCAAGTCCATGAGTTGCCAAGCTTCGTCATCATCAAGACAATTGAGGCTCTCTTGTTGATAGTTCTTTCTTCCTCCGTAGATGTGTTGTGTTGAAGGCATTAGTGAAGGATGCCGAAAGAGACAAGACGAAAGCATTAGTGAAAGGTGTTTAACGTCCGTGTCAAAGGCATTAGTAAAGAATGCTAAAGGTGTCAAGACGAAGGCATTTGTGAAAGATGCCAAGCGTTGTGTCAAAGGCATTGGTGAAGAATGCCTAAGAATCAAATCAAGTAGCATTAGTGAAGAATGCCAAGGTCGTATAATCGATGATGTGCATCATTATACATATAGTATTAGTTTTTTTCCAAGGATGGTGATATCCTTGATGGTCTTGTAATAAGGAGTAGGTCTCCTTGGGATTAGGTGTTGTGTTGTGTTGGGTAGTAGTTCCTCCATTATAATGGAACTAGGTACTTAGCCTAGTACCTACTAAAGGGTAGCGACGCCAGATAGGTGTGGTTCACCTTGGTGTGAAAGAACCCGGTGGTTAGCCTAGTACCGAAAAAAGAGTAGGCGACGTTGTGAAGGCTTCTCCGCCATAAGGAGATTGGTGTCGTGTAGTTTTTACGAACTCTCGAGTAGGTGACTCGGGGAGTGGAGTAGGGCAAGCAAGGTGTCCTTGTAGCCGAACCACTATAAATGCTCGTGTCGTGGTTATGTGCTTCTTACTCTTTCTCTTTCATTACACTTTTATATATCTATCTATCAACGTCCAACATACACATCTAAATAGATTGACATAATTCGATCTAAATATTTGAAAGGAAGTTTTTAATTGGTAAAACTATTGAACCCCCCCCCCCTTCTAGTTTTCCATAAATCTTTACACTAAAGCTTATTTATTTGACTAATTTAATTAATTAGACAGTTAGGAATCAACCGTTCTTGGGACGACCTCGGTCTTACCATTCCCTAACTACATGCGACCGGGTACACTGCCCATTAGTGCATTAGGTAGGCCATAGGTACACGAGTTACTATAAATGTAAAACCTGGTCAGTAAAACATGCATCAGCCTCAAAACTGTTCCAAATCAGAATGACTTGAGTCTTTGTTCCACTCATGGCCGTTGGACTATTAAATCCCATGCAACTAATATTGCACTGACCGTTATGTGATAGGGTTGAAAATTTTGAAGGCGACTATCAATAACGTCCACACTCTTGCATGCCTTCTCGTTAGAACTACCTAAACACAATAATCCCTAACCAAATAACCCACACAAAGCAAAACAATGGCCGACCTAATGTGCATGCAAAAGCATAACAAAGAATAATAGACACTATAGCTCCTAAAACGCATCATACACCTTCTCACTTACACACACTGATGAAACAACCTACAACAAACCTGCAAAAGAAAAATATAAATTGAGAAATCGAACATGCAACAATGAAAGAATTATCCAAAAAACGGCGTACCTACCACAAAATCAGTAGAAAAACCAAAAGACACGTAGCTTCACATCAAATAAAACAAAACGACATATATATTGCTTGAAAAGAGCCCAAAAAAAGTACACCATTTTGTGCTAATAACGGGCAATCTTTACGGGCTGCCAACTACTTTTTATCGGATAAATAAGGTAAAAACCCACCACCTACACACACAGCCATCCCTTAATTAAAAAGTATAAAAGAACATTTAAAATACCATTGCTTAATAAAAGAGTATAAAACAACGTTTAAAATAATACCACAAACGTCACCTAAACCCATCGCGTAACAAAAAAATATAAAAGAACGTTTAAAATAATACCATCGGCCTAGTGAACAAGCCATGGCTACAAATCCAACAATTTTCCCTGCCAAGATGCGACTCACCTCAACTGTAACTTTGTTTAGAAGCGCATTCACCATGGTTGCAAACATAAGTACAGAATGTCATGCCATACCATTATGCAAAGCGCTAGCTATACCGGATAAGCATAACAACTTGAAGACCATCACAACTAACTAATCAATAAGCTTATCACGGACATAGGTTGTTTCACATTACACTCTTGTTATAAGGTTTTTTTTACTTAGGCTCAGATAGGGTATCAATTTAGAAAAATCGGATACACCCACCATGGCTGCAACCCTTATTGATTGCCTTGCCAAGACATGTGTAATCTCAACTTTAAACAGACCCGTACAAATTCGTCACATCCTTGGAATGTTATGTCTATTTAACAATTAGAGCAAATGACTTTAAAAGATTGCCACCAAACCTGTTGAATCATTGAAAAATTGTCCAACATCAAGAACCACAACCGGCTGTTGCAACAGAAAGACAATAACGTTTTCACCAATAGAGCCAACATTCCGAAAGGCAACAGAAGAGCGTTCAACTGAAGGGCTAGCGGCACGCATAGCAACGTGCACATCTGTGGATTCAGTTATCAAAGTAGTCAAATATTCGTCACAATGTCAAACGAACAATGAAAACATCAGAACTCGGAAAACAAAAAGGTATGCTCAAAACCCGTTCATCGCTCGACGGTTGAAAGGCGAGCCCTTTCATACAAAGGCTGACGTTCCTCCATCCCAACATTCCATGAACAGTAACACTACATCCTCCAATACCTTCCTCAACTGTAACCAAACCACGCGAATCCAACGGACAACTACCTAGGCTGACAACATGGTCATTGGGTTGTAAATTTTGAGAACAACTATGAACAATGTCCACCCTCTTGCATGCCTTACTCCTAAGTATCATAGTAACAACCAAAGCATCTAAACAACAAAGTAACCTAAGCACAACAATCCCTAACCAAATAACCCACACACTGCAAAACAATAGTGAAGTAACGTGCATGCAAAAACATAAGAAACAATAATAGATACTATAGGTCGTAAACAACACCAAACACCTTTCGAATTACACACACCGATGAGACAACCTACAACAAACATACAAAAGAAAAACACAAACACAGAAATCTAACATGCAACAATGAACGAATGATCCAACAAACGGCATACCTACCACAAAATCTGGAGAAGGACCAAAAGACACGTAGCTTCACAGGAAAGTGATGCTCGTACGAAGCGCGTTCGGGGTCAAAGGAACTTCCTTTTCGTCGAGCAAGTTTTTCAACACCCTATGCAGTGAACCTAATCGTTGTAGTGTAGTATTGGGTAAGCCTCGGGGATTGATATCGTTCTCTAGGAGAATAGGAATGCTAGCAAGAAGTGTACTACGGTAAGGTTGAGGTTGAGGATGATTCTTTTTTTATCTTTTTTATATTTTTTTAGAAAACTAAGGGTAAAATCTCGGGGCAATGGATTTGGGGGTGGTACTTCTACCGATTACTATACTATTCTAATTATCTAATTCTACGGGTAGTCTTATGTCTATTGATGTGTGCTCATATGATGATTAAAAATGTGTTTACCTAGATACTACTACTCCCTAATTATCTTTTATTGTAGGTTGAATTGTCACGTCCTTATTCCTAACGCGTTGTGTTTCCTAAAGTCGTATGGAGTGCATATGCCCTAACTCTTTGAGGTCACCCTTGAGTGTAGTCTACGAAATCCGCTATCTCATTCATAAACTAACTTTCACAAAGATTATTTAAGCATTAAACACAACGATAGCCTAGTCACACTCTTAAGCCAATTAAAATTAAGATAAGAGACAACCTAACAATAATTAACAACTAGGTTTCATAGATCTAAGCAAACACACAAGAAATTTAGCTAGACATGTTAAACAAGCAAGCATACATACAATCAAAGGAAGACATAATGATATTATTGGATTAAAACACTTATCTTGATGTATAAAATAGGGTTTGGGACCCTAAGATACTGTCCAAGTCGGACCATAAATGTTTAGGGTTTTTACTCTAAAAGTCTACCTCCTACAATACTGAAAATTCGAATTCTGTATATAGATTTACACTTGCGACGGCGTCGCCTTACGGGTGGGACGCCGTCAAATTCGTCATTAGTGTTTTCGTCTTGGCCAAGTTATCGTTGGGACGGCGTCACCTTGTAGTTGTGACTCGTCGGTCTTCATATGGGACGTCGCCTTGGTTCGTGAATTTGGGCCGTCGAGATGAAAAGTCTTAGCGACGCCTTCTTCTTCAAAGCTCGACGTCGGTGTTATGAGCCAAAATTCCACCGAGCCGTCGGTGCATGTTTTTATCAAATCAGAGAGGGACGGCGTCGCCATTGATTAGGGCCGTCAGTTCACTTTGAGCGGCTTGAGTGGCTTTGATCTTAACTTTGCCATTTTCTTCATGTATTTACTCCTTTTCGTCAAAAATGCATCATTCCAAATTTTGCTTCAAGAGACCTAAAAGTGAAAATGAACGAAATTAAGCAAGAACGGATATAAAAGTGGTCGATTAAGGGATTAAATGACCCTTAAAAGTTTACGTTTTAAATCCTTATCAAATATCCCTACACTTGGTATTTGCTTGTCCTCAAGCAAATGTGCTTTTGGCCAATCAATCTATAAGTTAGGGGGCATGAAGCATTGGTTTAAAATAATTCACAACAAGTAAAAGCACCGCAATAGTCATAACAAGCACGGAAATTATATACTAGCACCTCACAAGGGGTGTTTGGATTCTCTCATCTCTCGGATGTATAAGAAATATAATAAATGGAAATGGAATATAAACACTCATTACTTGGCATAGTACATAGATTACCATAGTCTTGAGACTAGATCAAACCTCCACCGCTTTGGCATAAGCACCTAGGAACAACTATCTAAGAGGTCTTGAAAAGGGTTGTAACGTTAGGCTTACGGTAGGGAAACAAAGGGTTTGGTTGGATAGGCGATTTAGTGGTGGCAAGTCAAAAATCTTATGTTACAAGCATTAAAAAGCGTGGCATTGCTAAGCCAAGACTCAACTCGCTAACTCTAGATAACTTGAAACAACCATACATAAATTTAAAGATATAAACATAAAGATAGATGTAGGATGGTAGCCCGAATCTTTTTTTCTTCATTTTTTTTCAATTTTTTTTCAACACTTTTTTTTCGATTTTTTTTTTCTTTTTGCATACATTTTTACTCCACCATCCTCTACGATAACATCAAAATATAAGGGATTTATAGGAGCATCCCTACACTTGAGTTTTTATTTGTCTAACACTAATTTGACCCGATTTGAAAAGATCAAAACATTTGGAGTATTTAATTACGTAGACAAAGGGAATTTGAAGTTAACGTTCCTTCCCGTTACTCCATAAAATATCACTTTTACCCATGAGTCCCAATCATCCCAAAACTGTGTACAAAAGATATGACTCGACTTAGCAACCATGCAAGTAACTAGATAATTGAACTAAGGGTTTAGTAATGATAACAGTAATGCACTAAAGGTGAGTGCATACAAGGTAGGCTAAGGCGATTTGGGTGTACATTTGGGGGTGGATTGTAAGCAATGCACTTCATTGATATTCCGGAAAACCAAAACATCACGATAACCGCGAAAAGTATAGGCTCTGAGGGGTTAACTAGGGGTATCGTGTACTATAGATAAGTACATCGCAAGGGTGTAGGGTAATTAGTCAACCGATGTGGAAGAAGTAATTATAATACAGGTTTCAAACAAGGGTTATGCTAATGCCTCTTATCATTTAGTTATTCCTAACTACACAAGTATAGTCTCACTAGCGATCTCGGAATGCATCACAAAACAAGTTCTAGAATCTATAATACTACCGGTACACTCTCGAAGCATTAAAGTTGAATGCTTTAATTCCTAAAGATCTAGGGGCGAACCTCACATTTTTGGGGTGAAATTTGAGTGGTAAACGGTTTTTGTGCTAGTCATATAACTCCTATCCATGAGATGCTTTATTAAGACTAAAGTCCCGCCCGTACATGTTATAAAAAAAATTTAAGGGTACTAAAATTGCCCTAACAAATATTTCTCATAGCTTATTACACAAATGACCAAGGACAAAACAAATAGTCAATGATAAGCATAGTTTCTAAGTTCTCATTTTATTCTCCCTCCCTACACTTAAACTGAACATTGTCCCCGATGTTCCTCGAAAGTATCAAAGTTATGATAAAGGAAGGTAAGTAAAAGAGAAAGAAACTAGTATTCCCCTGATTAACTTGGTAGGATCCGTGTGAAGTTGTGGTTAAATTCTTTTCCAAGAAGAATGTATACTTGATAAGCTCCATCCAATGTTATGTTTCTTCTTCTTGCCAAATATAACATGCACACTTTAAGAAAACAGTCGAAACCTTAGCGTAAAATCGGCGGTAGAACTATATATGACACAACTACACTAGGATATAATGCTTGTGGAATGGATGTTTGCAGATTTTCTGGAAAATTAAGACCTGAGAATTTCCAAAAATTTATCAATAGCACAGAAAACGAAAAAAAAAATTTAAGTTGTTTGTGCTAGACCTGACGCCATCAGGCTTTAATCTTGACGCCGTCAGGTTGTCATGACAGAAACTGGTCTGCTGCGTTTTCCTAGAAAAATTCTAGAAAAATTACATCCTTAGAATCTGGAAAAATTCTTGCAAAACATCCATTATGACTCGATACAAGCATTTGACTCTAATAAACACACATATATATCAATTTCACTAATTGTAATTCTCATGTTCACGTTCTTGAAAAAGGTATGTAATCTTCCCTACACTTATCTTTTTGTAAAATACCTTTATATGTAATTAAGACGAGGTTAAAGACAAAATAAAGCATTTTCATAAATTCAAACATGAGAACATACAACAATGAAAAAGATATATGACACACAAACAAGCAAAAAATTAAGCATGGGTTGCCTCCCACGAAGCGCTTTTCTTTATTTATGAGTCTTGTAGCTAGATTCGAAGTCGTGCTTCTACGTTGTCTCGTTCTTCATCCTCAATGAAAACTCTATCATATTGACAAATTTCTCATCTACTCTATACCTAGGTCCAAGGGTCAAACAATCCCTATAGTAGAGCCTCCTTTTCTCCCACATAAAGTTCAAGCCTTTTTCAACATCTTCTTCGCTTTTTCCTCAAAAGCTCTAATGTTATCTCGTTCATAGAGGGACAAAGGGCCATATCCGTTCATCTTCCAAGGCATCCTATAAGTAATTTCATCGCCCCCTTCTACAAATCTAACTGTTCCTCGGACTTGTTATAGCTTAGTTTGGACTTTTCAACAAACGGTTTTCTCGTTAGATCATAAATATTGTGTAGTTTGATGATTCGGTGGTCTAGGGAGATGATTATACAAGTATGCCATTGTTTAGAGAGAGAAGAGATGAGAGGATGATTCTAGTGAGAGAAAGATTAACAAAAAGAAAAGGTTAGATTGAGCACCACCCTTCCAAGGATGGAAGGGGTAATTATAGTTACTGAGACAATACGTCCTCCCCGCCGGATTGTGGATCGGTATATAGTGGGTAAAGACCCGCCTTCCTCCACGGTGTTGCACTAAGCTAATAACTAAACTAATAAACACGTAAATAACGATATGTCTACGAGCTAACTTATGCTAGATTATATTTGGGGTGTGGGACTCTTCACTCTTCACTATGGATTTTACATTTTGAATCCTAGCATTCTATTTTGTCTTCTGTTCTGAGCTTGTAGACTTTAATTCTTCACTTCTGCAATCTTTGTGCTTTAGCAGTGACTCTTCAAAGTCCGAATGCTTTGTACTTTTAGTGGAGGTCTTTGAACTGATCCACATCTTGATGATCTTCGAGCTTTCTTTGAGATCATCAGCCACAGTAAATCTCTAGATCACCCTTTATTGTGTTGCCTTCATGTGATGTTGTGACTTTTGGACCGACATGCTCACATTTTGGATCATGATATCTTCTCATCAGAGTAGCGGAAGCTTCTTGTTGATTCATGATATTTGTATCAGAGTAGCAGAAGCATGGATTGAAAAATATCAGAGTCAGTTGATGAAGATATGCACTTATCATGATTTCTTTAGATGTGAAAGCGATGTGTGAGCATGCGGCTATGGATTGACTCTCAATTCGATCACCGCAACCGTCGGGTGTTCCCGCATACAACAGCTTAGCAATAAAGCGCACGAAAGTGTCTTTGTCACTTCGTTGAATTGAGGTGCACGCCCACGGTTCCCGTTGATCGGTACAAGTACTTCCTGATCGGTATAAATCAAGAATCTCCTTGACAGGGTTTCGCATCTGCTCTAGCCGTTCTCAAACCGGAACGTCTCAAAGAAGACAACACGGAGTGAGTGAATCAGCGAATTGAGATTCACTGATTGATGAAAATGATTTGAAAACAATCGTGTATTGCTTAATAGAAAGTGTTTTGCAATACAACGAAGGTTTTATGGAAGATCAATTATCAATCATAAATACCCTTTAATTTTGAAATATTAATACACAGTCGATTGTGCTACAGAAAAGAATTTTAAGCACAACGACCGGTTTTTCAAAGGTATCCGTCAATCCATTTCCTGGACCAAGGTTGATTCAAGAGTGAATCGCCCCATCGTTTCTATCCAGTTGTCACATGCTTGATCTATTGGATAGATCTCACATGCCACCCACCAAGAGCTTTTTTGATGTTGGCTCTAGAAGGCTTTCCATCTTCATCGTGAATATTTTACATATCACTCGGATGTTCTGGTAATACCACAAGGATAATGCCTAGGAATCTTAAAATATATTCTTACTTTCCACATTGTGTGAAACAAAGCAAGTCTTCAAGAATAATGTGTCCTAACGAGATTTATTGATGATCTCTTGGCTCTAGACTCAATAGTGCACTTTGGTTTCCTATGCCGAGACTAGGGAGAGGGTCTCCTTCTTCAATATCAACAATCTCTAAGAGAAAGTCGATAGATTATGTAGGTTCCCGTGAGAATGAAACAAGCCCTTTTAAGAGGAACTTGAGTAGCTTGGAGAGTTAGGTGCGGTCGTCCTTTGGGTCCATGATGTCTTGTCTTCAATACCAGTGTTACCTTAGTAGAAACTAATAGCATATGTATTAAACCCGGTTACGCCTAAGGTTGAATTAATGGAGGGCTATTTCTTTTCACCCTTTCACATTTAATTCTTTTCATTCTTCAACCCTTCATTATTACCGAGACTTCATTACTAGAACCTTGTTGGGTATGTTCTAGTACTAGCTCTATCTCAGTCCGCACTCTTCCGATTTTCTCATTTTTCTCCCTTTTCAATATACCTAAGGACTCTACACTATCTAGTGGATTGTCCCTGGGTAGATCCCTCCGTCTCTGGCGGGATCGTGGGAACTAATACCTAACCTAACCATCCTTATAACACCATGCATAAAGTAAATTGATCGGTCTTTTGGTACAGTTCATTCCTTCTCGAAACCAATTGAAAAATAATTTGGAAAATCAATCAAGGTACTTGTGATATAAAATCAAAGCATTTTGTACCTTAATTGTTTTTTATCATTTAGAAATGCTCCCCCTCAAAATATGCATATGATTTTGAAATTGTTTCGCACATGGAGGCAAGAGTTATTTGAAATATATTCTTGATCACAACTTTCATAGAAAAAGCCATTTGATTTTCTTGGTAAATTCTCCCCCTCAAAATATGCGTTGGTTATTTGAAATCATTTAACACATAGAGGAAGGAGTTCTTTTGAAGTACATCCACGATCACACTTGCCATTAAGAAACCATTAGAAAATCAATCAAGGTACTTATGTTAAAACATAGAAATCCATGTACCTTGATAGTTTATTTTCTTTTGAAATGCTCCCCCTCAATATGTGCTTCGAGATTCGAAAGCGTTTAGCACATATGGGAGAGCAACTGCACTTTGAAACAAAATGATCACCTTTATCGATTTCATATTAAATCACAAATTCTCCCCGATCAAAAATATCAAACCCTTTGAGATTTTGGATCCCAAGTGATTTAATAAGGTTTAGAAAACATGGGAGAATATGTGGCCCGGTTTAAATACTCATCATGTTTTGGATACTCTCAATCATGTGCATCATGTATTGAAATCGTTTGGCACATGGAGGCGGGAGTGCCTTTAAAGGACTAAAACCAATTCCATTTAAACAGATTTGAGATTTAAATCACGATCTCTCCCGATCAAAATTTCAAACCTTTTGAGATTTGTGATCTCAATTGATTTAAATCATTTAAAAATTTTGGGAAAGACGTGGCTGATTTAATTATGAAAATGATGGATAAGGAACATATTTAGACATTAAAGATTGTTAGTGTCGGTATGATTATTTTAAGAGATCTTAAGGTAAAATAAAACAATTTCACAATCAAACAAGAATGAAAAAAATTCATTTTGAAAGATCTTTGAGTTTTAAAGAAAATCATACCATGACATAACATTAAATCTTTAGATCACCACTTTATATTGTACAAAACGGACTTTTGATGAAATATCGTTTGAAAATATTTAGTTTGAAATCACTCTCCCCTCAATCCATGACATTAGTCGTTGATTGAGTGACTTTAGTTTAAAATGAAGTCCGGTTGATTTCCAAATTTTGAGTTCAATTTATTTTCAAAAAATATTTTTCCATTTTCAAAACAATATTTTCAAAATTATTTTTAAGAAAATAGTATCATCCACTACTTATCCTGCACAAAGATACGTTAGGTGGTTAAGAGTAACAAGTTGCTTCTGTTGTTGCTGAGAGGATTAAAGAAAACCAACTGCAGATGCAGTAAGACCTCTGAAATTGCATCTATCATGCCAACTATCCATAGAGAGATCCAATTAAGCTTCGTTTCTTCTTTTGTCAACCCAAGAAATAGTTACCCTTTCCTTTCGCATCCAATCATCTTCATTTTGTAGGATCCGGATCGGGAACATTCTTATATGCCATGATATCGCATCGTTAGTGAACACAAATAGATATATGGTGGTTGACATCACCCAAACATCAATCGACTAATAAAAGTCAATCCAACATATCAAACAGATCATGTAAAGCATGGGAATAATGTGTTCATCAAACTCTAATCATCTAATCCTAACAATGATATCCTAAGCTCCTAGTCCTTCAACGTAGGCAAAGATCTTTTTCTGTTAAGCACATAGGATGATTATATAAGCCCGTTAGATGATATAAATTTGAAAACATTCTCCCCCTCAATCAATGACTCATTTTCTGAAAAGTTTAAAAAGCACTGAAGTCATTGATTGAGTTTTCAAATTTTACGAAAACTCTGATTCTGATAGATTTTCAAGCAACTCATTTTCCACCATTTAGAAAACAACAAATATTTTTCTGAAGAATTTTAGAAAGAAAAACATTTGAGTAGGAACAGCAGTCCTTTTAACGACATGCTTTCCTCATTTTGTTTTAGGATAAGTGCTCAATATATTTGAAAATTGGTTTAGCGCAGCACTTTCCTTTTTTGAATAACGGGTTGCTATCTGAAATAATAGCAAGCTATAGTTTTTTTTTTAAAAGACATGTTTGGAAAAGAATATTTATACCTTCTGATCAAACTTCATCTAAAGTCCTGTGCCATTGTTGAATGACATTTCTAAGACCGTAGATGTTATCGATACCAGAAGACATGTCTTGAAAAAACAATATTTTTGGAATTTTCAAATTTTCTGATTTTTATGGGTTTTTGAAAGTTTTATATTTTTCTATTTTCTTTTTACTGGTTTTATATTTTTGTATTTTGGTTTTTGATAAATATTTACAAAGATATTGTAGATGATATAGTTTAAGAAGGAAGATGATACGAGTACCGAGATAAGGATATCGAACAACCCGTTGTAGAAGATAGAAGTCATCATCTCTTAAACTTCCACCACCAAAGCTTCCGAGGCTCCGAATGATGAACATGAGCCTTTAAGAAAGAGAGACTTTGGCGACTTCCCCAAACCGAAAATCCATTAGATGAGCAGATTCAAGCTCTATTTCAAGCTTGCCTTAGCCAGTGCACATAGGAGCACACCATTATCATCAATCTTGCTCGCTCCTTTTAAGAATGATCATCGTGATTCTTCGTTCGGGTTATATCATCAAGATAGAATAGCAACGATCATCCCACACTTGAATGAATCTTCTCATAATTCTTTTCCATCAAGTCAAGCGATGCATCCCCAAAGGTGTCAAGAGACAAATTCTCCAAGTAGTTGAATTGATGCAGCCAGTCTCTTAGAATAGAGCTCACGAACCCAAATACACATATACCCAAAGACAGAGAAGCTTATGACATCGAATTAGCATATTTAGTCCGATAGCCAAAGAATAACCCCGATGTATACTTTTCTCTCCCTTGATGATAGTGTATGAAGCTCAAGAACCCGAAGTACCCAAATGCCCAAAGAAAGAATAACCGATAACACTGAAGTAGCATGCTGAATCACTAATTATCTCTACGGAAGTCAACTCCGGTATAAGTGATTATTACAGAATCACTAATTAAGCTCTCAAGTGAAACAGCTGAGCGCCCCCAATGTACACAATCTCTCTCCCCTGATGATTGTGATATCATCGAAATCATCACACACTTGTGTACCTCTTTTATCACCGTAAACTAACTCTTCCATCTCTTCCCCACATAGTTGGAATAAGAACACTAAACGCCATGAGTCAAACCTTGAGTTTCTACGGTAATGACATTTGTCTTCCCGGATATCTTCAATCACTTAGAAGTATTAAGTTCATCAAGTTTACTCGCGCTTAGATTCGTGTCTCCTTCCCCTTCTTGGTTTTGACACTTCGTAATCAACAACACATTATAAGCCCGGATACTTGAAATCTTTTAAGAAGACCACATGAAATCTTTGTGAGAATCAACTTGTCAAGGACGGTGTGAGCAAGTCTAATTGGGATTAAATCGACTTTTCACTCTCCCCAATTAGTGCTCTCTCCTAAACCGATAATCTTTTAATAAATGCCGAATAAGAAGAAGTCTTTTGATAATCAAATGCAACTCGTCTTTTAGTCTTCTAACATACATCGGAAAATGTAGAACCGATCAGACTCGACCTTCTTCTAGATTGTCCATTTGGGAATAGAAAGTTAACATCTTCTTCTCACCAAATGCATTCCCGTTAACTTATATATAGCAAATCCCTTAACTAAAATCCCTCCCAATCAAACAAGAACAGAAAGATGTTCATCAAGGAAATAAGCAATCACCCAAGCGAACACATGAAATGGTAACACGGAACACTGATATCTTCAATTTGTTGCCCGAGATAGTTGAAGGTGGATAAAGTAGAAGATCTTTGACACAAATCAACCCAACTCTCTCCCCTGATCAGAATCAACCCATCTTCGACACAAATCGCTTCATAAGTCATTAAGCCCGATCAGGTAAACTTGTTGTGAGTCTTTGGTGTACACATTTTCTCTCCCCTGATGATTCTGATAGATCGGAATCATCATGATGATGTGTACGTGAAGCATTAACCGGAAGCACTTGTCGTTAAACTCATTAGTCCGTGAGAAGATGTCAACCAGCGGCTCTTAGAAGAAAAACTCCATGTGAAGATGACCCGGTAAGAAGAAGCTCGGTTCTTACATGAGTTTGAAGACGAATGACCATTTATTCTCTAATATTAATCAACATGCAGTATTTTCACACTTTTCTCCCCCTCAAGAATTGCATATGAAGTTGCCATTCTTGATTAACCAAGTTAAATCATCACGATGTAGTTTATTCACACTTCTCCCCTGCAAAACTTGCATTTGATGTCGTCATTGCCGATTTTGATTGAGCGGATGAAATAAGAATACAAACAATGGTAAGTAGATCCACTTGGTGACTTAGCGCACATGGAAAAAGCATGAAGCATGTTGATGGGAATGGTCATAAATGAGAATATTTCTCTTCTTCTAAAGATAAAGCGCATTGAAACGTACACTTTTCTTTTCCTTAGATAACGAGGCTTGAACTGATATGTCCAAACGTCATTATCTCTCTCTTTTCAGCATCTCTAGGAAAAACTTATAATCAACCCCATTATCATTCAGTAGGCTCTTTGTCATGACAGCTGATGGAGAAAAACCCAATATGATGAATTTGACCCTGAAGTAAAATAACCCAAACTCGTGACTTAAACTTGCACATATGTAACAAAGAGCGGTGTCGAGAGTTCATCCCCCTTTGAATCCCTAAGTACTCTCTACTCTTCATCCAACCAACCATCAAGTATAAGACGTACATCACCTCTTGAAAATCTATAATTTAATGTGACACTGAGCACTACAACGTAACTCCTTAAAGTGATAGTTATTTTGTGGTGGTAAGAGACCAATTCCCCCAAGTAGTAGAAAGAAAAGGAAAAATCACCAAAAAATAACTAGATTTCCAAGTCTTCGTTTTTGAAAATATTAAAAGCTCGAACAAGGATCTCAAGAATCTTCATCCAACCATCCCGATACCTTCGATACTAAGTACACTCGCCGTGATATTTCACTTCAACCTCAAATAAATAATCTTCAATTAACGCCGTTGTCACATCTTGTGGTTAAAAGATTAAATCTAGCCTCCTTTTATGTTTTAAGTGAACTATGATAATGGTTTCATCCCGACCATGGTTAAACGCACATAACTCCGTAAAATTATGTAATAACCAAACTGCCAAGAAGACAATCCAAACAAACACCCAATTCATGAAGTACACCTTTTATCCTTCTTCAAGTAGAAACCGTAGCACCAACATCGATAAGATTCAAATACACTTTCCTTTCTCCAGATGGTTCTATCATTACGGATTTTACAATTCTATGGTTTAAACCGAGAAATAGTTTCTTTCATGGATTTTACAAAACCAAGAATAAACCGTAAGATAGATCCGAAATGCACTTTACTATTACCGGGATGTTTCCATTTTCACGGATTTTACAAATCTATGATTTAAACCAAGAAATAGTTTCTTTCACGGATTTTACAAAATCAAGACTAAACCGTAAACAATGTCATCTTGAATGTGATTTGACAACTTTGGTTTCGTGAGTATCGCTTTAGGGAACATGCAATGTTCTTCAACGATTCATCTCCACCATCAACAATTCTTTACCCAAATGTAGACTGACTTCACAAACCATACTAAGTCAAGTAGTATACGCTACTTTTCCCGGAGGTTGACCTTATCACATCAAAGTACACGTTTCTCCCCATGATGGTTTCGAACTTTTGGAAGCATCATAACGTGTACGACTATTTGCACGAGAAGTTCTTATCATAAGCAAACATCTTGAAAAATCATGACTGACGCTGACTATTCTTTGAAAGATTTTGCTTAGACTGTGAAGTATCATTGACATTCTGTGGCGTCGAATAACTCATGGGAATTGTTGTTCACATCACAACCATTAAACACTTTGGTAAACATGTCATTCACTAATTCTGTAGGTAATAGCTGAGACCATTTGGTGAAGTAAACCCGATATACCAAACTTGAACTTGAAGTAGAATTCCCCAGATTTGTTACTTAAGCTTGTACTAAACCTTGTGAAAAAGAAACGGTGTACCCAATGTACAAAAACTCTTGACGTATCCTCAACTGCGTGAGACACCGAAGTGATAGTTACGTTGTGGGTTAAGCGAGAAAGAATCACAAAAGTAACTAAATAGCCAAGTCTTTATCACACTCTATGAATGCCCAAACAAGTTATCTTGAGACATGCAACCAACCAACGCCTCAATGATAAAGAAGTTCACCCGTGAAACGTCACTTCAATTTCTCGTAAGCAATACCGCATAAAACCCCGTAGTCATACCTTTTCCATTATTAATTCAAGCCGTGAATTTGTATCCTCCGTGAAAATATACCATACCAAAATACCACTCTTTAATTAGGATATAACATTGATCGTCTATATATATGCCCAAATCCATCAATACATAAATCCATCAGCCCATTCCAAATTTATCGTTAGAACAAGTATTAGGCCCAAAACCCATATCCAATGAATTTAGTTAAAATGGTGTACAGCCCACGAACCAAATCCAATTTGATATATAAAACCGTTAGAACCAGATAATCTCAAACCTAACCCTAGAGACACATTCTCAAATATTCGCCTACCACCAATAATTCTCTCCCACCTAAACTCCTGGAACTCATCTCAATCATAGAACTCCATCAAAACCGATTAAAAGATATCTCATTCTCAATTCCCATATATCATCAGTCATATCCGATGTTCATTATCTATCACAACCCACGAACAAGTCTCAAACCCAAAGATGTCATTCTTGCTCGTTCTCACACGACGTTACTTCAAGGGAAATGATTTCAATATCATTTTAAAATGGTCTTAGGTAGGTGATATGTTGTGGTTTGTCTTCGATTGTTTTTCTATAATGAGAGTCAAATAAAACGCTTAATGAAAAAATATAAAACAACGTTTAAAATAATACCACCGAGCCAGTGAACACGCCATGGCTGCAAATCCAACAATTTGCCCTGCTTAGATGCGGCCTACCTCAATTGTAACTTTGTTTATGAGCAACCAAAGTAAACAAATGGGCGAAGCCGCCATGGCCGCAAATTCAAGAACTTGCCCCATCAAGATGCGGCTTACCTCAATTGTAACTTTGTTAAGAAGCGCGACCAACAACCACAATAATGACAACTAATTCCACAAAACCAAAATACCACGAAGCCCAACAAATAAAACAGCATGCGGAGCATTAAAAAATTAAATAAAATGTTTAAAATATTACCACAGTCGTAGCAGTTTAATATAGATATATATTTATCCAACAATTTGCCCTGCCAAGATGCAGCTAACCTCAATTGCAACTTTATTTAGAAGCGTATTGACCATGGTTGCAAACATAAACTCAAAATGTAATGCATGTTTTGTTACCCATCATGTTTTTGAAACAGAAATGAGAATACAAATACTATTTTGCACAACAACATCGGCGTAAATATCAATTAGACTACAGGCACCAACAGAAGCATGCTTTCTAAGCAATCAAAGTAAAGAAATGGGCGAATCCGCCATGGCTGCAAATTCAAGAACTTGCCCCGCCAAGATGCGGCCTACCTCAATTGTAACTTTGTTAAGAAGCGCAGCCACCATGGTTCGAAACAACTAATTGCACAATAACTAACCGTGATTAACAAACTGATGGTAACAACCACAATAACAACTAATTCCACAAAAACCCCAAAAATGAAATCGAAACCCTAACTCGAAACCAATTCAAACTAACTCAATAAGCTAAAATAGATCGAATAAATGTTTCAAAGAAACCGATTTACCAATTCAAACTCATAACAACTTGATTTTATATCAACAAATCAATAAGCTAAAATAGCTCAAGATCGAAAATTGACAAATGATTATACCAATGTTAGAAAGAAACCGACAATGTCGAGAATGGGTAGAAAAGTCCCATATTTTTATTATTTTGAGTCCCCAACACCCAAATATAAAAGGCAAGGAAGGAATCGCGTGAAGCTTATCTATAAGTAAAGTGATGGTTGCAATTCAAGCTTGAATAAGGTAAATGAAAGCGTGGGTAGAGCTTGTTTAAGACCAAGAATAAGAACCATTGGTTTCGGCATACTTGGTTGGTTGGTTGGTTGGCGAGATTGATTTGAGTTGTTTTGGAATTGAATTGCGCTATTATGACATATACCTCATGACTCGTGCTTGTGGACTCGATATGAGCCCAACAAAATGCGGAGCATTAAAAAGTGCATTCATAGCATCATATTGAGTCGATACACCCACATGAGGAATACCAAACACTAGGATTAAATAAAATAGTTTAAAATATTACCACCGAACTATATTGGGGTGAGAATCGGTTTAATATAGATATATAATAATGATATAACACTATATAGGATTACAATAAGAGTCGTGATTGAGGCTTGCAAATTGATACGCCCTTTTAGCATGATTTCGTATTTGAAAGATGTTTGGAATCGTGGTTGGTGGAAGCTTGGCAGAAGGCGGGGTTCAAGGATCATTTCGACTACGATAAACTTTGGGGACCTATCTTATTAAATCATGTTTTGGGCCTAATAATTATACTTTTGGATTAAATGTTTTGAATACTTAAATTTGGGATTGGTTTTGAATGTTAAATGACTATCTTTTGCAATACTTGTGTGCGATACCAATCCAATAGTAACGCTTGAAAACTTGATTAAGTCTTCATTGCATCGAGATTTGGGGTGTTACAAGCTTATCTATAAGTAAAGTGATCAAAGGAACTTCCTTGATTGAGGCTTGCAACTTGATACGCTGCTTCAACGCGTTCGGGGTCAAAGCAAGTTTTTCAACACCTAGGCGATGAACCTAATCGTTGTAGTGTAGTATTGAGGTAAGCCTCGGAATTGATATCCTTCTCTGGGGAATAGGAATGCTAGTGAGAAGTTACTACGCTAAGGTTGAGGTTGAGGAAGATTATTTTTATCTTTTTGGTTTTTAGAAAATTGAAATTACGAATCTCGGGGTATTGGATTTGGGGTTGGTATTTCTACCGATTACTCTACTTATCTAATTATCTAAACTAAGGTGAGTGTAGTCTATGTCTATTGTTGTGTGCTCTTATGATGATTAAAAATGTCTTTACTTAGATGTTATTACTCCCTAGTTATCTCCTATTGATGGTTGAATTGTCACGTCCTTATTCTTAACGCGTGTGTTTTCTAAGGTCGTAGGGTATGCGTTTATCCTAACTCTTTGAAACTACCTAAGGTTAATGACTACAAAATCTCTAGGATACATAAACTTAACACTAAGGTTATCTTTAGATATTTAGCCTACAATTCCACTAGTAACTATAAGCTAAGGTTCAACAAAGACTAATCAAGCATTAATAACACAACGGATGACCTATCGCAATACTAGGTCAATCACAATTAAGATGAGAGACAACCAATCAATATTCAATAACTAGGTTTCATATATCTAAGAAAACACACAAGTAAATTAGCCGGACATGGAGAACATGCAAGCGTACACACAAACAATTGAAGACATGATTGAATTAATGAAGTAAAACACTTACCTTGTTATAAAATAGGGTATGGAACCCTAAGATACTGCCCAAGACAGCCTTGGTTCGGTTTAGGTTTTTACTCCACAAAACTACCTCTCTAAACCGAAAATTTGATTCTATATATAATGTTACAAGATGCGACGCGCCACTCTTTAATTGTGACGCCGTCGGTCGCCGCCATTAGGGTTTCGTCTTGGCCACGTCAACTCGTGATGGCGTCACCTTATGCTCGTGACGCCCCCCGACGTCGCGGATCCAAATCTAGGCCGTCCCGAGTTGCGACGCCTACTCTTTAAACATGATGCCGTCACTTGTAAAATAGCAATTTGCTCTCGAGTCGTCTCAAGATGTGTCGTGACGGCGCCGCAATTAAGCCGTGACGCCGTCCCCTTCATTTTCCAAAGACTTGAGTGTCTCGATTCTTGACTTGGCCATTTTCTTCAGATATTCGCGCCTTTTCGTCCGAATAAGTGTCATTCCAAGAATTTGCCTTCAAAAGACCTAAAAGTGAAAAGGAACGAAATTAAGTAGTAACGGATACAAAGTGATCAATTAAGGGTTTAAATGACCCTCAAAAGTGTACCTTTTAAATCCTTATCAAATATCCTTACACTTGGTATTTGCTTGTCCTCAAGCAAATGTGCTTTTGCCAATTAATTTATAAGTTAGGGGTCATGAAGCATTAGTTTAGAACGATTCACAACACATATAAGCCCATAAAAGTCATAACAAGCACGAAATTACATACTAGCACCTCACAAGTGGTGTTTGGATACTCTCATCTCTCGGGTGTATATGAAATATATCAAGTTGAAAATGGAAGATAAACACTCATTAACCGGTCCTAGTACATAGATTACCATAGGCTTGAGACTAGATCAAACCTCCATCGCTTTGGCGTAAGCACCTAGGAAAAACTATCCAAGAGGTCTTTTAAAGGGTTGTAACGTTAGGCTTACGGTAGGGAAACAAAGGGTTTGGTGGGATAGGCGATTTAGTGGTGGCAAGTCAAAAATCTTTATGTTACAAGCATGAGAAGAATGGCGTTGCTAAGCCAAGACTCGACACTCTAAACTCTAGATAAATTGAAACAAACAAACATAAATTTAAAGATAGATGTAGGATGGTAGCCCGTTTTTTTTTTTTTTTTTTTTTTTTTTTTTTTTGAACACTCTTTTTTCGATTTTTTTCATACACTTTTACTCTACCATCCTCTACGATAACATCAAAATAATAGGGATTTATAGGCACATCCCTACACTTGAGTTTTATTACTCTAACACTAATTTGACCCGAATTGAAAAGATCAAAACACTTGGAGTACATTATTACGCAAATAAAGGGAATTTGAATTTAACGTTCTCTTCCCGTCATTTCATAAAATTTAACTTTTCCCATGAGTCCCAATCGTCCCAAAACTGTGTACAAAGGATATGACTCGACTTAGCAACTTATGCAAGCAATTAGATAATTGAACTAAGGGTTAATATGATAACAATAATGCACTAAAAGTGAGTGCATACAAGGTAGGCTAAAGGCGATTTGGGTGTACATTTGGGGTGGATTGTAAACAATGCTCTTCATTGATATTCCGGATAATCAAAACATCACGAGAACTGCGAAAAGGCTAAGCTCTGAGGGGTTAACTAGGGGTATCGTGTACTAAAGATGAGTACAACGCAAGGGTGTGGGGGAATTACTCAACCGATGTGGAAGAAGTAATTATATTACGGTATCAAACAAGGGTTATCCTAATGCCTCTTATCATTTAGTTATTCCTAACTACACAAGTGTAGTCTCACTAGCGATCTCGAATGCATCACAAAACAAGTTCTAGAATCTATTATACTATCGGTACACTCGCGAAGCATTAAAGTGGAATGCTTTAATTCCTACAAATCTAAGGCGATCCTCACATTTTGGGTGGAATTTAAGTGGTAAAGGGTTTTTTGTGCTAGTCATATAACTTCCTATCCATGAGACGCTTTATTAAGACTAATGGCCCACTCCTACATGTCATGAAAAAATTTAAATTTGGTGCCAAATTTACCCTAACCGATATTTCTCATGGTTTGTTACACAAATGAAATTGGACAAAGCAAATAGTCAAAGATAAGCATAGTTTCAAAGTTCACGTTTTATTTTCCCTCCCTATACTTAAACTGAACATTGTCCCCAATGTTCCCCGAAAGTATCAAAGTTATGATAATGGAAGGTAATTAAAAACGAAAGAAACTAGTACTCCCCTGATTAGCTCGGTAGGATCCGTGTGAAGTAGTGGTTAAATTTTCTTCCAAGAAGAGTGTTTGCGTGAAAAGCTCCTTCCAATCTTATGTATCTTCTTCTTGATAAATTAAACATGCACACTTGAAGAAAACAAACGAAACCTTCACGTAAAATCGGCGGTAACAATATATATATGACTCTACTAGACTAGGATATAATGCTTGTGGAATGGATGTTTACGGATTTTCTGGAAAATTAAGACCTGGAAAATTCCAAAAATTTATAAGTAGCTCGAAAAACGAGAAAAGTAGTAAGCGGTTTCTACTCCTCCCGACACAGTTGCGACAGTTATCCTCGACAGGCGGTCTCGATTTTCTAGAAAATTTATATCTTTAGAATCGGAAAATTTCCCAAAAACATCCATTATGACTCGATACAAGCATTTGACTCGAACAAACACACATGTATATCTTTTAAATAATTGTAATTTTCATGTTCACGTTCTTTTGAAAACGTGTGTAATCCTCCTACACTTATCCCTTATGTAAAATACCTTTATATGTAATTAAGACGAGGTTAAAGACAAAATAAAGCATTTTACAAATTTAAACATGAGAATAAACAATCAATAAAAGATATACGACACACAAACAAGCAAACAATTAAGCATGGGTTGCCTCCCACGGCGCTTTTCTTTATTTATGAGTCTTGTAGCTAGACTCAAGTCGTGCCCTACGTTACTTCATTACCACACCTTCTTCCTCATGACGGTCTCTATTGGGGTTTTCCATGTTATAGTAATGCCCTATTATGCATCTTTCTAAGAATCATCTTCTCCCAATCGCTTCTATATTCGGTCCTAGTTTCAAGCAATCCTTATAGAACCCAAGATCTTATTCATCACATAATCAACTCCCTTTTCCTTATCTTCCTCATTCCTATAGTAAACCGATAGCTTAATTTCTTTTTCATCATTGGATAGTGATGAAAATTTCTCAATATTAAAGGGCATTTGGTATGCTACAGCATCGGTCTCATCCTTGAATCTTACTATTCCTAACGACGGATCATAAGTCATCCCGGTGTTTTCTATGAAAGGCTCTCCTAGAATAACGTGGGACAAGCTAGGATCTATGGCCGTACTAATATCATTCACAACTATGAAATCCATAGGAAAAGTGAAACTTTCTACATAGATGGGCAATCCCTTAACTCTACCAAGAAAATTGCAACTAACCATAGGATTATCGGGGTCTTGCCTAGTTGGGATAGGCTTCTTCATTACCCAATTATAGTTGGTGCTAGTCATGATATTTATCGTGGACTTGCGATCAATGTAGGCTTTTGCCACAAAAAGTTGTCCTATGCAACATGGTATGTTAAGATTCCAAGGGTTCCCAAACTTGATCCTAGGGCTTCTCCTAACATACATGTAACGGAGGTCTCGTACTAAGTGTGGGTGGCGAGAGAGTTCTTCTTTCATAGGAAACTTATCGAAATAGTCATCGCCTACTTCATCTAATTCCTTGGTTGCTTCGTCCCTAGGAGTTTCACTAACCTCAAGTACCGCCTCATGGTTCGTTTCGTCATTTATTCTATTAGGTTTCACTAAGGCGATGGTATTGACGAACTGAACGTACTTAGCTAACTTACTTGGGTCCTTAATCTCTACACCGGAAGCTTCGGGAGTTGAGATAGCATTAACCTTCCTATCACTATTGGTCATGGCTTTCAAGAGGTTATCTATCTTCCTATCCATCTCGGCTTGTTGTTGGTTAAAGCGGTCCGAGAGCTTAGCTACTTGAGCTTCTTGGGATGTGACTAGGTGTTGCAACATCCTTCTATGTTTTGTTGGTTAGGGTTAGTGAGATGGGGGCCATGAGAAATCATTAGATGTGAATTCTTTGGTTTGTCCCCAATAAAAGTCGGGCTTGCCCTTCCATGCTTCTCGGGTGTCATTAAAAGTCCTAGGTCCGGGTGTTGTAGGGAATCTTCCTCCTGCTCCATTGATACGCGAGGATGCATAGTCAACGGAAGCTTGAGGACCACTGCATGGTTCACACAAGGAAGAAACTTTGTTTACTTGGCTTGGAGACTTAGGATTTTCGTAGGAGCTCATTAGGAATTTAACTTGATCTTCAAGCTCGAGCATCCTACGGTCGGAAGATTGTGAGTCAATGGGAGGCAAGGAGATTGCCTTTACGGTTTTGGGCAACTCACGGGGGTCATTCCAACTTTCATTGTCATAGAGAGCAAGGTCCTCTATTATACCCCATGATTCTTCCGCGGTGAGATCACTAAGTTTTCCACCGGCCGCTTGGTCAATGGATCGCTTAGTAGGGAAGTTGACATGATCATAGAAGAGTTGGACTTGAAGCCAAAGATCAATGCCGTGATGAGGGACTCTATGGAGTAAGTCCTTGAATCGAGTCCATGCTTCGTAGAGAGATTTACCTTGACGTTGTTGGAACATCAAGATTTCATTCCTAAGCTTAGTAGTTCTCCCCGGTGGGAAAAATTGAGCAAGGAAACGAGAGGTGAGATCATCCCAACTTGAGATGGAGCCGACGGAAAGTCGCTCAAGCCAATTACTAGCTTGGTCCCGTAGAGAGAATTGGAAGAGACGCAGATGCGTGGTCTCCCGAGTAGTAGCATCGAGGTCGATGGAATCGACGATTTTAAGGAAATCCTTAAGATGCTGATTAGGATCTTCGGAACGAAGTCCATCGAATGCACATCCGTTTTGCACCAACCGGATGGTGTCGGATCGCAGGGCCGTAGTTTGGGCTTTGTCGGGAAGCTCAATGGTGTTTCTATAGCCTAGGTGGCTTGTTCTTGAGTATTCACCAAGAGTACGGCCTCTTGGCGGGTCATTTGGTGGTGGGTTGATAAGTGGTGGTTGATTATCACCTTCCATGATGAAAAGTGATGGGATTACTAACAAAGGTCACAAAGAAGGGGATAGACTACAAGGAAGCTAAAATGGGAAAAAATCTTAATTGATAGGAATCAAGCAAGGGAACCTAAACGAGGTGAAAATCTAACTAGCTATTCTATTCCCGCGCGCGCCCTAAAACTTGATACGCGAAAACGCGTTCGGGGTCAAAGGAACTTCCTTTTAAATCGAGCAAGTTTTTCAACACCCCAGGCGATGAACCTAATCGTTGTAGTGTAGTATTAGGGTAAGCCTCGGGAATTGATATCGTTCTCTGGGGAATAGGAATGCTAATGAGAAGTTACTACGCTAAGGTTGAGGTTGAGGAAGATTATTTTTTTATCTTTTTTGTTTTTAGAAAATTGAAATTACGAATCTCGGGTATTGGATTGGGGGTTGGTATTTCTACCGATTACTCTACTTATCTAATTATCTAAACTAAGGTGAGTGTAGTCTATGTCTATTGTTGTGTGCTCTTATGATGATTAAAAATGTGTTTACTTAGATGTTATTACTCCTAGTTATCTCCTATTGATGGTTGAATTGTCACGTCCTTATTGTTAACGCGTTGTGTTTTCTAAGGTCGTAGGGTAGGGTTATCCCTAACTCTTAAGTTACCTAAGGTTAATGACTAGGAAATCTCTAGGATTCATAAACTTAACACTAAGGTTATCTTTGGATATTTAGCCTACAATTCCACTAGTAACTATAAGCTAAGGTTCAACAAAGACTAATCAAGCATTAATAACACAACGGATGACCTATCGCAATACTAGGTCAATCACAATTAAGATAAGAGACAACCAATCAATATTCAATAACTAGGTTTCATATATCTAAGCAAACACACAAGTAAATTAGCGGACATGGAGAACATGCAAGCATACACACAAACAATTGAAGACATGATTGAATTAATGAAGTAAAACACTTATCTTGTTGTAAAATAGGGTATGGAACCCTAAGATATCGCCCAAGACATCCTTGGTTCGGTTTAGATTTTACTCCACAAAACTACCTCTAAAACCGAAAAATTCGGATTCTATATATAATGTTACAAGATGCGACGCGTCACTCTTTAATTGTGACACCGCCGGTCGCCGCCATTAGGGTTTCGCCTTGGCCACGTCAACTCGCGACGGCGTCACGTTATGCTCGTGACGCCGCCGACTTCAACCTCTCGACGCCGTCGGGATCCAAATCTAGGCCATCCGAGTTTGACGCCCTACTCTTTTAAACCCGGTGCCGCCACTTGTAAAATAGCAATTTGCTCTCCGAGTCGTCTCAAGATGTGTCGCGCGGCCGCAATTAATCCGTGACGCCGTCCCTCTTCATTTTCCAAAGAACTGAGTGTCTCGATTCTTGACTTGGCCATTTTCTTCGTATATTCGCGCCTTTTCGTCCGAATAAGTGTCATTCCAGCAATTTGCCTTCAAGAGACTTAAAAAGTGAAAAAGAACGAAATTAAGTAGTAACGGATACAAAAGTGATCAATTAAGGGCTTAAATGACCTATAAAAAATGTACCTTTTAAATCCTTATCACAAATCGCAATGTCTTAAAATAGAATTTCGTTCGTACAACGTTTGTTTTGAGAATACAATAATCATTCAAGAAAACCTTGAATCTGTCGAATTTGGTATGGCTTCATGATGGATTTTTTATGAGTATTTTTTTTGTGTTTTTTAATGATTTGTTCCAGAAATAAAACGTAATGAAAAGTCACCAACGAACTAGTGCAACTCTTCAATTATTGTTATGTTGTTATAACGATAAGAGGATCAGGTGTCGTGAAGAGGCTTCCCTTTTCATCACCGCCACGCCATCACAAATCACTATAACAAACCTCCACAACTAACCCCGCCACTCACAACAAACCTCAACCTCTTCATTTTGGTCCATCACTACAACTTTATTTTTTTCAAATTTTCAAATAAACTTTAATAATTAAAATACATTAACAACACAATAATAAGGAAAAATAAATCGATACGTAAAAAAACGACACGGGAAAAAATACAACACATACTAATGGATCAAATCTTTGGCATCCCACTTCGGGTAATTTTTCAAAATCTCTCAAACGTGAACATACTTGAACTCCTTCCCACCAAAGTGTTGCTCAAAGTTCAGTTTCGCATTCTCGAGATGATCGTGGTCATTTTCACCACTTCGACGCTGCAAATGTTTGTAAATAGCGTTGAATTTTTGGCAATCACCGTTAATCCTCGACCATTTACCCGTGATTGAATTTTTGGTACGATGGTCATCGGTAGTCTGATCATTGAACATTTCTAAAATAAATCTTCTGAACGGCTATTTCCCATATCTCGAGCTTGCGAATTTTCTATCCAAATTTGCGTAAGTAACATTTCTTCAAACTTGTTCCACTTCGGATTTTGAGACAATGTTTTTCTTCTCTTTTTTTGAGCTAGAGATATAGAAAGTTGGAATTAATGATGGTTATGGTTTGTTATTTATAGGGTGGTATAAGGTTTTTTTACTTTAAAAAAATTTTAAAAAAAAATCGATTCAAAATTCAAATTCAAATTCAAAATAAAAATTTATATTTTTTTCCTCTTCTATTATACAAAACACTTCACCTTCAAAACAATTTAGATTTTCTCCTCCAAATATATTCTTATTCCAAAAAGAAAAAAATAAAAAATAAAAATAATAAAAATAAAAAAGTTATAAAGCAAATCTTCGTCGGCAGACGAAGAGCAAAGTGATAGCGAGCTACGGCGAGATAGCCCAATGTCACGGCAAACGTCCACGTCGGACGGCAAACTCCAACGACGAGCCCACACCTAATCCTCTTCAAAAGGTGAAGATCGCTGGGATCACCCTGGTCCCATGCATCCTAAGGATGCTAACCGACCTCCTCAACGACCCACACCTAATCCTCTAAAAAGAAACATTGTATCACTTCGCTGAATAGTTACAACAGTGTTGAACCTGCCGCGATGCGGCGGGTACTATGATGCTTTTTTTTCGATGGTTCGTTGTGGCATTTTTTGCAGGCGTTGGTGCATTCGGTTGAGGCTTGTGTGGTTTTTTTTTTTCCTTGTTTGTTCATTATGTTTTACTGTTGCTGTTTATAGTGGTGTGTTAGGTATTGGTGCCATTTTGTGCAGTGTGATATTCCTGTATCCTTGGTGCTTTTGCACGCCTATGCGTACTGAACAGAGGTAATGTCTAGTGGTTTATTCACTGTTCTTAGTGGTATGTGTCTTGTAACTTTAATAGTTTATAATTGTGAAATTTTCTAATGGTTTAGGTGTCTTTGTTTTTGAGTTGGTTATAAACCTTTCAATCTAAAAATGTCATCCACTGACTGCTTGGATGAACTGAGTTTTGCGTGTGACGGTGATGTTTTGCAGGATCAAATGTGTCTGCTTTTTAGAGAGAAGTGATTGCATCACGGAAGTGGGAAAGTATGGTTCGTGGGCGTTGTTTGAGATTGGAAGTCGGTCGTACTTGAATGAGCTTATCCAAGAGGTCTTGCAAGAAGGTCGTATACCGTTGTTGACAATTCGTGAATTTTTAAGATGATTCTTGCACGCGAGTTGTCAAAACAGGCTAGGTTTCAGGAAATGGTGCGTGAGGCACAGATGGCTCTCCGTACTGCTGCGGGATACATCAACACCATTCGAGGACTGTGATTGTGTTCCCTGTGTTTGTGTTAGTTGTCATTGTTTTTGTCGTCGTTGTTGTGGTTCCTGTGTCATTATGTCTTTCTTTGGTTGTATGATCAAGGCTGATATGATTTAATGTATCATGGAATCATGTTGTTCTATAAATGTTATTCTCTTTGGTTGTGATGTGTTGGTGCCATTTGACTTTTTTAGTGTAGTGGTTACAGTGTGTGTGTGATTATAGAATCATCAAGCCCGGAATGTATGTCGGGTGTCGGATTACCGTGATGGACAAATTACATACGCATTATGGTAATTTACTTTCATTGTTTGTTAGCATAAGAAAATGACATGGCTTAGCATGTCTGTATGCGACTTTTGGTCACCGAGTGACTGCTTCGTGACATCTAATACTACTTATGGTCTTATAGTTCCTAATAGTTACTTTACATATCCTACGGTTACACGATTGTACTTGGTAGCTGCAACTATTGGTACCTTACATTAGGCACGTACAAACCCGGTAGCGGCTGGGTTCTAGTCCTTTTTCGCCTTTTTGGTTTGTGGAAGGGGAGTGCTGCTTTCACCTTTTGGGGTTGTGCTGGATTCTTCTTCTGGAAAGAGTTCTTTGTGGATTCTTGTTGGTCCAGCTGTGACGGCTTCCTTCTGTTTTTCTGTTGGTTCAGCCGTGTGAGGTGGGGGTGTGATAGTTTCCGTGAGTATTTCTGCTGCGACCTCCATTACCGGTGTTGAAGATGAGGCACTATCTTCTACGTTTTCTGGAATTGGTGGCAGTGCTTGGACAGGAACCGGAACAGGCTGTGGGTGTGCCGCTGGTAACTCTGTTGCGCTGTCCAAGATGAGCCTAGCATTTCCTCAGCGGCTCCCTGTGGCAAAGTGCACTTTGAATAAGCGCATAGTCTGGTGTAGGTCTCTTATGATTGTCGGTAGGTCGTATGGATTGGGTTCAGGTATGTAGCTGAGAAGCTCGCCACATGGAGGTAGCAACGAATGTGCAGCGGGGCTGAAGCAAGTGACAACAATTATGCCGGTGTTGTCCGTCAAAGATGTTCTGAAGCAATAACTATGACATAGTTATGTGGTACATGTTTCAATATCCTCTGGTGGGTATGGCAAGTATTTTGGATAAAGTTGTTGAATAATGGAAAGAACTGACCTGTAATTAGGTACTGGGACGCCTCCATGCTGTTGGCAATGGAGGTGTGGCATGCCTTCGCTGATTTTTGTATGACATGTGCGGCACCTATTAAAGTACCATCCTCGCCTTTCGTCTATCCATGTTATTGTGGCATCGACTGTGAACTGTTGTTGCTGTAAAAATTTTGAGTATACTGTTTTAGTAAATGATTATTGCATATGTTTTTTTAGTTTATTGTAATGGTAATAATATGGTTACCGTATGTGCCTCTGGATTCAGTGCCAATAACGCACTAATGTTTGTTGTGGATTGTTGTTATTGTCCACGGGACGGATGCCTCACGCCGGCATTGCAATGATGGTGTGGGACCTAGAAACCGGGGCCCTTTTGTGACATAGCAATTGTGAATATGTTGGAATAAATAAAAGCTTTGTAAGAGATATGTGCAAGTCTCGTACTACATTTCCCTTATATGGTCTGCCTTCGGATTGTTGGATTCGATAGTAACAGTGGTGGTGTTGCGGATAGTCAAGGTCACTTTGCTCCATAGTTTTTGGCGATTAGATGAAGAAATAGAAAATCGCTGCTTTCCACATCGTGGGAATTACATACCGAGAAACGCTTTGCCCAACATGAGCTAACGGCAATGATTACCGGTTGTTCCATTGCCGAGAGCAGTTGACCGCAAATCTCGCGCGCCTCATTCCAAAGGGTTAACGTAATGTTGTTACCGCTACAAAAAGTTATGTAAGGGTTAAAGGAAATCAGATATAGTGGTGTGTCAATGTGGCAAATTACATGTACCTCGTGTTCGGATTGCTATATTCCTACGTGAAATCCTGTTTGTCGTCGTGTCTCCAAATTCCCTTATATCACTGACGTTGCAGATTATTCCTATGTAAATTGTCGTTGTTTGTTAGTATACGGAAACATGGCATTGTGTGTGTGTATTGTGCTAAGTTTTGTTACCTGTTAGGATAGCGTCCCTTGTTTCAGTTCGCATGCCAACCTCATTGTAGGGGACAAAGTTAAAGTAATGACGTGGGAAACCGTCGTCTTCTATTTGCGTGACCTTCGTATATTTTCCAAAGAGCAAAGTCAAGTTGTTATTCACGGTCTGTTGCCAGTGTTCAGTTTTTTTGCAACCATAGCCTTCGATGTGATAGCAAGTGTTTGTGTCTAGCTTTGTTTCAAATAGCTTCATGTCCCAGAGCCGGACGCTTGGCTTGTATCGCACCACCTCATATGTTTTGTTCATGGACAATAAAGAAACCATCACTTTCAAATATTGGAGGAGTATGACAAATGTTTCATCAATTATGTTTTAAAATGTACCTTTTTGTCAAGTAGCATGTAGCATAGGCCCGCTGGTTGGGATCGGGACGCTTGGACATCCACTTTCTATAGACCTTCACGCGTAGCGGTTTTGCTAAATCTGCTGGTGTAAGATTGGCCAGGTCAGTTTCCTCTTGTTTGACCATTATGCCCTTACCTTTGTCCTGATGCTGTGGTTGTTGGCTTGATGATGCCGGTGCAGAAGGTGTGAGTGGTACTTGTTGAGGCTGGACCGGATCCTCGACTGCTGGTTGTGCCTCGGTTTCTTCAAGATCTGTCTTGTGTTCCTGTTGTTGCACCGTTTCTATTGGTGTACCTGCAATTTTCGTTTCTTCTTTTGCTTCCGTGACGGGAATCTCTGAACCTTTGTTAGCCATATCTCTAGACACATACAGAACAATTAGTCATGTTACAATCTCTGTATATATAGGCGATATATTCAAGCCGAATCTTTGAATCGGTAATATAACATTGTAGATGAGACTTATTCTAAGATGCGTAATGCGATGGTATAGGTTTGGTTTTTAGTGCCTATTTTTTGATGCTATGTTCAACCGACAATGTGAATGATGTGTACGTAAAAGGTATTCGTAATGTTGATCAATGGACATTTGTATGCGTATGCAATGCATGATACAACATTAAGGTATGCATGTACATATGGAAAGTTATGTGACACATGACCAAAAAAAAATTTTGGTGTTTCGGTTTGTGATACAAAGTTAAACCTGGTGTGTCCTAATCCTGTTTAGGAAATCTCTGTAGACGATGTTCTTGGTCTCATTGTTGGGTCGTTGTTCATTCTCAGCTACAATCATTTTCAAGCCTGACGGTGATGTTGCCCTCGACAGCGCGACGTACAACTGACCATGTCCAAACACTGGTTCGGGGTAAGTATACTCCTATTTTTTGGAGTGATTGCCCTTGACTTTTGTTTATTGTCATGGCGTAGCAGACCTTCACCGGGAACTGTTTTCTTCTGAATATGAACGGGAGTTTCTCATCTTTCATGGTTAAAATTATACGGGGCAGGTACACTTTTGGGATTTCCTCGCACCGGTAATTATCTTCACTTCTAAAACCTTTTAAAGAAGTTAGGTGACAATCATCCGGTTCCATTACATAGACCACCTACCGGGTTCAAGTTGCGAATAACATGATTGGTGTACCTATTTTGAGTCGAGTTCGTGTGGTGGCAATCCCGAGGGTTGATGATTCGATAGTCGGTTGGATAAAGGAGTTATGTGGAACCACCATCATTCCTCTACCGGAAGTGCCTCGATCGATGCTTTTGTATGTGTGGGTTGTGCCTATTATCTTTTCCAACACCTCTGCATTTATAAGGTCGGCTGTTTCATTCTTTGGACAAACAATAGCTTTGTCTTGGAGGTTATCGGCGCTAGGATGCTGTAGCGTTTCCTCGTCATAGATGAAACTGATTAACTCTTGCTTTCCAGTTTCGTTATTAGGAAGGCGAAACTGTTCTGCCACCTGGATCCATGACACATTTTGTGGATCATCTGCATCACGTGTTCCTGTATTGCCGTCACCTATATCAAGTAACCACTGGGAAAATCTCCGGATTTCCTCTCTTTCTAATGCGGTCATCCCTTCCCTTTCTAATCTTATGTTATGCCGCAGGACAAAAACTTTAAAGTATTGCCACAGGTATGATTCTGATATTGAACTGGCTATTATTTCGTTTTTGTATGCACCCTTTTTGACCTGTAGTGTTTGCCTGAAGTCGCCCCCAAACATTAGTGACTTTCCGCCAAACGGTACGTTGTCAGTGTCCAGATATCTCTCAGTGTCCTGTCCAAAGTTTCAAAACATCTTCGATCATTCATGGGCGCTTCTTCCCAAATCACCAAGTCAGTTTGTTTTAGCAAGTTTCCGAGCTGCGTATTCTTCTTTACATTGCACACCGATTCGTCATCAATACTGTGGGACCTTGAACACGAATGGGTTGTTACGCCGCCAGAATAAAGAATGAAGCGATGCCTGAAGATGCTACTGCAAGCACTATTCTGCCATACGACCTTAGGGTGGTTATCAAGGTTTTCCACAAAATGTTTTTCCTGCACCACCGTGACCATAAACGAATACCGCTTCTCGCCGCTGAGTGTCTACGCCACATAACAATATCGAAGATCCTTTTCGTTCCTCATTTAATTGAGGTATTAGGATGTCCCTTTCTCGATCCGTTCTACACGATTGTAACATTTCTCTTCCATAATTGCCTTGTTGTTTAGTATGTTTAGTAGTTCCAAAGAAGGCATTAGAGGCCGAATTCTTCTAAGGATTTTCCATGTTGTGATAAACTTGATCAGAACTCGTAAGGATACCGCCTTTCGCCCGGGTCATTTACGTATAGTAGGTGGACGCCGGAATAACTCGACAACGCCCTCGGAATGTCATCGACATGTGTCTCTAAAACCGCTCCCATAGTGTTACTAGGCTAGTTACGTCACAAAAGAGCAATATTTGTACGAATAGAGCGCGCAATTCTGTTGCCGATGCATTGATAGCTGCCTCCTCTAATGCTGTTGACCCTTCACTGTCGTCCTCCAATAGACCTATGGCATCTGATGCCGCTCTATTTGTTGGGTAGGTGTGACCATTGACCGTACGTATGTCAGGAAATGAGGTACAACCAGTTTGATGACACAATAGTAATAGCTGGTAAAACAGATCCCCGGAGCTTGGATGTACATATGCCATTCTTCCAATAGATGGCTTGTTAAGATTGGTTCTTGGAAACCATTCTCTGTCCTTTTTTGACCAAACAAATTATGATGGGAATTTTAAATATGTGAGGTGTCTGCCTATGATGCTTGAAGCATTGAAGTTCAGCCATTCTGTGAGTGTTGTTTTCCGAGAATGTGGATTGTTCAGCACCGACTGTAATCGATGGCCAGCCTTGAATGTTACACGTTGCATGTTCTCAAGGTGAACAAAGAAGGAATTGACCGGTTCTCTGAAATGAATATCAAAACCAAGTATTCGCCAACATGCCTCGTATGGACCTATGTATCGTGCATCTATGAAATTCTGGATCTCATCTACAACTGTCAATGGAGCTGGTGTAACCGGATTAGCGTTGCTTGGTGATGCACCAAGGCCTGTCAGCGGTGCTGTTTTTATGGTTATGCGTGCGATAATATTATCTGTTCCCTTTGATATGTATTTGAAAAGGTATTTGCTCAGCATTGTCCAGCTGCAACACTCTACATTAATGTGAGCTTAAAACCTTTTGCATAACTCTAAGTTAAAAGGGACGACGTAACCATTGTCAAGTTGCATGTTCTGGCGTGTTGCTTGAAATTACATGACCCTAAGGCGATAATGGACATAGCCGGATTCATCAATAAAGGTGCTAGGACAGTACTCTTTTGGGAAGTGCTTCTTACACATCTGCCGCTCACGCATACATGGAGCATTTGGGAATGCCTGCCCGCATGGACCGTGCATCATGAGTTCTGAAATAATCCTAAAACCTTCAGGGTAAGCGTATTCATCTGGTAGCTCAGCTGAGATGAACCTGTCTACGTCCGACGGGTTGGTTATCTTTGAACACATGTCGTTCCAAAACAGCAAGTGACAATGTGGGAAGCCACGTTTTTGAAACTCAACCGTGTATAACACTGCACGAAAATTCAGGCATTGTAACTGTGTGTTAGGTTGTTTCTGAAAGGAATGTATTCACTATTGTATGATGAGTTGCAAACAAACCATATAAAAAGGCACGATTGTTTAATAAAAGCATTCAATACTCACCGCACTAATAGTACCCAACGCCTCTTGTCACGAATGTACTTGATGAGCCTATGGATCTTATGCTCAAAACACGATCAACTACATACGGCCCGTCACGGTTGTTAAGCGAGGAACTCGTCATGTATTCTTCAATCTCCGCCATCCGACATTACATGTGAAGGTGACAAAAAGGTAGGGTTTCCATGAACCCTACAAATGGCCGCCGTATCAAGATAGTGACTGTACATATACCGCGATCCACCGGTGAATGATGCAGGCAGTATGATTCTTGAGCCAACGTCAGAACCCTCATGGTCTCCTCGTGCAATCAAGGCCATACGCACTGCTCAAAACTCCCCTAATATCCGATTGGTGTTTTCGGACAAAATCCATACGTTCCTGTTCAATAGCACAGTAAGCGGTCAATACGTATTGTTGGAATAGACGGCCACCTCGTGTTAGAAGCCCATAACGGTTGTAGCGGTCGTGCAACAGATAGGAATAGTAAGCATTCATGGACATCTTTTTCACTTCATCTGTTTGAAGGCCATTAACATTTCTGAGTTTCAAATCCAAATGGTATCCTTGTTCGCCATAAACAAAGAGCAACGGAAATTGAAGAGACATATAGCAAAGTGCGGTTGTTGATACCGTGGCTCACCCGAGTGTAACTCAATGACCACATCAAACTCGCTTAATGCTTCGACCCGGTTCAAACACAATTGCTCCAATACAATCGGTTGTAGGAAGTTCATGCATGGCAAGCAACAACACCATAAAGCGCTACCTTGAATTACGGGACATTTTAGCCTTGCGACTTGTCACGAATGTCTTGAAAAGCTCAACCAAAGCATTATTGTGGTCAAGGAAATCTATCAATCCTCCACAATATTGCGATGAAACACTGCTTTCGCGTACTCGTATTAAAGTGTATTAGCCTTGTCCACTTCATGGTCTCGTGTCATAGATATACAACCGCAAAAACCTTGATCTTCACCTTCAACCGGCACATACGACCAATCCTATGGTATATCCGACCAAATTTTAAAAACATAGGGACCTCGGCCTCTACCGACACTTTCATCAATAGATGCCCTTAGAGACGCTATTGCGAACATCCGTTATAGCCACGGATATTAGTTAAGAAATGTGGGTCTTCAAATAACTGTCGATGAAAGGTGGATATTCCCTGGGAATCAACAATTGCACTTTGCCTCCCATGCAAGAACGGTGGTATAACGGTCCCGAACAACGTGTGGAGTCGCTCAAACGCTCTTCGTACTCAAAACCGCGCGTGATAAAGGTGCCTACAACAGAGGTGCATGAACCAAACCTCTCATACATACCACGGAGCACCTAAAGTTTTGGAGGAAACTATTGTTAGTGCGTTGGTGACAAAAATACAATTAATAACTCTATCTATCTCTTGAGGTGTCCTCAAATACAGCACTCTAACGAAAGAAGGCCTTGCATGGCTCGTTGATGCGAGATGTCCATCGACCGTAGGGAAAACCGGTGGATGGCCACCAGTATATCCATGGACGATGTTGGTTCATGATAAATAGGCCTTCATTATGTACCGTAGCGCCTACAGCTTTGGAAAAAGCTATTGTGAATACATGGGAAAAAATTTTCAACAAATAACTCTATCAAGCTTTTGAAATACCCTAAAGCATCTGTACTCTAACAAAAGAAGGTGTTGCATGGCTCGATGATGCAACATCTCCTATAGTGCAACCAAACCCGTTGACGCCGACCGGGTGTGTCAATGGACCTTGTTGTTTCATGGTAAACGTGCATTGTCATTAAAGTTACAAAAGGTAAGAATACGCTTTAAAAGAAAATGGTACCGATATTTACTACTACAATTCCATGAACATGGGACAACGACATTCGAGGAATAACATGTTAAAAGCAAACAAACCTATATTGGTAGATGACCGAACGCGTCTAGGCTCAGCCAGGGCACGGGGTATCCGACCACCACATAAACATGGGACGGTATCGATCACATAAGATACATGTTATCGTCCAATTCCATAAGGAACAAATTACAATTATCCAATAAATAGGAATACGGTATACCACGATTAGCGTAGCAACATTGAGCTAATAATCAACAAGTAAACTCGCTTGGTAACACATCACAACAGATAAAGGTTATCATCTCGTTATGGATAACCGTCGAGCACAATTATAAAAAAAGCACTACACATCATTGTTGTAAAAATAAATGCACTGCTCTCTCTCAATTCCACGTGACATGGTATCTCGAGCGACCTCAAGATCGTAGAACTACACCCATACCGCTCAAAGGTTCAAAGAAGTCCCGGACGCCTCGAACTATTGGGACAGCACACGTGTAAGTCGCACCCATGTAAGATGCTCATGGCGCTTATTAGTGGAAGCACCCTATAAACATTGGCATCAACCGAACAACCAAATCAATGAGGAAAGCCAACCCACTTACGGTTGGCACAATGTAGGCGTCGTGCAAGAACCACCGATTCATTTAACACCGGACACATCGTATGTCATTGCATGTGGCAGCAAGCCTCGTATCTTCGATACTAATCCAGAAATACACCTTAAATACATTGACATCGATAAAGTTAGATATACAACCATAGAACTGTGGAAACTGAAAAAATGTACAAAACAAAAGTTTATGAACAGATAACGGTGAACATACGTCTACGATTTTGTGAGCCACCACAATCACGGGAAACAGACATGGTGCACACATCATGGAGAGACACCCCTTCACCTGTAACCGTTAAGCGAAAGTATAATAAGACCTATGAAAGGCATAAAAATCAAGGTTGGTATAACAAATTCATAATGTACTAAAACAGATGCTGACTTATTGAATCGATCCTTCTCTTCCTGCCCCTACGATCTGGTCCCAAAACTTGATGACCTGTCTCACCAACATGGGTGGCAGCACCAATTGGCACAGGGCTAATTGTGCCAGTCCCAAAGTCCAAATTAAATGGACCAAAACCTATGCAGTAACAGGAGAACATAACCATTAATAACAATAACAACACGGGATCCAACATGGAAAGAAAATCTACAATACTCACCTGTCTGTGAAATATCATCATGCCGGAGCTTTTTGGCTTGCATAACAGGATTAGACATATCAATGTCATTCGCAGGTCGTTTACCAAGAACATCAAAACCCCCTGGAAGGATTCCAGACGCAACCACGTCAACACATACACTGGTTTGGGAGACGGTGCCTCACCAAGCTCAACCAAAGGGTCTCATGTTACCGTCGCGCCGCAACATCCACACCGGTATCCAACCGCACTCCTCCAACACCACCTACAACCCCACCGTAAACATCCGCTAGATTCCTAAATATTCTTTTCTAGCTACGTGTTTTCTTTTGTTTTCATATATATAGACACAATGAATAAAATGCAAAAAAGCAAAGGATAGCTAACGTTGAACCGCACATATATTATTTTACTTTTCAAAACGGATACCCAAAGATCATAAAACAGGTCAGTAATATACACTTATGAGATATAAGAAAGTATAATTGTGGAATCACTCCTAAACCTAAATCAAGTGTTAGTGATTTATATGTAATAGTTAGCTTAATTATGGCCTTTATGTTTGTTATTAGCCTTAAGCTTATGTAGAAGGCCCATGAGCTTAGGCCCAAGCACATAAGTGAAAGGAAGGGACTAGGAAGTGTTGCCCTAGCTTCCCTCCTATAAATACTCTTGTATAACCCTCACTTGAGGGTTGGTTGTTCATTTTATTCACTCTCTTTCACTCTACGCCTAACCGTGCTACTCTTAATGTGTGTGTGTGTTTAACGTGTTCAACCAATCTCTTCTCCTATCTATTTCTTTCATTGATGCTTGTGTTGTAAAACTAGTGACCAACAAAGGGTATCAATCGCCTAATAGTCAGCGAACGATTGCTTTTGAAGTGGGTTTTTGGTCCCACGCGTAGAATGTACGTATCGTGCTTGATACTTTGGTTCGCTTAAAACGATTTTTACACTTTTGAATCCAAGATTCTTGTCCTTTCGACGCTTTTAAGGTGTTGAAATAACTGCTTTTGGCAAAAAGTTTCAAACTTTATCGTGGATCATTGTTTTAAACTAGTTTTGTACGAGGGTTTCATCCTACGCGTAATGCTTTTAGAAGTTTTGGTTCATCAAGTTTCACACTTTTGTGTTATTTTGGTGATATTGAAGCTATCTCATCACAAAAACCGGTTTAGAAACATCTTTGGGCAAAATCATTTTTACGAGTAAAGCTACGCGTATCAAAACCCTAGTTCTACGCGTAACTTTATCCGTGGTTTGATCTTCAGTTTCGTGGTTTACTCCGTGTTTTCTTGCTTGGATAAGCCTGAAAATACTTTGATTTTGGATATCTTTTGCACTGTGATAGTGTAAAAGATCATTTGGGCAAAACCCTAAACTTACGCATAAGCATAAGCTTACGCGTAGAAAATCCTACGCATAAGATTCATCTTACGCATAAGGTAATCCTACGCCTAAGTTTCTCACGCCTAACTTTGTGTCTACGCATAACTTTAGTGTATTTTCCTACTTACGCAGAAGCTAAACCTCACGCTGTAACTCTTGATTGTTACGCGTAACTTTGGTGTTTTTACGCATAAGTGCTACTTGGTTTATTGTGATTTCTACGCCTAAGGATACTTCATCAACAAAGGTTCATTCGACTACAAAGATCCATTTTACCAACACAAGTTTTTCAACATGTCACAACCACCATACTCTAACTATTTCCCTTACACTTATTCTCAACGACAACAACAACTAAGTCCACAACATCAACAATGGAATCAACAACAAGCAATTTATCAACAACAATTTAATCAACAACATACTCCACAACTTGGAGCAATTCCTCCACCACAAATGGTTCAAACACCACCAAGTCTTCAAGTTCAACCCTACACAAACGATTTCAATCAACATCCATCAAGGAACACTATGAAGGAACCCACTTGGTTTGCAAAGATGTGTGAAGCTTTAAGCGACCAACAATCAATTCATGAGGTTTGGATCACTTGAAAGACCTCCAATGCTCACCCAGAAACTACGATCAATGGGTAATTAGGTTCTTTAGGTTTTGTGATCCAAGAAGCCACATTGAAAGTTCTTAAAGAAGGTTATCTTGGAAGGTCCATTTCGATGCCCATCGCATTGTACCCGGAGATCCAAATGCTAATCCACCAAGAGATGAACAATAAAACATTGCTCTTGTTGCACTTGAATCCGTAAGAACTTCTACACTACGGTCGATGAGCTTGCAATGCAATATATCCTTTTAGGATTTCCAAACCCAATTCTTCAAGTGTTGATGCTCAAAAGATCGCAAAGAAAATGCGGAACACATTCATCTACTTATGGAAGGATCTCGCACTCAATCGGGAGGATATGGAATCCAAAATTTACTTGGCTTATGAACACTTCATGATTGAACTCGAGAGACACTAGAGTCTTATCATCATCGATTCTCGACATCATAAATGATTTGGATAAACACAACATCATCATGCCAAGAATTGCGCAATACTAAGTTCTCGAGTAGTCTTGGTCCTGAATGGGAGAAGTATGTCATTTTTCTCCGTCAAGCGAAGAACATGCATCATTCTACATACGGATTGTTGTATGATTACTTGAAGCCTCATGAAAAGGAAGTTGATAGGGAAAGGATTCTCCGTGCTCAAATTGCTTCAACGACAACTCCGGAAAATCAACAACTTGCCTTGTATGCTCAAAACAGTTATCCTCCTCAACCAACTGCCACTATCACACCAAATGATCAATCACAACAATCTCAACATAATCAATTGGTTCCATATAACAACAACAATGCTCAAGCATTTGTCGCTGAAGCTAATGAGGAATCCGATCCGTTCAAGCATTGCAACAAGGATTTGTTATGATTGCTAATGCTTTTAGCCGTTATACCAACAAATCCAACAATCGATTCGCTCCTCATCTAACACATGAAATCAGTTGTTGTGAACAATGGACGAGTTGAAGTTCGAATCGTGGTTATGGTCGCGGATGGGCGGTGGTCAAGGGTCTAATGCTACGGGTAGGAATTACAACAGAGCTCAAGTGGTGGAACAGGAAATGCTCGAGAATGGTTTGAATGGTCTTCGATGCTACAACCGCAATGAGAAGGGACACTGGCTAATGCATGCCCAAAGCCGAGGACTAGGGCGTGGCTTATCACAAAGAGGCTCTTCTTTGGCTCTTAAGGATGAAGTCGGTGGAACTCTCACGGACAAAGAACATAGCTTTATGGCGTATGCACTCGTATGATGATATGGAGGACTTGCGGCCAATGCACCAAGTTATGTTGATGGCTAATATGCATGAGTTACACATGAGTGACACAGCCCAAGTGTATGACATCGATGGCTTGTCTCGGTACCCCAACAAACCATATTTATCTCGATCTAATATCTCCGCCAACATCCGAATCAGCAGGCTCGAATGTTCAAAATGAGTCATCCACATCTAATTCCAACGATTAATTAGACCCGTAGAGTTACATTTGACGATCAAGATGACCTTATGGTTTCCATTG
Organism: Chrysanthemum lavandulifolium; assembly: GCA_022545495.1. Taxonomy (NCBI): domain Eukaryota; kingdom Viridiplantae; phylum Streptophyta; class Magnoliopsida; order Asterales; family Asteraceae; genus Chrysanthemum; species Chrysanthemum lavandulifolium. Next base: position 194,120,423 of record CM040240.1, read on the forward strand.
ACTATCAAATTGACTCCGTGGTTATACTTGAGGATCTAAGTAATGATCATGTTGTGACTCACGCTGAACACGCCCGAACTTTTGCCTCGCCTATATTTTGCTCGCTTAATACAAGACCAACAAACCATAGTGGAACAATGTCGCAAATAAATCGGGACTTAAAAAGTAAAATGCATGTTAACCAAGGATTTTGAATGTTTAAAAATGCAAGTCAACTTTTTAAAACTCAAGAAAATCGTGAAAAAGGTTTTGAAGCCGCTTTTGCTAAATCTCATCAAAACAAAAATATTTAGAGAGACAGATGCGTGATCTTGCCGCTCAAGAATGCTTTGTTGTCTCGAGATAGAACAATCAAACATGAACATAAAAGCAAATTAACGCCTCACCTTGGAAAATCAAAAGCTAAGGTCGAGTTGTTAACTTGTCAAAAATAGTTCTCTGCATACAAAAAGCATTCAACAAAACGAATAGATGCTCATCTTGAAGAAATCATCGGCTTGCAAAACAAACTTAAAGAGTTTAAAATTGTTGTCTATAAACATGGTGAGTCGGTCACACTATTGAAAAGTTTACTTTAAAACCCAATCCAAATGGATATGGACCGAATCTTCGACACAAACCTAAGCTTTCAACCAAAGCATTCAAACCAAATCTCAAGTTCCCAAAGGTAATATAAAATTGATAATTACATTATGAGTGTTGTTGAATATCATCGTCAAGAGGAATTAGATGCGTAAGACGAGAGTCGATCAAAATTAGAAACTGTTGTTTACAACAAACCTTTTAATTATTCAAAACCGGTCACTTTCCACACCAACGGATTCTTCTAACACACCAAGGGTTATCATAAAATGTCCGAGTCTTCTAATGTTAATCCCCAACCGCATTATGCACAAATTTATGGTCCTTTACCTTCCATCGTGAAGTAAACTCAAAACACGAAAATCGCAAAATTCTTAGATATTTTGACATTTTCATGGTCAACCTCAAAACTTTACAACATGAGATAGAATATCATTCGAAATCAAAGTTCAACATTTTCAATCGCCCGCGCGAGAACAAAGAGACATTTTTCGAAAAATCTTTACCAAATGTTAAAAATTTGAAAAATTGTGCATTGTCTTGGGAACGGACTTTCATAAGGAACTTGGAGTGATGAAGGTCGCTTTTGAGAAAACCGTAAACATCTATTTCTAATACTAAACGAAACGAAAATGTTGAGAAAAGATGTTGATCGACTCTTGAAAGATGTTATCTCAGGCCGATATCCATAATGTTGTGTTATTCAATTCTTTGCCACATGCATCCGATTATATCTCTGCTAATATTGTTGATAATATCGATAATGTGCTTCGATCGAGTCTTTAAAAGTTGAAAACGAACGTCTCTTACACGAGCTTTCAAATGCAAAACGCCGCCTTCAATGGTGTCAAAAGATTGTCAAAATCGTGAACTTGCTTTGCAAAACAAAATTCACCAGCTTGCAATCAAACAATTTTAATCCAAAATCGAGCAACCGGATGATCAAAACATGTCTTTGAAAAGTCCAATCTCAAAATATGAACAAGAACTTGTAAAATTAAACAGAATATGGTGTCATATTTGATTTACTCAATAAGACTCGTCATGAAGCATCAAACGAACTTGATCACTATCTTGCACACACTAGAGAAGTAATGAATTTTGCCGGTAATATTCGCTCAAAATCAAGATTTGATTCATACTATCTTTAAGTTAAGAGAAATGTTAGGAAAGTATGAACTACTCCGCCTACCGTGATTAAGAGAATAGCACCAAGAACACTTAGTAATCGTGGAACCTAGAATCCCTACCGCCAAATCACAAGTTGCTAATGTGTTTCCTTCATCGACACAGAATAGTCATGTTTTTCCAAACGTCCGCACTTCACACCCTCAGAGCACTACATCAAGAATAGGAAGTCATGACCTAAGAAAAGATCAATAAGGAATGTTAAAGTAGAAGAAAACCCTAGGACTATGAATAAGACTCACGTTGCTTCCACTATAGACATCAAGGTCGGCAAATGTAATAGAAATAGTGATGTAACGAATGCTAAACCTCTAAGTACTTTTGATATTCAACTAATGCACCTTGTGTTATTTGTCGTAAAAGTAAGAATTCGATTGTCATGACAAATGTGTTGCTAAAGCTATAATCTCGCTTACGGAATCCTAAGAATCGGAATACCTATAGGCCCACTACTCATTCTAAGTCTGTGCTTGGTAGACCGCCTTCTTTAGATTCTAAGGCAAGCATTGATGTCCATGTAGCTCCAGTTTTGACTCCAAAGAATGTAGTACCACCTAGTGCATTCACTAAGACTAAAGCAAATAGTAGTTATAGATGGCAGAAATGGATATATAACACACTAGGATTTAAATGAAAACCTAAAATTTTTGATGTGTGTATGTCTACTATAATCGCCTCCTAACCCACTAACATTTCGGGTTCCACATCTACTTCTATTCCATCCGTGTCGTCGTGTGTAATGCGTGTGATATGCATCATTCTCCGATTGTTGATAGCGGATGTTCCCGACACATGACATGCAACCTTAAACTGCTATCCAACTTTATTGCAAAGTTCTTCGGCACCGCCGATTCGGAATGATCACCAGCATCTATCATGGCTACGGAGACTATATCAATGGGAACATCGAAATTAGCGAGTTTATTATGTGGAAGGCCTCGGTCACAACTGCTTTCGAGAGTTCGCCTACGTGATGGAGATTGGAGGTCGCTCAGGAGAAATCTTGTTTCATTCGTGATCTACAAGGAAACGACCTTATGTCCGGCTCACAGAACTCAAGTCTTTATACTATCTCTATGCAAGACATGGTCGCTGCCATCTCCCATCCGCTACTTTCAAAGGCAACATCAACAAAATCTCGCTATGGCAACCGCTGCCTCTCACATTTAAACTTTCAAACTATAACCAATCTTGCTCGACACAAACTAGTTGAAGGTCTCCCACGATTCCAGATTCTAAAGATCACCTTTGCTCACCTTGTGAACAAGGAAAAGCACTCATGCTCATTTTCCTTCAAAGGTGGAACACAACACTCAAAGATGTGCTTCATCTTCTTCACATGGATTTGTGTGGCGATGCGTGCAAATGATCAATGGCAAACGCTACATCTTAGTAATTGTTGATGACTATTCACGTTGGACTTGGGTCTACTTTCTTCAAGCAAAGACCAAGCTCCACGATGATCATCACCTTTCTCAAAATACAGTGTTCAGCTCAAACACCGCCGATAAATCGTAATGCATAAAGGAACTGAATTTGTTAACCAAACCTTCGTGAATTTTATGAGAAAGTGGAATTCAACATCGACATTGCACGCATACCGTAACAAAACGGAGTTGTTGAAAGACTAAACCAAACGTTAGTGGAAGTCGCAAGAACAATGTTAATCAATGCTAAACTTCCCGACACTTATGGGCGAAGTCAGATTCATCGCATGCTATACTCAAAACCGTTCTATGATTACTAAACGCCACAACAAAACACCTTTGAGCTTCCACAACCATAAACCGAATCTCAAACACTTTCATGTATTTGGCCCCTTTGCTATCCGAATAATGATCGTGATGATTTTGAAAGCTCAAAGCCAAAGTCGACATTGAGTCTTCATCGATATTGCGAGAATTTAAAGGTTACCGGATCTAGAATCGCAGACAAAGGTGTTATGGAAACGATTCATGCTCATTTTGATGAACTTACGTAAATGGCTTCCGAGTATAACAACTTGAACCCGTCACAACCGCTTAAACTTCCTCAAACCCCATCATCACCGAACAAAGCCTCCACCACTCACAACAAATGGAAAGGTTATTTGCTCCAATCGCTCAAAGGATTTATATTGATGAACGTGTTCTGTGTATCCGCTGCTTCCACCGCTCAACCCGATACTACTTTATACCGATACACTGCTACAACAACCACTGCTGTTACACCACCGCTGACTCCACCACAACAGCTTGAACAAACCGCTCCAACAATGATGAACCGCCGATGATATTCTTAATGAAGTACCCCACCGCATATTTTGATCCAAATGCGTTCTTTAACCCGCTTGTTAATGAGATCGCTGCACAGATATCGCGGAATCTTCAATAAGCCATTTGAATCCTCAAAATCTGCACAAGGTATACCAACATCAACCCTCTACACATAGATGGACAAAAGACCATCCTCCGAAAATACTATTGGTAACCCGAATCAACCACGCCGTTATTTAGACAACGCTTTCACTCTGACGGTGAACATTGCATCTATGCACTCACCGCTCCGCTAACTGAGCCTAAAAACATTAAAGACGCAATGACAAAAGATACATGGATTGAATCCATGCAAGAAGAACTCAACCAATTCAAACGCCTGAAGTATGGGAGTCGTTGAAAGACCAACAGGGTCTACGCTATTGGTCTCAAATGGATTTGGAAGAACAAATTGATGTCAAGGAACGTAATCCCAAACAAGTCACGCTTAGTCACAGGGTTATCGCCGTGAAGAGGGCATAGACTTTGAAGAATCTTTGCCCGTTGCTCGCCTTGAGGTCGTTTCGATATTTCTCGTCATGCTCATATAAATATGACGGTCTATCGATGGATGTCAAACCCGCTTCAATGGACAACTTAAAGAAACGGTTTATGTCACCAACCGTATGATTCATTGATCCCGAGTTCCCTAACCATGTCTACAAACCCAACAAAGCTCTTTATGGTCTCAAACAAGCTCGCGGGCATGGTACGATAAGCTATCATCTTTCCTCATTACCAATAATTTCACCAAAGGTTCGGTCGATCCTACTCTTTTATACAATATCACGGGCACATATCTTAATTGTTCAAATTTACGTGGATGACATCATTTTGGGTCTACACATAAAAGTACTCAATCGCTTTGCAAAACTAATGAAGAAAAATTTTGAAATGTCCATGATGGGTGAACTTACGCTCTTCTAGGACTACAAGTTCATCAATCACCCCTGGTATTTTCTCGAGTCACCCAAATATGCCCTTGAATTGTTAAACAAATTTGAATGAAAACTCGTGACAATTATGCCACACCAATGGCTCATACCAAGAAGCTAGATGTCGATTTACATGGAAATCGAGACCCTACCAAATACCGTAGTATTATTGGGTCTCTCTATGTATCTAATACCAAGCAGTCCGAGTATTGTCTTTGCCGCTTACCTCTCCCTGCTATCGTCAAGACCAATCGAAACCCACCTCTCTCGAGGCTAAAAGAATCCTCCGATACATCAAGGGAACCATTAACTTGGGGATCCGTATCCGGCGATTCTCGTTTTGAACTAATCGCTTTTCAGATGCCGATCACGCAGGATGTTTAGATTCACGGAAAAGTACTTCAGAGCACTACAATTTCTTGTGATAAACCGTGTCTTGGCAATCAAAGAGGTGATTGTACATCGCTATCAATCAAGGTAATATGTAGCCATGCTCTGCATGTTATGCTCAAGTCATCCGGATGAGAACATAACTCAAAGACTATGGTTACATATTTGATGTAATCTCGATGTATCAAGGACAATCTGAAGTGTTATTGCGATCTCGCAACCTCAGCTCAAGACTTAAATCAAAGCACATCGATCTTCGCTATCATTTCATCAAGGACCACGTGGAACAGGTACAGCTTGAATTATACTTCGGGGTACATACCAATTACATCTACTCACCAAAGCCTCGCCTCCCGCTAGGTTTAATGAGTTGGTCCACCGGATTGGTATGAGGTGTTTGACTCAAGATGAATTGATGACCTCCCAAAACAGCCTTAAAAACCCACAAACACCAAAATCTCTTTTGTAAATATTTTTCAAAACAAAATATAAAAATATAAAACCCGATAAAACAACAAAAATATTCTTCTATCTATATTTCTTCAAACATGGCAAGTACATTTCTTCCACAACACTCAAATCTTTCAAATTCAAGATTTTTTACATCAAGTGTTGAGGGGGAAAATAAATTTTAACTGCTTCAAAATAATCGCAGACTTGCATGTTACCCTATCCCTGCTTGTTTCTTTAATAATGGTGGTCATATCGGTTTGATCGATACCCTGACTAAAATTTATAACCTTTCATTATTTCTTAAGTCGAGGGGAGTGTCACAAAGTTATTTCCTAATATTCTTCGCTTGGTAACCAAAATAGAAGTTAAAAGGCTTGATGAAAATGGAAAAGTGGAGGGACTAAAACCGCCAAAACTCGAAAGTATTTTTTCATAAAAGATCCCACCTAACTCATTAAATTCATCACAATTAATTTTTCACCAAACCTATCCTACGCCTAAGAATCGTTCACCAAATATGTGTTTTGGATCATCAATTTGTAAGTGGTTTAATGTTTCTTACATGATTTTAAACAATGGTTTTGATTTTCACATGAATCCAACGGTCAAATTGTTGTGTATGCTTGATTTTGTGTTCTACGCGTATGTGTATGAACACATGATCAAGATTGTGTGTTGGTGGTTAAAAAGATAGTGTCAAAACGTTTTTATAACATCAATGACATCATTTTTATCCTCAAAATACACCCAGAAACACGAATTGATGGATTTTGGAAATTGTGGTTTATGCGTAGGTTCATGCTTTATATGTGAATGTTTTTGGTGTTAAAGATCGTTGTATAAGGTTGTTTTCAAGTTGAATTAATCATATCTATGTCCGTAAACTACCCGTAAACACTAATGATTCATAAATTGAAAATTAGGGTTCTAGTTCATACGATTCTGGGTTTTCTTGATCGCCTTGAATCGATGTTAAAACTTGATGAACAACTTACTATGCCTCTAAGACTTACCGTAAACACTTTGGTGCAATTCCTATGGCTAGAAATCATATGCTTAATTCATGAACTCTAGGGTTTAAGTCTCACGACAAGTTATCTTACGCCAGAAACTACTTGATGAAAATTCTGCCATGATCCGTTAATAAGATGACCGTATGTGTTAATATTGATGATATGATGAATTTATTTCGTGTTTGTTACAAGTGAGAATTCGTAATCAAGGTTCTAAGCAAATTACGATAGGATCACCTTACGCTGTAGATGTTATGAAGAGTAATCTTACGCGTAGCTTCTACGCATAAGGTTCTACAATGAGACTACGCAGATCCTCGTGAAGGATATGCGAACAAGGACCTCACGCATAAGGTCTACTCACGAGTAAGCCTTACGCATAAGGTTTTTGTACGCCCACGCCGAAGCTCCACGCATAAGGTCCCCTGCTCCACGCTGAATATTTCTTACGCCAGAAGTCGTGATCCCACGATAAGCTTTCGCTCACGCCAGATACTACTCCCTGCTTACGCATAACTTTTCCACTTTTACGCCTAAGTCTTGATTGACCTTAATTATGAATTGTTATGCGCAAACTTGTAAATAAACAAATCATAACGTCACGTAAACCAATAATGTCACTAATAAGTTTAAATGTTTAATATGTTGTGTAAAATAAGTGATAACATAAACTTTAAAAGGTAAAGTTAACTAACTCACTTAAACTTATCACAACGCTATTGGACTATTGGACAAACAAGTGACTTTGGACTCAGAATAATCATTGACATTGTACATTCAATAATTAGACAATAAAACCTTCATTGACTAACATTATGTCTTTCGACATGTTGGTTTTTGGCTAATGCTATTTCAAATCAAGACATGGTCAGCCAAATGAATGCGGATGCACCGTATGTTCTCACAATGACCGATATGTTCCCTAATGGCTATCCTAGGAAGATTGGAAAGAACAACCTTCTGTTGACTTTGAAACCCTCACCGCCGTAATCTTCCCGTTTGATTGTCGGGATATCCTAAAGAATCATCCCTACCGTAACATGCTCTCACATTCGCGCACAAGCATTGTAGATCTACATTCACCGCCTGAATTCAATGCGCAGGATCAAAGGTCAAAGCGCGACCGACAAGGACGCCAATCACAAACAGTCACCATCACACATGCGACTTACTTACGTTTTCTCTCATCCCCGACATCGATCCAACCGACTTCTATGCCACACCGTCAAGAGACATTACAATTCTTGATTGATATTGGCTATGATGAAGCTTCGTGAATTATCTCTAAGCATTCTCATGTGGAACTTAAGAACATTCCTCAACCGTGGAGAACTCTCTACATCATCATTACCAAACTGCTCTCGTCGTGATAGTGGCTATGAGCATCCCAAGCTCATAGAACCGCAAATCTTTGGTCATTAATCAACATGAAGCACATCGAACTCGAAGCTCGATATGGGATGACATGATGTCATTTTCAAAAAGCTTGGCTCAAAGATTCCCTATGTCGATACACTAAATCGTTGATCCGTAGAGCACTGGACTTCATCCGATATTACCAAGAGGCTCAATGACCCCGACAATCACGACATGTTGATCGCGCTTATTTTAATCGTTAGAATCAAGGAATCACAACAAAGAAACAGAGGTGTTGTGTTACCCGATCACCGCCTAATGAAATCAAAAGCTCGAGACATACAAAAGGTATCCGTAGCAGTGAAATAAGGCAAAGTTGGTCATCTTGATGAAAAATCTTCCGTACGCCTAAGAAAAACCGTAAGAGGAAGTGCAGGAAGTGCTATAAGCACCGAGAGTCGAGGAAGTTTCCAAAAGGAATCCTCCACGTAAAAGGATTGTTCCCGCCATGAAGCAAGACCTATTCCCATTCCAAATGAACCAGAAGAGAGCTTGTGACGAAAGCTCAAGATACACAATCGTATTTAAGAGATCTTCCACTAAACCGCAATCGACATCAATCCTTCAAGAGCTAAACCTCCCACCTCCAAATTTATTCAAGGAAAAGGGAAGACTCAAAGATTTGTACCTTATGATGAAAGCTCAAGCTCGATGAAGAGCAATCTCGATACATCCTATGTGAAGAAGTTCAAATTTGTTAGACTACAACACGCTATGTAAGGAATTTGCTAAGGAACAAATGGGTGGCCCGAGGGTCAAGGTGGAGTTCAACCTACACCAGTCCCGATGCGTTAATCGACCCGATAAGGAACCGTGCCTCCACTTTGGAGCAACAACAAAAGCACGTGGAAGAGTCTATTAAGTATGACATCGAGAAACCAGACACCGAGAAGTCCGAGAAAGATAAAGTCGATGAAGAAGCAAAGTCCGAAATGATGAAGATGTTGATTATGAAAAGTTTCTTCTTGATGTCCAACGGCCCAAGGAGAAAACATCCGAACTTCCTAAGGACCCCGAATCTTCATCGACTCATCTTCTCACTCTCACCACCACCATCAAAAGAACAACAAGATCCACATCCGATCGTTGAAGAAGCCAACCGTGATCTTGGATCTCTCAAACTAAGACGCGAATCGTTAAAGTTGTCAAACAGTCAAAAAGAAAGACGGTTTTCAAGAAAATGAATTTCTTCACGATCATATACAATATCTTCATGACGAGAATGACGAGTTGAAAGTTGAAAGGAGTATGTCCGTAAGCTCATGAAAGATGATCTTCAAGGAATACGGACGAGATGATCAAAGGATACACTCACAAGTTCCTTCTTGACGCCGCTCCTAAACCGACAAAGGAGATGTATACCGCATAACTTTATCCGAATCTCTTACATCCGCCAAGCAAAACCATGAAATCAACTCCAATGAATGTGAACATCAATCCGGCTTGAACCCACGCCTTTTCGTGATGATGAATCAGCGAACCGACTAGTAGCTCAATGTCGAACGCCTCAAGCGACGCTTTGCCTCCCACGGCTAAATTGTTTGAAGCATTGTTGAATACCAACTCAGTCAAGATACGTAAAAGAAGTCGTAAGGCCTAAACGCTCAAGAGATGACGAAGACAAAGATCATGATAAGGATAACGAGCCCAAACGCATCAAGAATTCCGTGAATCATTATCTTCCATGCAACCTCCACCCCCACTGACTACATACCAACAAAGGTCTCCTCCTCGTCACTAAAACCCTCAGATTCTTCCGAGTTACCACCCCACTCGTAAAACAGTGATCACTTGAGTATACGGGTGGTGACGACGAGGAATTCCATAAGCCCTACAACAACCCGCCTCTCCGACAAAGCTGTAAACCGTAATCCTCATCTAGGCCTAAGAAAAGAAGAAGAAGGCGCCTAAGGTCGACATCATCGTATCATGGCTGTATGAAGATAACATCAAGAATTTGAATGGTTTTCACACTTGTTAACTCCACCCTATCCAAATGAAGGTCAAGATCCGTAGACGGTAATACATTGGAGCATGCTAAGATATCGCAAGAAAAATCCGAGTAAAGAAGATGACGAACCGAAAGCCGAGGCAAATCAAGAATGAAGCTTTTCAACTCATAAAAGATAGCTCGGAAAGTGCCATCGAGGCTCTAATATCACCTTGAAAACATTGCTCGAGCTATGTCTAACAACATGGATCGCCTCAACCTGTATAAACATCGACTTCACCAAACGGGACAACCTTCATATTACATCGACCGGTCTAAACCTCTACCAACAATTGGCCAACCAGATGAGCCTAGGATTCCATTCCGATATTTCTTCAACAAATACTTGGAATTTCTTCTATATGGTATACGTGGTTCAAGGAAATACGCTACATCTCTTACACTTCCATTCCCTACCCATATACTCTAACCGCATAGCCATCGAGGAAAGAGCTAACCACATGTTCTCCAACAATGTGGCAGAGTACGACCGTGATGCATCAGATGATTCACCATTGGCCTAACGTCAAGAATCTACTACGTGTCGTCAGTTCGTAAGTCTCAACATGCAGTTGTTCAAGATTAAGAGTATCTGCCATCAAACACGTTGATCTTCGTCCAAATGGGACTACACTTTCTCAAGAATATTGTGGTCAAAAGGCAAGACGAAAGGGATTATGCATTCTCAAGTCGACTTTGAGAATTTGTCTATCAACGACATTGAAGACATGTACCTTGCCAAAGTACAAGGTCGCATGAGACAATTTTCAATCAAGTACAACGTGAATTCATCAAGTCATTGCTCATCTTCATCTGACGATAGTCATCAAAGAACGTAGAAGACCTCCACCTTGCAGCTGAATCTTATCGCACCGTGTCAACTTCACTCCACCTCGCCCAGATCTTCCCGACATCAACCAAATTCACAATATACACTCATCAAAGAAACCATTCTGGCATGCTACATCAAAGGAACTTCAAAGACATTGCTTAATGGCGTAGAGATCTTCACAAGTTCGGGGATCATCACACTTTCAAGATGGTTAGGACGATCAGCTTATAGGTTGAAGGATATACATCAAAAGATCGGGTCTCCAAGGCGGAATTCTCGTGGATCGGCGGATGTGAAGAGGATCATCACTATGATTGATGAACTGTCAGATCACGGATCGCCTGTAACCTTGAAAGCTTTGTAGGGCCGTCCCAGATTGCTCACGGCTATCAACGCCGGCAGCGCATTCCCGGAAACATTGACTTGACTTCCCGTACCCTTCGAACCGCTTCTATTTCATTATAAATTTGGATGTGTGATTATATTATGTCAATGGCTTGTGCACACATACAATGTACAACCCGTCTTGTCAAGAAAGGACCATGTAATACGCCTAAAGGCTACAATCCTTATACAAGGAGCGAAGCTTTACTTTTGAGTAAAACCTATCAAACTTTTCATTTTTCAAGGTTTTGCTCAAAAGAATAAGTATCAGATAATTTTTTCAAACCCCAACCGCTTATATCACTTGTTGAGGGGAGTACTTGAGTTAAAACTTTGTTCACAAATTGTTCATGTGGTCATCTCCCGCAACACTGAAATGGTCATATTTATTCAACTTTTCAAAAATAACATTTAATATGCCATTTTTGTGGGGAGAAAATTATGGATAAGAAATATGTTGTGTAAATGCAAATGAATCTTTGTGCTATAGACTTAACCAACGAATCGACGGTGATTAATCAAGTAGTAACTCGAAAAGACTTGTCCGTGACTCGCATAATTTCAAGCTAGTTCGCTAGTAATGTAAACGTGTCTCGCAAAGGACTTGTCCGAGTAGAAAGTACCATTCGAGAAACTCTTGGTAGACATGAACTCGACGGGTTTGACAACCTTCGAGGCTTGTCTACACCTTCAAGATAGTTATTAGAGCTAGTTGTCACCTAAAAGTCGACAATGTAACTCTTTAACTATGCAACGTAACCGTGTCTCATGGAGGATTGTCTATCTTGAGTTGATCAATTCATAAAGGCGGCTTTTCCTCACTGCAAATTCGTGAAAACTCTTAAGCACATGCGAGGGGAGTATTTCAAAAGATCAAACTCTTACAATGGTACAAAATGTTTTACAATCATAACCATGTGAGAGATTTTCTTGAAAATTGGTTTTATGGCAACATAGGTTAGACATGGAGTTATAAGCGCACCAAGGTTAGGAATCACTGTCTATGATCCGCCAGAGTCGGGAGGGATCTACCCAAGGACATCATAAATAGTTAGTACTTAGAAGTCCTTAGTACTATAAAAGGAGTAAATGAGAATCGGAGAAAGAAGGAGTTGAAGAATTAAAAAGAAATGCAAAGAAAAGGTGAAAAGAAATAGCCTCCAAATTATTCAACTTAGGGCGTATAATCTGGTTCAATTATATGCATGGTTGTCACTTAGTGACGGTATTGAAGATTAAAAGTCATGGACCCTGTGGGACGATGCACTAAACCTTCTTAGCCACTCAAGTTTCTCTCAAAGAAGCTTGTTTCATTCTCACTGGAACCCCACGTGAACTATTGGCTTTCTTAGAGATCGCCGGTATTGAAGAAGAGACCTCTCCCTTGTCTCCGCCAGAAAACCAAAACGCACTATTGAGTCTAGAGCCACGAGATTCATCAAAAGATCTCTTAGGTACACTTGACATTTCATCACTTGGTGTTCAAATAACAAGAACATCGCTGGCACGTTATCGAGTCCTTCATGCATCTTAGCAATCTGTCGAGAACATTTACGAGAGGTTCAAATCGTGATCCTTAGTGATTGAATGGAAACTCGCCGCCAGGTCAACATCAAACAGCCCCGACAAAGCAGTCACTCTTTGCAACTCCCGGATTACGCTTAGTGTGTCTCAAACGGTCTACGTCAGGAGGTGATGCTTCTGTACCCGTAGACTCATTCGAATCAGAGATGTACTTGCACATCGGTTATCTCACTTGTGGGACTCCAGTCAGAACGGCCTTGTGAGAATTAGAGTTGTGTTTCACACTATGTCATAACACCTCAAAACGCTCAAGAGATGACGTAAGACAAAGATCATGATAAGGATAACGAGCCCAAACGCACAAGAATTCCGTGAATCATTATCTTCCATGCAACCTCCACCCCCACCTGACTACGCCAACAAAGGTCTCCTCTCGCCTTTCATCAAAAAACCCTAGATTCTTCCGAGTTACCACCCCACTTAAAACAGTGATCACTGAGTATACCGGGTGGTGACGACGAGGAATTCCATAAGCCCCTACAACAACCCGCCTCCCGACAAAGCACGTAAACCGTAATCCTCATCTAGGCCTAAGAAAAAGAAGAAGAAGGCCAAGGTCGACATCGTTATCATGGCTAGATGAAGATAACATCAAGAATTTGAATGGTTTTCACACTTGTTAACTCCACCCTATCCAAATGAAGGTCAAGATCCGTAGACGGTAATACATTGAGCATGCTAAGATATCGCAAGAAAAATTCGAAAGTAAAGAAGATGACGAACTGAGTTGAGGCAAAATCAAGAACGAAGCTTTTCAACTCGTTAAAAGATAGCTCGAAGTGCCATCGAGGTCTAATATCACCTTGAAAACATTGCTCGAGCTATGTCTAACAACATGGATTGGCTCAACCTGTATAAACATCGACTTCACCAAACGGGACAACCCTTCATATTACAATCGATCGGTCTAAACCTCTACCAACAATTGGCCAACCAGATGAGCTCTAGGATTCCATTCCGATATTTCTTCAACAAATACTTGAATTTCTTCTATATGGTGGCGATGGTTCAAGGAAATACGCTACATCTCTTACACTTCCATTCCCTGCAACCATATACTCTAACCGATAGCCATCGAGGAAAGAGCTAACCACATGTTCTCCAACAATGTGGCGAATATGACCGTGATGCAATCAGATGGGATTCACCATCTGGCCTAACGTCAAGAATCTACTACGTGTCGCCAGTTCGTAAGTCTCAACATGCAAAGGTTCAAGATTAAGAGTATCGCTGCCATCAAACACGTTGATCTTCATTCAAAATGGGACTACACTTTCTCAAGAATATTGTGGTCAAAAGGCAAGACGAAAGGGATTATGCATTCTCTCAAGTCGACTTGAGAATTTGTCTATCAACGACATTGAAGACATGTACCTTGCCAAAGTACAAGCGTCGCATGAGACAATTTTCAATCAAGTACAACGTGAATTCATCAAGTCATCGCTCATCTTCATCGTGACGATAGTCATCAAAGAACGTAAGACCTCCACTTGCGCTGAATCTTATCGCACCTGTCAACTTCACTCCACCTCGCCCAGATCTTCCCGACATCAACCAAATTCACAATATACACTCATCAAGAAACCATTCGGCGTCAAGCACCGCAGCTGAACTTCAAAGACATTGCTTAATGGCGCAGAGATCTTCACAAGTTGGGGATCATCACACTTTGAAGATGGTTAGGGACGGATCGCTTATAGGTCAAGGATATACATCAAAAGATCGGGTCTCCAAGCGATGGAATTCTCGGGATCGGCGGATGAAGAGATCATCACTATGATTGATGAACGTTTATCGACGGATCGCCCTGTAACCTTGAAAGCTTTGTGAGGGGCCGTCCCAGATTGCTCTTACGGCTATCAACGCCAGGGCAGATTCTACGGAAACATTGACGGACTTCCCCGGTACCCTTGAATCGCTTTATTTCATTATAAATTTGGATGTGTGATTATATTATGTCAATGGCTTGTGCACACATAATGTTGGTACAACCCGTTCTTGTCAAGAAAGGACCATGGTACGCTCAAGGCCAATCCTTATACAAGGAGCGAAAGTTTACTTTTGAGTAAAACCTATCAAACTTTTCATTTTCAAGGTTTTGCTCAAAAGAATAAGTACTTCCCCGTATAATTTTTCAAAACCTCAACCGCTTATATCACTTGTCGAGGGGGAGTACTTGAGTTAAAACTTTGTTCACAAATTGTTCACAAGTGGTCATCTTCCCGCAACACTGAAATGGTCATATTTATTTCAACTTTTCAAAATAACATTTAATATGCCATTTTGGTGGGGAGAAAATTATGTGATAAGAAATATGTTGTGTAAATGCAAATGAATCTTTGTGCTATAGACTTAACCAACGAATCGACGTACTTAATCATTAGTAGTACTCGAAAAGACTTGTCCGATGACGGGTAATAATTTCAAGCTAGTTCGCTAGTAATGTAAACGCTGTCTCGCAAAGGACTTGTCCGAGTAGAAAGTACCATTCGAGAAACTCTTGGTAGACATGAACTCGACGGGTTTGACAACCTTCGAGGCTTGTCTACACCTTCAAGATAGTTATTAGAGCTAGTTGTCACCCAAAAGTCGACAATGTAACTCTTTAACTATGCAACGTAACCGTGTCTCATGGAGGATTGTCTATCTTGAGTTGATCAATTCATAAAGTGCAAGGCTTTTCCTCACTGCAAATTTCGTAAAAACTCTTAAGCACATGTGAGGGGAGTATTTCAAGAAAAGATCAAACTCTTACAATGGTACAAAATGTTTTACAATCATAACCGTTGAGAGATTTTCTTGAAAATTGGTTTTATGGCAACATAGGTTAGACATGGAGTTATAAGGTGACTAAGGTTGGGAATCACCGTCCTATGATCCGCCAGAGTTGAGGGATCTACCCAAGGACATCATAAATAGTTAGTACTAGAAGTCCTTAGTACGATTATAAAAAGGAGTAAATGAGAATCGGAGAAAGAAGGAGTTCAAGAATTAAAAGAAATGCAAAGAAAAGGGTGAAAAGAAATACCTCCAAATTATTCAACTTAGGGCGCACACCGGTTCAATTCATATGCTATCGGTTGTCACTTAGTGACGCCGGTATTGAAGATTAAAAGCCATGGACCCAAATGATTTATGCACTAAACCTTCTTAGCCACTCAAGTTTCTCTGAAGCTTGTTTCATTCTCACAGGAACCCCACGAACTATTGGCTTTCTTAGAGATCGCTGTATTGAAGAAGGAGACCTCTCCCTTGTCTCCGCCAGAAAACCAAACGCACTATTGAGTCTAGAGCCACGAGATTCATCAAAAGATCTCTTAGGTACACTTGACATTTCATCACTTGGTGTTCAAATAACAAGAACATCAAGGGTACGTTATCGAGTCCTTCATGTATCTTAGCAACTGTCGAGAACATTTATGAGAGGTTCACAACTGTGATCCTTAGTGATTGAATGGAAACTCCGCCAGGTCAACATCAAATGCCCGATGAAGCAGTCACTCGTAACTCCCGTGGATTACGCTTTTAGTTGTCTCAAACGGTCTACAGTCAGAGGTGATGCTTCTGTACCCCGAGACTCATCTCGAATCAGAGATGTACTTGCACATCGGTTATCTCACTTGTGGGACTCCAGTTGAGAACGGCCTTTGTGAGAATTAGAGTTGTGTTTTCACACTATGTCATAACACCTCAAGTTCAAACTTCAGAAGGTCTTAACCGCTATTACTAACCGCTTTCATGTTTTCTTCTTATGGAAGCTCGAATGGAATGATCGTGTGCATTCTTCGCGTGATGCTCATGCCAACATCATCACTAATGGAAGTTCTATCTAAAAGCAATACAAAGTCGTAATGATTCTTCGTCAAGCCAAAGAATCTACAAAGTTAAAGACTTAAAGAACTTCATCAAGATCGAATCCAACGCCAAAGAGCGTGTGAGCATGTTGAAGAATGACGCGGAGACACCAGAGTAAATAAGTAGACCCGAGGCGCATTTGATGCGAGACTACAACAACATACTATCACTACCATCACAAAGAACAATGATCAAAGAACAAAGTTAAAGATGATCGCCAAAGCAAAATTGTTTAAAGAAAACAATTTCTCTACACCGGGAGTTGTTCGAATCAAGTCAATCCTTCTCACAAGAAAGAAGAATGTCGAAGACGCCAAAGTTACTATCACATCAACGCCTTTCACTGTTCATATTCATTCATCACCAACACTTGGGGAGATTGTTGGAATCACCCTAAACCTAAATCAAGTGTTAGTGATTTATATGTAATAGTTAGCTTAATTATGGCCTTTATGTTTGTTATTAGCCTTAAGCTTATGTGAAGGCCCATGAGCTAGCCCAAGCCCATAGGTGAAAGGAAGCGGACTAGAAGTGTTGCCCTAGCCTCCCCTATAAATACTTTGTATAACCCTCACTGAGGGTTGGTTGTTCATTTTATTCACTCTTTCACTCTACGCCTAACCGTGCTACTTCCTTAACGCCAAGTGTTTAACGTGTTCAACCAATCTCTTCTCCTCTATTTCTTTCATTGATGCTTGTGTTGTAAAACCAGCGACCTAACAATACTAAACTATACCACCAATTACATGTACGTAAAAAACCTCACACGCTGAAAACATAAACACATCCAGAAAAACGGAGGAAAACCATTGGTATAACAAACCATTCAAAAAACATGCATCAAACATACAGCGCACGACACACACACACCACATGCAACACTTAAACCCCACAGAAATCATGAAACATAAAGGACATGTTCACATAAACGGCATGCAATAGCTAAGAACCACAAACCCTAAACATAGGTCTCGCATGCCTTACCTGCAGTAGATCTCACCAACCTCGCCAAAAGAGAGAGACGCTTTTGGAGGAAGGAAAATAAAACGACACATATAACCCAGGGAAAGAATACACGTGCGCAAACTGCAAGTAGGCCAACAACACCGGGCCAAAACAATGGGCCAGGATATATTTATTTAAAAAAGGCCCAAAAAGAGGATTAAAATATAATAGTTTGGATGTCCCGTGCGCTATAGTATTATATATAAATGAAAAGACCTAAACCTAAATTTAATAAAAAACTAATTTCAAATTTTCTCAGTTAGGCCCGAAGCCCCGAAGAGCCACAACCCATCTTTGGACCGTTTAATATATATATTAATTTATATAAATTAAGCCCAATTAAGCTAAAACAAGCTTAAAATGCACCACTAAGCCCACTATTAAGGACTTGATACATTTGTTAGTCATGTCTGGAAAGGCATTAAAAAGAAATAAATATTTCATTGTTCTAGCAGTGTGAGATAAGTCGTACATGTTCCAATATTATTTTAGATTAAAAAAATTAAAATGAACAAAAATGACATAATATATATTTTGTGTTTATGAGTGGGAGGAGAAAATAAATAAATAAGTAAAGCAGTTTTACGTTTATACCCTTTATTTATGAACTCTTTATAAGTTAGAAATGTCGTATTAACGTCGTATACGCTTTTGTGGTGTGCCAAAATGTCAAAATTCAACCCACTTATATTGTCCTACCATATCCTTTTTCTTCCTCCCTAACTCTTGTTCTCAAGATTTTGAAATGAAAGAAAAGAGCTAAAAATGGGCAGAAAAAAAGAGAAGATAAATGAAATTAAATTTTTTATATCATGTTATATAAACAGATAACAAATGATTTTACTATTATACCTTTAGTAATATATAAAGGTTATGTTTTTTATTAAGTCATTTAAGTAATTTTGTTTATTGAGAGCTTTCTAATATAACTTCTTTTCAAATCATTCTATTTTTGGAAAAAAAAGTTTTGGAGAGAAGTTTAGCCAAAATTACTCTCCTTTTATTTTCTCTTTTGTCTTTAAAAAAACTAAAAAACACGAATTTATTTTGTTTTTTGTCCACTTCTTTTCTTTTCTTTGAAATATAAAACTTGGGAACGCAGTGTAAAAGTTCATGAGAACATGAAATGCTTTTTATATCTTAGTATTCTTTTTCTTTCCTCTAAAAACGAGCTCGGTAACGAGCGTAAGTGTTGATTTAAGATGGATTTGGATAATAAACTTATTTCACTACCGGTTTCGAGGAACTTATTTTTTGCATATTATTTTCATCTACCATATTTTTATGATATGAAGATGCAAAATAAATTTTAAGTTAAAACATAGCTAGAAAAAATATGTTTTTTTCATTACGATAAATGATTAGCATGACTGAATTTATATCTAAACTTATGCCGAAAACTATATGTAAATCATTTAGTGGTGCTAAGCTTGGTGGTCCACTCTCTCACAAACGAATCAACCAAGAACATGCATATTTCAGCATAAGTTTAGGTATACATTTAGTTACGCCAATCATTTCTTTTCCCACATGAACCGTGGCTTATTTTTATATTGAAAAATACTATATTTGATGACGATAAGATGTATAACAGTCTACTAGGCCCAATACATACTATACGCACACTGCTCAGCGCCCAATGATTGCAAACCCCGACTCATGTCCAACGATCACAAACCCCGGCCTAAAGAAGTCCAATGACTAAATCGGCATGGCCCAAACCTCGAGATGCGACAAGATACACAACGGTCGAACCTTCAACCGTTAGACCTCTTACATCCGTGATCCGCGATTAACACGAACCCTTGTCCGCCAAGTGGTCCGGCCCAGCGACTAACCACTATATGCGATAATCCAGAAGCCCCAGCAAGAACCTTGCCTATAAAAGGGCTCTAATCCCCATACAAGGTACAACAACTTTCTCTCATAATTACACACACATACTTCTACTTTCCTCTCAAGAATGTGTACTTACTCACGCCGAGTCTAATCGCGGGTCCGTCCTCACTCAGAAGACTAACCGCTTACCTTTCTTGCAGAACGCCACCTTATTACTTGGATTAGTACAAGACTAGCCCATCAAAGCATTGCCGGCCCAACCGTAAGCTACGCCTGCACCCACTATAACCCGTCCCACAAATTGTACTAACAAGTCACGCCATCCGTGGACCCAAGACACAACAAGGCTTTAAACTACTCACCACGAGCACTAGATCCGACCAACCCCGCCTTCATGTCTACGCTATGAGTACGCAGAGAAAGAAAACCACACTGGTCTCGACGGATTCGAGGACCAAGGTCCGACGCAGCCCTAAGTATTGGATAAATTTTCACGTGATCTTGCCTATTACGACGAGAAAGTTCAGAGACGAGAAGAAAGAGCTAAGGCGAAGAAATCCAAGGATTATCATGAAACCCAACATCACCATAGAGCGGAAACGCCAAGCTGAGACTCCACGAAAACACACTGAGGCAAAGAAATGGCGAATACGCAAGATGGCGGCACCAAAGACGTGCCTCGATCTAGGTCACCCAAAAGGAAAAAGACGTAAGTGAAACAAAGGTTCAAGAGGTTGCGCGAAAGTGTGTTCCAATCGACTTCGAGATAAAGAGGAAAGTGTTTCAGATGTCCCAAAGACCGCAGCAACAAGTCCGCCACAAGACGGAAGGAAAGCCGAGAGCAACCGCAAGGGTTCTCAATCGCGCCGGTAGGATCAAGGTCGAAGTCATGAAACCGAAAAACCCGGTCACGTAAAGGCGAATAATTGTTCGCGATGAACCTCACTAAGCGGATGCCGAGGCCCAAGTCAAAAGCGGAAGACAAACGACATGAATGCGACCGCCGCACTGGTCTGCAAGGAGATCGATCCGCTCACCCATCGATCTCGCTACTAAATGCACATAAAAACGCGGATGCCAACCAACGTGAAAACATATGACGGGAGCGAGACCCGAGGATCATCTAAAGATTTTCCAGCAAGAAGAAAGTGGAACGACGGGCCATGCCAACATGGTGTCACATGTTCAACTCCACGCCTAATCCCATACAAGGTACAAAACTTTCTCTCATAATTACACACACATACTTCTACTTTCCTCTCAAGAACGCCAGACTTACTCTCACGCCGAGCCTAATCACGTATCCGTCCCCACCTGAAGACTAATGGTTTACCTTTATTGTGTAAACGCCACTCTTATTACTTGGATTAGTACAAGACCAAACCCCATCAAGGCTTGTTGGCCCCAGTAAGCTACGCCCGCACTCCACTATAACCCGTCGCACAAATTGTACTAACAATATTCAACTCAAAATTGTTGTTATGAGACAAAAATCACACATTGTAATAAAAGCGGGGCCACTATAATTCTCAACAAATCAAATAAGATCTTCTCTCACTAAATTATCTTTTTATTACTTAAAATAGAAATTGAACAATTATTTTGAGATCTCAAAAAAAGAAAATGGATTATAATTTTAAGATGAATGGAAATATATGTTTTTATTTTCTTATGTTGCTTTACACATGCAATGTAATGTACGCCTAAAGATATTAGCGAAAACCTTTAAAATTAGAAACTCTATAAATCAATTTCTTCCTTCTTTATACATCTTTCACGCTAACGTTTACTCAAAACTCAAAACTCAAAAAGTGATTATAAATGTGAAATACCAGTCCGTTGGGTACAGAGTAATGGATCATATCCAATCGCAAGCATTGATATGTTATGCTTTGGGCTTAATTAATTTCTTGATCCATGAAAGTGGGCTTTCTTGAAAGAAGATTTTTTAATTTTCATAAGTATTTGCGTCATTTATTTCTCGTTTCATAAGTAGGATGTATAACGGTACAATTTGAATTGCATTTCAGCAATACTCCACATTCGAGAATGAGTGAAGAAAATTGAGTTAGATAGTAGCAGTTTTGACTAAATCTGGAGCCGAACTATACTCGCTTACTTATTCAAACTATTTCTTCGCTAAACGGCATCATTGAATTAAATAAAAGGTCGAACCGGACCATATCTTTATCTAACAAGACAGTACCAAATCGTACTATACCAAAAACCATGCTTTTTATAACCTTGATTATGTTTAAATTAGTAGGCAATAGTTTTGGCGAAAAAATGAGAAAGAACCACTACAGTTGGCGATTAGCATATGCGTCTATTTGAGATTTTCAAGTTCCTTTTTTATATTAGCTTACACATTAAAAGGACATGTCATCATCTTAGCACTAAGGAGTAGCCGTTACCAATAGTTGTTTGTCTTATAAAAGTGTTTAGTAACGTAGTTGTAGAGTTAAGCATAGATGACTCAAAACTGAACCGGACCGACAGAACAACCGAACCGACAAAACCGACATATTCGATTCAGTTTCGGTTTCATGTTTTTCTTATTTCCGGTTTCGGGTCGGTTCGGTTTGACCCAAAACCGACAAACCAAACCGAACCGATCATATTTGATTCGGTTTCGGTTATTTTTTTTACGAAATAGGTTCTCGGGTCGGTTCACTTTTTGTCGGGTCGGTTTGTTTTGGACCTTTTTCTCAACCCTACGTAGTTGTAGCTCTACTTATAACATGACAAATGACGTAAAAGACATATATCCATTAAAAAATTAATTAAACAAACTTGAGACTATATATCTAATTATCTATACTATTATATAAAACATTTAAGTTTCATGGCCCAAAAAATAATAAGATAAGGATTTAATCATCGGAATGATATTGCCACTTCTCTAACTAAAAATAACAAAAGCGATGAAATTTAACAAACTAAAATAAAGAGCCCATAGCTAAGATACACGCTACTTCTTAACTAATTAATCACATTTATTTTTAAATTTAAATATCTTTTAATTTAATTTTTATAATCTAATTTCACCATATTTTTAAAATTTTACGCTTCTTTAATTCAACATCCATTTTGATATATTTTTATGAGTTTTTAGGCTTTTACATTTTTAAGAGGCTTATTTTATTTCGATTCAAATTTTTATAACTTTAACATTTATCTCAATCAATACAAACTTTATTTATCAAAATCATTTACTTTTGAAAGTTGTTTGATTTTGAAAGAGATGGAAAGTTTTTTATACGCGGAATAACGACACATGAAAGACACTGAAACCCAAACAAACACATACAACTAACACATATACATTTTCGGAACACATTGAAACGACCACTAATGTAGTGAATCATGGTAATAATGTTTCATAATTCATTTACTATATTTATTATATAACTATATTTATCGCTATGTCTGCATGATCCAACTAACAGTAATTTAATAAGATACACTAGCAGCAATATTATAAGGCTTTCTCATAAAGCGTTTTAAAAAATGAGCAATTATATGCAAATATATCAAATAAATTTTGCATTTAAAACGCTGGTCGTTTCAAAATACTTTAAAGTGCTTGCTGACAAACATAACCTTAGAGCTAGTATATCCGATGCTCAATATTTTTTTCTCTCGGAAAGCCACAGTTGAATTAGTTGTCGGTTTTGTCAAACTTGATTCATCTTCTTCAATATTTTGGACCAAAAATTATTAAAATAAAATGCTAAAACAATTTCATGTGGTCACCAGGATAGTTACGTTTCAATAACATGATTTATGTAACACGTTAAAAAAATTAATCATTCTACCCATTCAATGATATTAGAGCAGAATGCACAAGAACGCTGGCATGGCATCTTAATATTTTCGCGACGAAAGAAATATTTTTATTTTAAACTTTCTATTATAAAATAAGAGATATACGCTTTTTAAAAGTAGAACATCTAAATTATTAATAAACAGAAATGTGAAGAGATCTCTGGAGAATAAACTTAAACGGTAAGAACGGTAAATATTTTAGAGCACATATTTCAAATAAGGGTGAGAATTTATTTTTAGACGATCTACGTTTGTAGATGCATCCGAAACGCCAAGGCTTCTTCTCACCCTTCTCATTTTAATTTTATTTCTCATTCGATCCTTACTCTAAACAGAAATGGTAAACATTTTTATTTTTCAAATTTTAGTAGAAATCGGTGGTTTAACCACATGAGCTTTTCTTATAAACAATTTCATTAAAACGTATCATTATTGGAGGGTTACATATGGTTTAATGAGATTTAAATGTTTATATTTTACATTAATTTTCCACTTTTCCCTTTATAAGAATGTTTTTGCCTTAAAATTTTAAGACTTCCTTTAATGAAAGTCCCAAACGCTTTATAACGTAGTATGATTAGACTAAAATACACCGTCGGTCCCTAAACTTGTAGTGGAGGATCGCGATGGGACTAAACCGCATAATCATCGCCACTTGGTCGCCACGGGTCCAAACAAGATCGATTAAATGCCGATTGGTCCGACCAATAACGGCGTTGTCAACGCTCCGTTATACCCAAAATAAACCCAAAATCATGGTACCGCTGGGGTAGAATAGTCATTATGTGGTATACACCAGATAACCTGCCTTGTCCAATTTCCGCCATATTGTACAATATAACAAAACCGCACTCATTGCTCATCCCCAAACTTGTTTTGAAGCCAACCCAAAACACTAAGGCAATGTCTATCATAAAATCAAATAACTGAGTAAGAAAATAACAAACAACCACCTCGATTTACTCATACGAGTAAGGGAATATCCTTTATATGATGATCGTGAAACGGAGGAAAGATCTCTGCAATGTGAGATATTGTAAGTCTTTTTGGTTGAGCCTATTACAATCATATGTTAGACGAAAGTGATTGTTATTCCCTTTTAGGTAACTTTAGCTTAACAAAGTTTTGTACATTTTTATATATAATGCGAACTCGGATCGCTTAGCATGATGTTCCATTATGAAGGTACATTCAAATACTTTCCGTAGGATATATCAAGGAGGCAAGAAATGCCTGTTGATCTTGTTGAAATAAAAGAGGTATCTCATGATGAAATGGATGCTCTCATGACCCAAATCGGTTATGATCCCGACAAACCAATTATTTCTACTTTCTTAAGCCCCGTTGTACATTAGACGACGCTTGTTTTCTTTCCGTGAACCTCGCTAATCTAGACTTGTTGAAAGATGTTGTCATACAAAGATAAGTCGATAGACGCAGATGTTGAAATAGGGAAGACTAGATTAGAATTTTGTGAAATGTCCCCACAATCAATTAAGACTGTGTTTTGGGAGATGGATGAAGATAGAGAAAAGTTGCTATCCGGCTATTCAATCATGTTGTAGACGGTTGGTGTTAGATGATATAGATAATGAACATGCCCTAGATCGCTTTATCCAACTTACACAATTGCTCGGACGCCAATGATATTGGTGAAGCTAGCAATTTGCCAAACATCGAGCCACTCTTTTCCACCCTAGACCGCTTATTTGCTAGCCAACCTGCTCAAAACAAATGAGCGTGCTTTAGTAGTTGTTGATGAGGACAATGCTCTAAAGGAGCCTCGATAATGTTGAGGTTAACTGCTTAGAGTGATTTAGGGAAGGACTTTGACAACGGTGGAACATCACTAGTTGATGTCAATAACACCTTCGAGGAGCCCTAAAATTTTGAGGTTAACTGCTTCAATTGACACAGACAAGCATTTACACAAAGCAAAAAGTGCATCACTACTTGATGTGAATAACTGACTTTGAGGAGCCCGATGCGGATGTAAGTCTGTTTAACCGACTCAGATAACATGGAAGAGGATCCTTGTCGATCTTAGTCTGTTATGCGAGTGACACTAGTGAATTTGGCAATGCAATTGAACCAAATCAAGATAACACTTGTCAAGAGAATGATGCACAACTTGGTATGGTACAAGTAGGTCGACTCCGATTCAAAGTGAAGAAGGAACAACATGTTATATAAGTGATGACAGCGCTTGGTAAATGATTTACCCGTGATGGTCGATGAAGTATTTTGCGCATGACCATGTTAGTTTCAACACGCACACTTTGCTAATGGCATTTATACCACTTTTTTCTATCTCGGTCGAGGTTTGCTACTTCAGGGAAGTAAAAAGCTAGTAAGAGAGCATTCAATAGAAACTAGGAGGGAGTTGTTTTTTTGAAGAATGACAAAACAAGAATAAGGGTCGTGTGTGGGTGTTCAGTTCCAGCCAGCCCAAGCGAAGGTCCTGGATCAATATTGGCCCATCTAGAAGTCCATTGCGAATGGGTATAAGAGCATTGCTTTCCAAAAAGGACCCTTCAGAAATACTCGCCCATGGCTATTGTTTGTCGGCGAGGAATGGTGAGGCAATATCGGTCGGTGGAACATATAATGAGCAACACACTTGTTTGCAATCAAGGAAGTCGAGCTTTGACCTTCGCTATATCTCATGTAAAATTACAAGACAAGTTGAAACAAATCCGTAGCTTCCCGTCGGTCGTTGCATAATCAACTTACCAACCAATACGACCTTCAAGTTGTCCCCGCAGAAGGTATTATGGGCCAAAACCTAGCTATAAAAGCCATGTGGGTCAATTCAAGCTTCAATTTACCATGTCGAGAGATTATGTTCAAGAGTTGCGTAAGACAAACCCTAATACGACGGTGGAGATGAATGGGAACGACCTTTGATGAGTCTCTTCCAACCGAGAATTCAAGAGAGTGTATGTTTGTTTAGGTGCACCAAGCAAGGATTTAAAGATCATGGGAGATCGTTGTCAATGGCCGCTTTTCCAATCGTGGTCCTTTCAATGGTCAACTGATGACAACGGAATTGATGCAACAATGGTATATACCCTTCGCTATGCTTTTGTTGATTCAGATAACATAGGATCATGGACTTGGTTTCTTCATTGTTTATCCGATGATTTAGCACTTGGGCCAATTTCAAGCATCACTTTATTATCGACATGAATAAGGTACTCTCTTTACTGCTCATGAATTTAAGTCTCACTGCTTTGAAATGCATAAGAAAGATATTTGATTTTGTGCAGATATAAGTAGAGTCAGAAAGCGTAAGTTTTGAAAGTGCGTAACACGTATTCTCAGATAAAAGCATACATGAGAAAATGAAATTGCAATGGAAAGGTAGGGCCTATAAAGACCATCTCGTGGAAATGTGCAATGCCTCAATCACTGTACAGCTCTCGAAGTATGGCCGATCTCAAGAAACTTAATCAACCAAACCCATGATTGGTTGGCAAGATACCACCGATCCATTGGTCAAGGTCACATTTTTCATGTAAGTGATCTATCTGTTTCACTTACTTTGTCATCGTAAATGCAAGATAAACAGCTACAATTAATACATGTTTATTACTTGTCATCTTTGTGAGAGCTACTCGATGTGTTACTTAATAACATGTGTCAAGTGTTTCATGAGAAAATTAAAGAGGGTTACAAACCTATTATTACAACCTTTAGAATACATCGTGGAATATTGTATGAAGAGGATAATGCATGTTCTTATGGTGATTGAGAAGAGCGATGGGCCATTAACACCAACCGCACAACACATGCTGAGGCTATTAAGAAAGAGGTCATAGTATAATGTGTTATGGAACGGGGATCTAAGTTTCGTGTTAGTGGACCATGGGGTGACCAATGTGTAGTTAATGTTGTACACAAGACTTGTACTTGCGTAAGCGGAGATAACAGTTTACCATGTAAACATGTTGTTGCTACCAATTGAATATGGCTTTAAATGGCCAACAAGTCGGAGTCAGAGAAACATGGGCTCATCCTTGTTACTATCTTCTCACTGGGAGGCTACCTACAAACACCATGTCCAAATTTATAACTAGCAGGTGTACATTGGGAAAAATCAACTATGCCAACAACAATTGTTCCACCGAATCCGAAACAAACCCGCCGAAAAGGTAGAAAAGAGTTAGGATAGCACCAAAGCTCAAGAGATTGCGAAGGATGGTGTATCAAGGGCTTGGAAGAGTGTCGTGTAGTATTTGGGCATTGCCGGACACAACCTGTAACATGCCTGTGGTATGGTGGAGCTCAACATAGTGGAAATGCCAATAAGGTAAATGTCAAAAGGTGCCTACTAAAGTCAGCAGGAAAAGAAGACATCCTAAATGTAAAAAGGTAGCAGCAGCAGACAAAGAAGTCAAGGCACGGTGTTGTTCTAGAAAGCCAAGTTAGTGCGCTCAAGGAAGTGGTGTTCAATCTACAAATCAAGAGCCGAATCAAGATCCCATCATACATGATGCATCCTCGCACAATCCCAAGAACTTCAAGTCGAACCATTTGCCGATCCCATCATGCATGAGCAATCCCAACCGAGATTCACCAAGTGATGTTCAAGCTTCGCTTCAACCCACCGCTACACGAAGAATGACTAGAAGGTGTTGCAATTGGAAAGAATGATGGCCTCACCATAGGTCAAATCATATGCTTATTATCTAGACAATGTTTCATCTAGTTTACTATTTATTTTCTATGGACAAGTTATGTAATCTAAAACATATATGCGTGTGGGTGTGTAAATCAGAAGCGCTCATGCTTTGAAAAGTATGCAATTTTATGCACCGGAATTATATCCATTTGCATTAACTATGAAACCATGTCATTATTGTGTATTTTTGAAATCGACTAAGCTTGATGTGTGAATTGTTTGCGCTAAAAGTAACCAAAGCTAAAATAGAACATCATAAGAATGTTGACATTTAAAAGTCAACCCCAAAACACATTGCAAACCATCCGCATAGCCATGAGGCATAGAAAATCGAAAACAAACAAAATCAATACTTCATAACAAGGTTACTACAATTCAAGATACACAACATTAACCAACTAGCCTCATTACATAAAAGGTTAAACGTTATCCCAATGCATAAACAATGAAGAACAACATCCAACTTAGCACCATGTAAATCTTCCACTTTCACACATCACCTGAAAGTAGCTACTAATCTTGCCTCAAGCTCATTTCTCCTCAAAAGTCCCGTATGATCATTCTTGAACGAAAGCAGATTTCGTGATCATACCATCTTATCCACCGACAAGAAGACCCCTATCGTTGGTTATGACAAGTCATTAAACAACCACCATTGTTACAAACTTACACAAGAAATATTAAGACGCACTTACTTGAACAGACAACCAAAGAATCGACGCCTGGTTGGCAGAGGTCCACGGCACGAATAATAGCTTGCTTACCACACCAAAGAACGCACCATCTTGAAACAATTATCTTTTCAAGAGGACGGTTTTGAAGGATAGTTTAGGATGGGTCATAAATGTAGATCAAACCTTGTTACACATATACTAGCTACATTCATCGTAGAACGGTTTTATTTAGTACGCTATGAAGAAAAGCATTTGCTACCAAAGAAAATAACGCTGACAACCAAGCAGATTGGTCGGCGGACCAACTGCATTTAATTCCAGACTGCTTTGGACCCGTGGCGATGATTATGCCCGGTTT
Organism: Chrysanthemum lavandulifolium; assembly: GCA_022545495.1. NCBI lineage: Eukaryota > Viridiplantae > Streptophyta > Magnoliopsida > Asterales > Asteraceae > Chrysanthemum > Chrysanthemum lavandulifolium. The sequence continues at coordinate 194,149,727 of CM040240.1, forward strand.
CGTCCCATCGCGATCCTCCACTACAAGTTTAGTGGACCAACGGTATTTTAGTCATGATATTAAATTATTGAGCAAACAAATGTCATATAGTACGTTTGGCAAAACTAGTCAGTAAGTCAGATGTATTTGTCAGAATCAGAAATCAGAAGTTCGTAAACCGCAAAGTCATGCACATACGAGCTAAGTCGTATCTTTTTTAATAAAAGTGTTTGGTACATTACCGTTAAACGTAATTATAAGATGAAAATGACATAAAAGGACAAATCTATAATTGTAAATAAATGTTTGGAGGGATATTAGAATATAAAGTTTTAATAATTTCATAGACATTTAAAAGTTTCATGAATCATTTTCATTTTGAAATTATTTGTTTGAAATAAAAGCTAGAATTAACGATCCAAACGTTTACTTGGCTTATATAAGACACTAATAACAAAAAAGTTTAATACCTCCAAAACGCCTCCCGCCAAACAGGCCCATAATAAGTTAATAACAGATTGATACTTTAACATAAACTCAATTATCAAATATTAATTTTGTCTTGAGTGAGAATGAGCATTAAACGTGTCGATTTGTGGTGAGTTCTTTATGCTTTATTGACTTGGCGAATGATGCACAATTGGTTTCATATTCTAATTGATTGATTATCTCACGGACAAACCCACTTATTATCCGACAAACCTACTTTGCATCAATCAAGTCTTGTTATTGTTATGTTTTCTTTCGATCGGAATTGATTTGCACACATTTACGATTAATTGTGACACTTCAAATGTTTAAATACTTGTAAAGTGTTAACATCGTGTTTTATATGCTTGTATTTTGAAATGTGCAAATAATAAAGTTAAATGTGCAAATCATCATCTCTTCTAATAGAATATTATTCACATAATAAAATAAATACAACAATTTATTTAAATAGTTTTAATACGACACTTAGTAAATTATACTAAAGCTTATGAGATAGGGACAAGTATACAAACCTCTTCTATTAAATAACCATCACGTCCGTATATGATTCTGACTACGATATAGGATTATAGAAAGTTTACGTAGGTCAAAATGCTAAATTATACCTATTATGTTCGCTTAGCTAGCCATGCATGTGTACATACATATAATATTTGTCCTTTTGTAAAGTAAAATTGTTATTATAATTCGTCTTTTGAACAAGTTGTGTATACACGACAGAACAAGTCTTGTTTGCGAAAGCAAATGATAGTTGTTTGTTTTTTTCTTTTTAATCCATGATTGATGATTCTATTCTATGTTCAATGATTTCCAAAACACGAAAACAGAGAAATGTCACTGCTCATGTCAAATGAGAAAGTCGAGCCTTTTTTACACAGTTATTGCTTAATCGATATTATTTTTTGGCCGTAAATATTTATCCAACAACATTTGAGCTATGATTTCTTGTGAGTTTTTAGACACATTTTACCACTAGGAAACCTTGATTGTATGCTACACTTATAATTAAAAACAATAAATAAATAATACTCCTAAGTCTCGAAATAGTTACTACGTATTAAACTTCCTTAAATCTTTTTTTTTTTTTTTTTTTTTTTTTTTTACTTTGATATTAAATATCTTTTTATGTTTTTCTTTTTAACCACTATGCCCGATCTTTGGTACGACTAATTTGCACGATTTAAACCCATCGTCACACATACTCAAACCCAGAAAGCTTCCTTTTACGAAGTTGACGTGGGCCACTTCATTGTTGTACTCAAGATAAATTAAACTCAAACTTCACACATCTAGAAATGACAAGAATGTCATCTTGCTGCTAAGCCACTTCGAAAGATATAATACTTTATGCAAAATATATGAATGAATTAGATTTTAAATGTATTTTCATTAATATAATTTTTATCAAGTATTATATAACACAAATAAAAATAATTAATGTCAAAGTTAAAAAATTGAGCTCTCATTTTTAAACGGGTCTGGCGGTTTCGTACTTAAAATTCCTTTATCTGGTCTAGGGTTATAAAAGCTATTCATGGTGTGGATGGCAAGCTTGGTTGTCCTCAAAAAGCTAGCTACTCGTCTAATTGGAACGACATTGTTCGAGATGTAACTCTTTTTCATAATAAAGGGATCGATCTTCCTGGCTTTATTAAGTGTGTCACACCCCAAATTACTGCTTTGCGTGGAATGGAATTCACGGGATCGATCATCATAGCATCATAATCACAGTTATATTGAACGACCTAAAGTGTCGTTTGGAAAATACATCGCTTGATTTAATAAAATAATCGAGTTTACAAAGTAGGTCCCAAATGTAAATCAACTTGTGCGGAAATAAGTTTGTTACAATTCAAACGATGTTTTAAAGCACGTAAAACCCAGTGAGACGCTGTCGTCACCACGACTCCATGATGTGTCCAAATGCATGCCATGAAGTGAATGCCTTAGATACCGAGATAAAACATGCTAAAAGTGTCAACACAAAGGTTGAGTGAGTTCATAGAGTTTGTTTTGAAATGTAAAGCCTTTAGAAATCGTTTATGCAAAGAAAGGCATTGTGAATCCACTCGCCCAAGTCCCGCCCATACAAAACTTGCAACCCGCCCAAGTGTTCACAACCCATTGCCAAGATATGTATAGTCAATGATAATCCCAAGACATTCAAAGACAATGATAATCCCAAGACATTCAAAGACAATGATAATCCCAAGACATTCAAATTCAATGATAATCCCAAGACATTCAAATTCAAGATAATCAATGATAATCCCAAGACATTCAAATTCAATGATAATCCCAAGACATTCAAAGACAATGATTTATGATATAGGATATGACTAAACATTAAGTTCGATGAAGCATGTAGTTTGCAAATAGATATGAATGTCATAAAAGATGATGAGCATGTATCTCCCCAAAACAGCTTATGAAAACAAGTAAAGGTAGGGGCTATGGAAACTCACTAGAATCCATAAAAGTTAATGTACTTGTGAAAGTAAATGAAAACAGCTTGAGCATGTATCTCCCCAAAAGTAATTCCAAACGATAAAAGCAGGGCTATGAAAACTCACATGGACAATAATGCGATGGCAAAAGTGGATACACCGAGGTATAATGAATCTCAGAAATGACTAGTGAAAATGAAGAGGTGTAGGTAACAAGGATTAACTTAAATATCCTTGGTTTTATTTCAAAACCATGAAAAGGATATGATCTAGGTTGAAATAACACTTGATTTAGCAAAATAATCTTGATCCCCTTGGTTGTTTGATGTTGGCGGTTCTATGGAGCCAAAGAAGAGAAGAGAGAATTTGTTTAACACTTTTGAGAAATGAGTTGTATGTGAAAATAATTTTGAGTGTAAGACTTTGTAAATGAAGTGAATTATTTGAAACATAAGCCATGCCACATTTAAGACTCACCCTCCCTTGGCCGGTTTTTGGGAGGGTTGTCTCCCAATTTATTTATTTTTTTTTTTAAATCTTGTATACTTGTATAATTTGTGTATTATTTTGTATACTTTGAAAATGTAAGTAAAACAAAGTTAAATTAAAGGTGATTGGAAAATTTTGGTACAAGTAAGTTTTAATAAGTCAAAATAGATTGTATTGAGGTGATAAAATTGTAAAAATACTTTCCTTGTGAAAATTGAGTGATAAAATAATTATCGTAAAATTTTAAGAAAACGACGTAATAATTAAACTTTAACGATTAAAATACCAAATAAATTTGAAACACTAGGAAAACTAAAAATATAGTTTTTATGAACTAAATGTAAGTTTAAAAATACCTCGGGATCATTTTTGAAAGTAACGGGTTAAATAATCAAAATAAAAACTCACGCGATAAAAATTATTAAACATAAAAATTACGCGTTGAAGGGTGAAATGAAATGTCGTGAATGTACTAATGAGATGCACATGATGTCAATGAAATGTAGACTAATCATAGTCCATATGAAATGTACGTGATGTCATGATCATGAATTCGCCGCTAAACCTCCAAGGTTACGCGATTTGAAACAAGTAAACCAAGTTTACTAAAATGTTGAAATAATGAGACATGAATCGTGTCGAGAAATGACCGAAGTACGGATTGTCACATTCGCCATCCAAAAAGGAATTCATCCCTGAATTCAATCGTTGTTAGGTCTAACGGGTTTAGGGTTTGATGTAGCAAACTTTCCCATTCCCGAGCAAAACCCTCAAAAGATTTTTGGTAACCGATTTTACTTAATCTCACAACTCATCAAACAAGAACCGCATGAGATTAGGCTAAATCGGTTTAGGTAACGACTTGTTTCTAGCTCGATCTTTGCAACTCATCAAACAAGAACTGCCACGCGATCAAACCGGAAACAAGTGGTTTGAAGAAAATCTTTTGAAAATTTGGCTCGACACGAATTGCTTACTCATATGAGACTACTACTCCCTTCATTGCATGATTCTTCCCGAATTAGACATAGGTGATCGCTATGTATAATTTAGAGTAACTATGCAATGCTTGGACTAATCGACTCATATGTTGTTTGGTGTTGAGTCAACTGATGTTAAAATTGTGATGAACATCGAGGAGAGAAGACATGGAGAAGTGTCGTTAAAATGATAGTTAAAGTAAAAAGAATTAAAATCCTCGTAAATGATAACAAATCGGAAAGAAAATAAAGTACGATAGATGAGAATATTTTACAATGAGAGGTTTAGCAAAAGTAGTACATCTTAGGTTATAAAGATTCGGATACGATGGAAAACATAAACTTAGTACAACATGGTACATAAAGAAAAACAAGATTGTTAGTTTCCGAACTTCTTCAGTCTTTCGCGTCATTGAAATCCTTCTGAGCTTCTCCTCCTTCTAACATGTATGCTTTCCCATGAGCACTTTCAACTTGTTGACCTTGGTTGTGAGGACATTGATTCCTATAGTGTCCTTGCTCCCCACATCCGAAGCATGTGACTACGGCTTTACCTTTACAATCCCTTGCTAGATGTCCCGGTGTTTGGCATTTGTGGCACTTGGTGGCAAAGACCCGAGTGATGAAAGTTACATCTAGTACATAGTGGGTGTGTTCCAAGATATCCTTTTCCTTTGCGCCCTTAGCAAGGTGTCCCACTTTTGACAGATAAAGCATATACCACATGGACCATCATGATGTAGCGTGCATTGATGACATCGTGGTAAGTTTCGAGTAAGTTCTTTCCTTTGTTGGTGCAAAGAACATAAACCCCGCGCTTTTGTCTTCTATTCGTTGTTGGTGATGGTTAGTGTTACGGTTTTGGTTGTTGTTGTTATAACCTCCCCGGTCATTTTCCCATTTCCTTTGTTGTGGTTGATTTGGTTATCGCCGCTGTTGTTGTTTTTTGGTTATTGTGGTAGTTGGTGCGGTTGTGATTGTTGTTGATGGTGTGATTGTTGTTATTGTTGTGGTGGTTATTGTTGATAATGTTTTCCTTTTCACAACTTGGGCCATGAGTATTTGAGTAATACGGGTAGATTCTTCAATGGTTTGTGGATCGAAAGAAGTTTCATCTCCTTGGATATTTTGTGAAAGTCCTCCAATGAAATTTTTCAATAGTTTCTCCTTGTCCGAAACCATAGTCGGACAAAGAACACCAACTCTTGAAACCTTTTGATGTAAGCAAGTCTCGCAGCCAGCAGTTAGCCATTCATGCCTCGATAATAGTAGCTATTGTCGCTCGCTCTTTTCAATCCTTAATGCCTCACTACACTATCCCTTACCAACTTTTGAATAGCCGCTTGAGTCATTTCGTGTAGCTTTCTCTGCCATATCTTCTTCAAAACAATAGGAAATGTGAGACGAGCAAAGTCCGATGTTAATAATAAACGCCCAAAGAAATGTGATAAGAATGATAAGTTTGAGGTTATTTTTCAAAATGATCGACGGGTTCCAAAAAGATGGGTTATGATGTGTCGTAAGTGCTTCAAATGTATGATGGTTTAGTGACTTAATGTGTGAATAAAGTGTAACTCGACACGTTAGTGGTGAAACAAAGGAGTGAGAGGATCGTGCGCGCTTAAAGGTTCATCTCGGCATTCGACGTTATCGGTGATGAGTCGATTGATGTGAAAATTGTGATAGGAATGACAAGGAATTCTCCACGTTAGAGTATGAAGAAAGAATAATGGAATGGGCATTTAAGGGCATCCATGTGACAATCGATGTGAAATGAAAGTGAATAACTCGAAAATGTACGTAAAACCGCATGTAAAGTGAATATGCACTTATGATGAAATGATGAGATGCTATGATAATGTAGTTATAGTCTAGGGTCAATGATGCAACCTAGTTCTCTATAATCAAGCTCGATGCCAATCTCACACCCCAAATTACCTGCTTTGCAGCCGAATGGAATTCTCGGGATCGATCGTCATAGCATCACAATCATAGTTATATTGAACGACCTAAAGTGTCGCTTTGGAAAATACATCGCTTGATTTAATAAAATAATCGAGTTTACAAAGTAGGTCCCAAATGTAAATCAACTTGTGCGGAAATAAGTTTGTTACAATTCAAACGATGTTTTAAAGCACGTAAAACCCAGTGAGACGCGCCGTCACCACGACTCCATGATGTGTCCAAATGCATGCCATGAAGTGAATGCCTTAGATACCGAGATAAAACATGCTAAAAGTGTCAACACAAAGGTTGAGTGAGTTCATAGAGTTTGTTTTGAAATGTAAAGCCTTTAGAAATCGTTTATGCAAAGAAAGGCATTGTGAATCCACTCGGCCCAAGTCCCGCCCATACAAAACTTGCAACCTGTGTGTTCACAACCCATTGCCAAGATATGTATAGTCAATGATAATCCCAAGACATTCAAAGACAATGATAATCCCAAGACATTCAAAGACAATGATAATCCCAAGACATTCAAATGATAATCAATGATAATCCCAAGACATTCAAATCAATGATAATCCCAATGATAATCCCAAGACATTCAAAGACAATGATAATCCCAAGACATTCAAAGACAATGATTTATGATATAAGATATGACTAAACATTAAGTTCGATTAAGCATGTAGTTTGCAAATAGATATGAATGTCATAAAAGATGATGAGCATGTATCTCCCCAAAATGCTTATGAAAACAAGTAAAAGTAGGGCTATGGAAACTCACTAATCCATAAAAGTTAATGTACTTGTGAAAGTAAATGAAAACAGTTTGAGCATGTATCTCCCAAAAGTAATTCAAAACGATAAAAGCAGGGGCTATGAAAACTCACATGGACAATAATGCGATGGCAAAAGTGGATACACCGAGATATAATGTGAATCGTAAATGACTAGTGAAAATGAAGAGGTGTAGGTAACAAGGATTAACTTAAATATCCTTGGTTTTATTTCAAAACCATGAAAAGGATATGATCTAGGTTGAAATAACACTTGATCTTTGCAAAATCTTGATCCCTTTGGTTGTTTGATGTTGCCGGTTCTATGGAGCCAAAGAAGAGAGAAAATTTGTTTAACACTTTGATAAATGAGATGTATGTGAAAATAATTTTGAGTGTAAGACTTTGTAAATGAAGTGAATTATTAACAAAACATAAGCCATGCCACATTTAAGACTCACCCTCCCTAGGCCGGTTTTGGGGAGGGTTGTCTCCCAATATAATTTATTTTTTTTTTAAATCTTGTATACTTGTATAATTGTGTATTATTTTGTACAAAATGTAAGTAAAACAAAGTTAAATTAAAGGAAATTGGAAAATTTTGGTACAAGTAAGTTTTAATAAATCAAAATAGATTGTATTGAGGTGATAAAAATTGTAAAAATACTTTCCTTGTGAAAATCGAGTGATAAAATAATTATCGTAAAATTTTTAAGAAAACGACGTAATAATTAAACTTTAACGATTAAAATACCAAATAAATTTGAAACACTAGGAAAACTAAAAATATAGTTTTATGAACTAAATGTAAGTTTAAAATACCCCTGGATCATTTTTGAAAGTAACGGGTTAAATAATCAAAATAAAAACTCACGCGATAAAAATTATTAAACATAAAAATTACGCGTTGAAGGGTGAAATGAAATGTCGTGAATGTACTAATGAGATGCACATGATGTCAATGAAATGTAGACTAATCATAGTCCATATGAAATGTACGTGATGTCATGATCATGAATTCGCCGCTAAACCTCCAAGGTTACGCGATTTGAAACAAGTAAACCAAGTTTACTAAAAATGTTGAAATAATGAGACATGAATCGGTCGTAGAAATGACCGAAAGTACGGATTGTCACATAGTGGTCGCTTTCACAAAACTGCTTTGGATCAAGGCCGTCCCAAAAAAGATTAACATTCATGCATGGAGAGTTAAAATGGACAACCTTCCTACATGTTGTTATGACCGGGCCAGCTAAAAAGGGTCGACCCAAGAGGGTGGTGTCTAGTTCCGTATGTATGACATAAGGATTATGTCGTGGGCTAAGTTATCTTTATCTATCTTATTTCGTTAGGTCATGTTCGAGTCTAATTGGGTCTAAGCCCGTTGTCATTGTTTAGGTCATTGTAAGGGTTATAAATCTGACCGAGTCATTATAATGAATGAAATCATAGTTATGTCAAACAAATAATTCTCTTCTCTTCTAAATATTCTTAAGGAGCCCGCCGCTTGAAGTGGTGCCTTATCCGATACAACCCTAACCGGTCAGATCGATTGGTGCTCTCGTTGAGTCCTCGCTTGAGAGGCTACCAAATTCGTGTTCAATTAAAAAAAAAAAAAAAAAAAAACCTTCTTGCTCATCGACCACTATTCACGTGACTGCTTCATCGATCTCTATTCATCACGGGTCTTGTTCATCGACCACTATTCACGCGTTGTTTGTCGAGTTCTTGTTCATCGTGAAAAAAATTGTGTTTTTTTTGTTTTAGAGTTAATGTTAATGGCTTCGAGCGGATATGATCGGACGCGAATACGCACTCTAAGCTCTTGCAAATGGGTACGGTGGCGAATATGAGAGTGAGTTTGTGGTTCTTGCAAATCAAGTAACGGAGATCTCGTAATCTTTACTTAAATCGATGTATATCTCGGGACTTAAACCGCTTCTACAATTGGCACTCTTAAGGTTAGCGCCTACAACTTTAGGAGAAGCATGTTTCATAGCCCGTATAATAGAGGCTCGTTTTGAGATAATTGCAGGGAAAAAGCTGAACATTGAAGAGAAAATAGATATCGTTCTATCATGGCCAAGTGAAGAAGTTCCATATGTGATTAAAGAGTCCTTAGATGCTAATGAAGATATTGGTGTTGTTGAGGTTAGTAGCGCTATAAATGATGTTTTTGATATTCTTTGAGAGTAATGTGGCAAGCATGGAAGTTCAGAGCGAGTTTAGCTTGAATTTTCTAAAATAAAGAAAGTGTGGAAGATGTTGTTGTGGGTGGAGATGTTTTCGGAGAGTTTGGTTGTTTTTTGAAGTGGTATATCGCGAGAAGAGTTGTGGGGCAGCAAAAGATGGAAGAAGGGTGTTGTGTTATGTCCAAGGCAAAGGAATACGAAAGAAGAAAAGGCGAAGGCTACAATTCAAAGAAGATTATGGGATCCCGGATTATATGTCGATGTTGCGGGAGGACGAAGCTACCCAAACGACTCAAGAAGTCCAAACGTATGGCATAAAGATTATGTCATATAATCTATCTTTATTTACGTGTCTTTGTTTAGGATTGTTTTCATGTTTATTTAGGAAAGTCAATTAAGAATGTTTTAAGACAACACCTTGAGGCAAGGTGGTTTTGAAGGAGTGAGGAATGATACGCTCGGGCCCGAGCCCATGGCCTATTAAGGTCTTGGGTTTTACCACACATTGTCTTATAAATACTCTTGTAATCATTTATTATAATTCAATCAAGTTTAAGATCAATTATTCTCTAGTTATTCTCTTCTAATTCTTAGGAACTAACTTACTGCGCTTGAAGTGGTGCCTTATCCCGATACAACCCCAACGGGTCGTATCAATTGGTGCTCTCGTTGAGAGCTTTCGTTGAAGGAGCTTACGATTAGGGTTCCAATTCAATTCAAAAAAAAAAAAAAAAAAAAAAAAAAAAAGTTGAAGTATTGTTCATTCGGTTTTAAATCAGCTGCGACTTCTAATTCATTCGTGTTTTGGCATCAATATTTGTTCGTATATATTGCATGCTCTTTTGTCATCTCTTGCATGTGAAAATCTACATATTGGGTTTATCCAGTTAGGGTTTCCTTTATTCCGCTCTATTTTTTCTTCATTGGATCCGGTAATATTTTTAGTTATTGATTCCTACAATCGTTTAAGGTACTTTAGTGATTATTGGTTGGATCTTTGAACCATAACCAGCGTGATTAACCTCTTATTAGTGTAAACAATTAAATTGATCACATGGAGGAGCACAATGTTCGACTATTGCTCAAAGAACAGAGCTACTAAAGAGTTGATTCATGTCGCAAGTCCAAGGGGTGCGGTGGTGGCGCCCTGTTGCTCGACACTACCACGTTCCTTGCGGCGGATGTGCAAGTTCTCGGGGTCCGATCCCGATAGTTGGATATTCTCTATCGGTGGTACTTTACTAACACACCGGTCGAGCAACGACTACATGTGGTGGGTTTTAATCTCGAAGGAGCCAGAGTGGTTTCGTTGGATGACGCGTAACAATTTAATCACGACTTGGGATTTTTTTTGGAGAGTGTTCATGTCGTTTTGGACCATGTAAATCGATGATCCGCAAGGTGCGCTTTCTAAGTTATTGCAAATGGGGACGGTGGCACAATATCAAAGTGAGTTTGAAAAATTGATGAATCGTGTAATGTATATCGATAACTTATTGATATCATTTTATATCTCGGGGCTTAAACCATACTTCAACTCGAACTACGGTGTCTAAACCGACATCTCGGGCGATGCTTTTTCTTTGGCTCAGCGTTCGGAGGCACGCTTGGAAGACCGTTGGTCGCCTTCAACGAACCAAACCCTACGGTAACACCGGTGGGTTCCAAGACCAAAAACCCACGACGTCTGCTTTACTACGCTCAACATGAGCCTATAAAACACCATTCTTGCCCGGCCCGCCTAAACCTCTTTGTTAACCTACCTCAACTGGAAACCATGGGTACCGCGAAACAAATTAATATGTGACAAATAATGCGGTCTTTTGTTCTTTGCATAATTACTGAGTCAAGCATGGCGGTGGAGAAAAGAAAGATTTAGAATATTTCAACGTGGGATCAAGCACATCCGGTAGGGAATAGAAGTCGAGACTTACGATGATGATAATAGTAAAAAGAAGAAAGGAGCGGTGATTGATGTTGAATACAACAATAACAATGGGGATATGCACCCACTTGTCGAGTCATGGGGTTGCAAGGAGGAATTGATCACAACGGTGAAATCAAAGCACTAAGGTGGAACCGTTAGATGGTGGGAAACTTGTGACCGAGAGCGATGACGGTGTCTTCGGAGGAGGAAGTATTAACATCGAAATAGCGTTACGAAGAGAAGGATTGGTGCATTTCTTGAGAGGAGTTAGAGCCTAAGACGGACCTAGAAACAAACCTCCTATTTGCATATCTTTGGGAAGAATTTGCAAAACAATTTCATGAATACTACATCCTGGTGTCATCAAAGGAGTCAACGAAGAACATGGGATCCGGAATCACGATCGTTAAAAGCAACACCTTGAGGACAAGGTGACTTTTGAAGGAGTAGGGAATGTTATGGCGGGCCCGACTAAAAGGGTCGACCAAGGGTGGTGTCTAGTTCGTCACGTATGACATAAGGATTATGTAGGTAGGCTAAGTTATCTTTATCTATCTTATTTCGTTAGGTCATGTTCGAGTCTAATTGGGTCAAGCCATTGTCATTGTTTAGGTCATTGTAAGGGTTATAAATACCGAGTCATTATAATGAATGAAATCATAGTTATGTCGAACAAATAATTCTCTTCTAACTAAATATTCTTAAGGAGCCCGCGCCCTTTGAAGTGGTCTTATCCCGATACAACCTAGCAAGATGCGTGTCACATGTTTCAATCTTTCTCGCAGAGGTATGGATCTTACCTTTATCTTCTGTCCTAATTGCAATGCAGCGACTGAAACTACTAGCCACATCTTCTTTTATGTTTCCATGGCGAAAGCGATTTACAAAAGAATAGCTAGCTGTGGGAATATTTTGTAGGCATCTTCTTATGAAGATTGAAGGGCTTGGTTTATGCCTCTTTGTCTGCCGACCAAGTTAAAATTGAAAGGAGTTTTCTATATTACTTGGTGGTCGATTTGGAATTTTCGCAATGACTCTATTTTTTGGTCAAAACCTCATTCCAAATCTCGTATTTTAGATGATATTGTGGCTCGCTCTTTCTCTTAGTATAGGTTTAGATGCCGTTCAAATTTTAATTGGATAGATTGGCTTAAGAACCCTTCGCTTATTTCTTTGTAATTGTTTGTTTCTAGCTTTATCCGTTGTTAAAAAAACATGTGAAAAAATCAAAACAAAATACTTACTTCCTCTGTCTTAAAATTATTGTCTCTGTCTGACTTTTCGGTCTTTCTTTTGCAACTTTGACCACAAGTATTTTTTGTTTGTGTTATATAATACTTGATACAAAATATATGAACGGATTGGGTTTTAAATGTATTTTTATTGGTATAATTTTCACAACTATTGTACAAAACAAACAAAAATATTTAAGGTTAAAATTGAAAAATAAAGATCGAAAAAAGTTAAACAGGAACAGTAATTTTAAAACGGATGTAGTATTTTAAAACAGAGAATGTAATATGGAATTATGGATACTTCTTTTAAATTAAAGTGAGGAAGCCCCTAACTTTTATACCTATTATAAGACTACTCACGCTACATTGAATCATTCCATATTAAACGGGTCAAAATAAAGACAATGCATGTGCATCAAGCGATCAAGCTTCAAAATATAGCGAATGAGACTTGTCAATATTTGTTGATCACAAATATTAAAGATGCATAAAATGGTGGTTTTATACTAAACTTGGTTCAAACACGTGTGGCGGCAAGCAAAACCCCACTTAGAAAATTTTAGATTCCATTTCTTTTCTTCATATGCCAAAGTCATAAAGTTTATGATTTTCATAATAGCATATCCACATGTTACCTTTTCTTTTTAACAACTAGTAATAATCATGTTGCAACATATCTTCATATGCCAAACTCATCAAGTTTATGATTTTTATGATAATCTACCCGCATATTAACTTTTCTTTTTAACAACAACTAATTGTGTACATCATATCTTCATGTGCCAAACTCATCAAGTTTATGATTTTTATGATAACCTACCCACATATTAACTTTTCTTTTTAACAACAACTAATTATGTACAACTAAGGGTGAGCATACAACCCGAACGGATCGGACCGACCGTCGGACCGACCGAGACCGGACCGGACCGACCACATTCGGTCCGGTCCGTGCTCTCTCGCATTGGACTAGTCGGTCTTGATCCGTCCGGTCCGGACCAAAACCGAAGAATTTGAACTAATTTGGACATGACCAACCGAAAGACCAACCAGACCGGTCCGGACCGACACCGGACCGACCACATTCGGTCCGGTCTCGGTCTAAGGTTTATGCCGAAATTGGTTTTCGGTCCGATCCGATCTTAGCCAGTCCGGTCCGGTTTTTGAACCATGCACACCCTTATGTACAACATATCTTCATATGCCAATCTCATAAACTTCATGATTTTCATAATAGCCTATCCACATATCAACTTTTCATTTTAACAACTAATTATGTTACAACATATATATCATAAATTAATCTCATATTTTTTAAACATGAGTTGAACACACAGCCACTCACAATATTGTGAAACTTTTCGCTTTCACTTTTCACATGACATGATATTCTATTTTAGGCACAAACAAGGACAAAAACAGGATATAAATTGACCAGATGCATTTAAGTAAACTTAAACAAGAGTAAAGACACAATTTTTTGAACTTAGTACATTTAAAAAAAAAATCAATTACATGCATATCTATTAAAAGTTGCATATTTACATATATACCCAAAACAAGCTTAAACATCTTTGTATATTATGCATTAAAAACTTGTATTATAAAAAAATATGAAAATATTCATGTTTTAGTAGGTATATATATAATTCTTCTTTAAAAAATTAAAAACCTTTTCGATACCTCGATTCACGGGTCGAGCTAATCACCTTTTAAAGCGTTATGGGATCCAGTTATTGTGAGGCTTAGAGAATGTTTAGTCGAATGGAAGTCTAGATTCATTTCGAAAGGTGTCGAATAGTTCTTATAAATTCGGTGTTTAATAGTCTTCCTCATTCTATTTATCTTTATTTCAGTCCTATGGGTGTAGTGGATGAGATAGATAAAATTAGGAGAAGTTTCTTCTGGGCAAAAGATCCAAGTGAACGGAAGCTATGTACGATAGACTGGGACACGATCACTAAAAGCAAACAAAATTGGGGCCTTGGTGTTGGAAATCTTCGAACTAGAAATGAAGCGTTGCTATGTAAATGGTTATGGCGATATGGAAATGAGAAAGAGGCGTATTGAAAAAAGATAATTGATGCGAAATATTGAAACATTGAGTCTAGTCTATCTCCTTCAAGTCCAAGGAAATATTTTGTGTCACCGGTGTGGAAGAAGATCTCTGGTCTAGTTCACTTGCAATCGTCATCAGGTGTTGTAGCGAGAAAAGGGTTGATTCACTGTGTTGGGAGAGGGAACAAATCAAGTTTTGGGAAGATCACTGGGTGGAAGGTCATGTTCTAAAAGTATCATTTCCGAGGATGTTCGTGCTGGCAGTTCACAAATCTGGTCCGGTTTGCCACTTTGGCTTTTGGGAGGACGGTCAATGGAATTGGGATGTTAAATTTAGAAGAAGACTATTTGATTGGGAGGTGGATCAGTTTGAAGCTTTTTCTTCTCTTTTAAATTCAGTGACATTAGTGGAATCGAATGATGACAAAGTGATTTGGTCTTTTGAGTCGTCAGCTAAGTATTCACCGAAATCATTTAGTTATGTAGTGGAAAATATGAATTACCATGGCAATCCAATTCTCACATCGATTTGGAAAATCAATGTTCCGCTTAAGGCTCGTCTTCTTTGTTGGCAAGTATTGTTGGGTAAGTTGCCAACTAGAGATCTTTTATCAAGAATTGGTGTTATTTCCGAGAACCTTATTGAATGTCCACTTTGTAACTACAATGTGGAGTCAATTGATCACCTTTTTGTTCATTGTAAAAATTCGCTTACTATTTGGTGGGCGTTAGTTGAGGGTTGGGGTTGCAAGTGGGTAATTCCTCGAAGCATAACCGACTTGTTCGTATGGTGGAGCAATATGGCTAAAGACATCAAATGTAAAGAAGTTTGGCTTATGTCTTTCTTTTCTGTTTTTGTGGAATATTTGGGAAGCTCGTAATAAGGCAGTTTTTTCAAAAAAGGAAGTCTCTTCGTCTCACATGATAGATCTAGTAAAATTTAGGATCGGGGGTTGGATTAAAGCTTTCTTTCCGGCGTGCTCGTATTCTTTATTGGATTTCTTTGTGAATATTTTCTCAATTTCAGTTGGTTTTAGTGATGTCCGTAAGGTCGAAAGGCATTTTCAATGGTGTCCGCCTGATGAGGATCGTTAAAGTTTAATGTAGACAGTTCGGCAAAAGGAAAACCGGGTCTAGCAAGTATCAGTTGTTTATTACGCAATAGTGAGGGTGTTGTTATTGGTTTGTTCTCTATCCCAGTTGGTGTTATGGATTCTAATGTTGCAGAAGTGTTGGCCATAAAAGAAGCGTGCAAGATGTTAAACAAAAAGGTGGAGTTCAACTCGGTAAACATCGTTATTGAAAGTGATTTTTTGAATGCGGTTTCATGGGCTCGTACTCCAATGAAGAGACCATGGAGGTTATTATCATACTTTTAGGAGGTTGATATCTTTTTATCAAGTTGTTCAAGTCATTCGATTGTTCATGTTCATCGGGAATGCAATTCAGATGCTGATAAATTGGCAAAAGATGGGGTTTTTAGAACATTTCCTCTAGCTATATGGAAGGACGATTGAGTCATTTTAAGCCGAATAGAGAGTCCAGGCTCATCCGAGTTGGCGGGGTTCTCTTATGGGGTCACACATTTGTTGGGTTTATCTTTTAGATTTTAATTCTCTCTAAGTTGCTGTTGTAGTCCTTGGTTTGTTGGTTTTTGTTGTTTCCTCCCGCGTATGCTTGTTAGAAGGGTTGCGTGAATGACCATTCTTGGGGTTTATTTAGGTTGTTTGTGGGTTTGTTTAGGTTGTGTTTGTTGTTGTACCGATGTTGTTTACGTCCTTTGTGTAATGGCTTATGGCCTATGTTCTTGTAATAAAGCCATCTTTCAGGGAAAGGAAAAAAAAAAAAAAAATCAAAACCTTTTGCAAAAAGTTACACTATGCCAAAAAAATGTTCGAGTATTCCGGGACCTTCGGAGCCCCTGGGCCACATTGATAACATGTTAATTTAGACTCCTGTAGTTCTAGAGCTTCAAAAAAGTTCAACAAACAATTGGTCAATTTTAAATATAATCAATTCTATAATGTTCCACGGCCTACAATAATTCAAAAGAGTAAAACTATCAATTGGTTTCTTAGTTTTACCATAAATGAGAATTCGCTACGTTCATGGTATACCAAACAGGACATTCATCTATCTGAAAATAAATGGATCTTCTAGAAGCTTGAAGCTTCTCAAAATGGAATTTGTTGCATAGAGAATATTCGTTAGGGTGAGAAATATTGAATCTATGACTAAATTGTATATGTTCCCACTTGAACGCTTATGTTTTGTAAAATTGACTACATCGACAATGTATCAACACAATTTGTTTTGAAAGTTCGTTTTCGTACAATGGTTTTCATTTTTTCCATACTAGTCTACGAGGTTTAAGGTTATTGCTACATACTTAAATCGAATAAAGAATTCACTTTTAAGAGGTTGACGTGACAACTTTAAATTATTTCGAATCAAGCAAGATTAAACTTAACAACCAACTACAATCTAATAATGATAATCACAAGTCTTTTTAACTCAACACCCTTCGTGTTTAGTTTCAAAGCTTTGTTGTGTCAATGTAAAAATATTACATACTCTCAAGATGTACAACAAATTTACATATTACAAATTGGATATACAAAATAAAATTACAACGCCTTAATAACCCAACAACTGAGGGGTGTTATAGTTATGCTTATTTTTTATTTTATTTTTTGAAAGGCAGAATTTTATTAAAAAATGGCTCAAAGGAAGAGACTAAACAACGACACAAAAAAGAAAAAGGGGAAAAAAAGCATGTTGAAAAAAAAGTAGCAATATATATCATCTATAAATAATTCGTAAAAACGTTTATTTATATTTCTTAATTTCTATAAGTTTTGTCGATAACAATCGTAAAGTTATCTCAAGTATAAATTTAATATCACATTTTCTTTTGATAGTCATTATAATTAGTTCACTAAACTAGACATTTTTTACTAATTAGTTATACATTTGTTTTAAATTAATTAGTTAAGTAAAAATATCCATTACATCATGCATGACATCATATTGGGTACCCATGACCCATAACTCATAATCCAACACCCATGACCCAAAACCCAATACCAATGACCCAAAATCCATAACCCATGACCCAAAACCCGGAATTGTAACCCAAAATCCGGACTGGAATAACCAGTGTGCCGAATCCTTGGGTTATAACTGACCGAATCCCTTTTATAAGAATTCGTCGGGTTAGAGGCAGTTTTGCCTATAAATAGAGAGTCATGTCTTTATTGTTTCTTACCCATTCTTGTACATCTCTTCTTACATTCTTATATCTCTTTAACCTCATATCTCAGATCATTCATGTAGTTTTCTTTTAGTGATTCTCAAGGTTTTTTTTGTAAAAGACGAGATCACGATTTTGCATATAAGACTTGCAAACTTCAAAGAGAAGTATTGTTAGGCTTCATCATCATTACAAGATCACTGAATTGATTCTTATATTTAATTCATCATATTGTTTTTTTTTCGAAAGGCTAAGATTTTATTAGGCACAAATGGCCAAGGAAAAACAAAGAAAGCGATTACAAGATCTCGAAGAATCATAAAAATAAAAAAAAAAAAAAAAAAAAAAAAAAAAAAAAAAAGAATAAAAAAAATAAATAAAAATACCTAAAAGATCGGATAATTACATATAGCAACGCCTGGGTCACCTATCCGGCTAGACCACGCACCCTAAACTTTTTGAATCTATGAAATCCAAATAAGAGCTAACTTTTGAATCTGGGCAAAAGTGCCGATGTGATGATGGCTTCTCTAGATTCGGGTGAGGAGAGATAAGCCGCATTCCTCCACTTCCAAATTAGCCAAAGAGCGACCGAACAAACACCTCTAAAAACCTTAGTCCATGTCTTGCAAAGCCCTGGGGTTAAAGGAGAGGACATGAGAGGAAGCACTTGACTCAAGCGATTACCAGGAAACTGAATGCCCCGCCAACTGAAAACTTTTCTCCAAACGATTACACTCCTTTGTCAATTAAAAAAAGGTGATCTATGTTTTCAGGTTCCTCGTTGCATAGATGACATAAATCTGAGTCAACAGGAACATCTCGAGCGATTAAGTTCTCGAGATGAAAGTCAATCCAAAAACAACCCTCCAAATAAAAATATTTACCTTCTTCGGGAGCTATGGATTCCATTGCATAATATGGACGTTTGACGAGGAGGCAAAAAGTTGCTTGTCAATGGATCTTGAAAGATATTTTACAGTGAATTCTCATTTTGGAGAAAGGACCCATTTCCAAGAGTCAACAGAATCGACCAGAAGCGGAGGGAGGTTTAGAGAGGATATTAGGTCATTTAAATCATATAAAGATCTCCCCCTTAGAGGTAATCCTCAGTCCCAATTCCAAACCCAAACGTTTTATCACATATCCATCGAGAGTTAAGCCTATGATATTTTTGATTCTCTAACGCATAAAGTTGGGGAAATTGATCTTTAATACACTTGTTGGATGGGGCCCATATAACATGCCAAAAAAGAATGTCATTTCCACTTGTGACCTTTTAACAAAAGATTTCGAAAAATCAATTCCAATTTTATCTATTAAGAAGCCACTACCAATGATATTTTCCCACACACCTCTCTTCAAACCGAGCCCCGGATTCAAGGAAAGACCACCATCGTCCCCATGAAAAGCTGAGATAACCTTACACCAAAAGCATCTTTCTCACTTAAGAAACGCCACCACCACTTGCCAACCAAGGCAAGGTTTTTTGATTTTCAAATGACCAATGCCCAAGCCACCCATTTGGTAGTCAGTTATAGTACTTTTCCAACTCACCCAATGAATACCTTTTTCATTCTCCTTGAAACCCCAGAAAAAACGACTTCTAATCTTTTCCAAATAAGCAATGACCTGGTCAGGGGCACTAAAGAGCGAGAAATAATAAAGGGGCAGACTACCAAGCACTGCCTTAACAAGCGTGTAACAACCACCCATTGATAAAATATTAGCTTTCCAAGAAGAGAGACACTTTGTAAAGAACTCGGTATTTAGCTTTGTATTGAATAAAGTGTAAGTGACATTGTGAGGCTTCTCCGCCGGTTAAGAGCTTGTTGACATAGTGTTTGAACTCTTGAGTTGGGTGCTTGAGAGTGGAGAGGCGAGGAAGAAGTCCTCAGAATGATCATCATAAATCATTGTGTCACGATTCTATCTCTTATTTACTTTACTTTATCGTATTTACTTCTTTACTTATATTCTTTCATTATCAACATCTCAGTATCCAAATGTTTTACATATACTCGATCTAAAAGTTTTTGAAACTAACTTTAAATTTGTAAAACTATTCAACCCCCATTTTAGTTTTCTACAGATTGCAAACCAAAACTAACTGCAAATAGCAACAACAAAACATAAAACCCATATCCGATCTTCTTAAACAAAAAAAGAAGAACTTTTCATTACACCCGAGTGAAAGCTCCTAATATAAACTCTTTTTCCTTTTAAAAAAGCTATTGTAATAACTGTTTCGTAAAACATATTTTATTAAGCTTATTGTGACTTGATAACACAAGTAAATCATATAACCCCCTTATAAAGTTGGCTTTCAAGATTGACCAAAATCACGAGAATGGATGCTAGTATGTCAATTTTGAACCCAATTATACATATCACTACATATGTAGCAAGATTTTAAATGAGGAGTACAAAAATATACAAAGACATGGCTAGGAATTTGAATTGAAGATGATATGTTCGGCTTTAATTGCCAAAGATAACAACTTGCCAACTAACTGATTATCTGACGCAAATTTCAAAGAATTCTCTAAGAACTTCTCTCATTGTCATATCAGGATATGGCATAAGCTAGAAGCTGTTTTCTTTTAGCAAATTATTACGGAGTATATGAGTAACTGAAGATCAAATATTTCTTTATTAAGAACTTCCTCTTAATTATCGACGCATTAAAAAAAATGCTAAACAATTAACGAGTAGATCGAAGACTATAATGCTAATTGATCATGTTACAATTAAGTAATATACCAATAAATGTCTTGTTTGACAAAAAAAAAAGGCGTTTTCAACTACATAGCATGCCCGCTTGCCCTATCCACATAACGAGTGATGAAACCGCGCGATGCGGTGGATTCTTTATGAGGCGTGAATTTGGATATGGACTATTTTGCCAAATATAAAGAACTGCGTGACACTTAAACCTTGGACTATTTTGCCAACTTGGACTTACTTGCAATGACACTTAAACCTCGTGATTATTTTCGCTAACTCATGAAAGTTGGCGATTAATAAACACGTGTCAAAGGCGCGTGTGTCTCGCTTTTGGCTTAATATATATAATATAGAATCGTAGAAGGCTAATGATTACCAAGCTCTTAAATGATCTGTAGGTTTAGACATTTACCTATTATGTCACATAAAATAATTTACCTATTATGTCACATAAAATAACATGGATAAGTTCAAACAAAAAACCTATACAAAATAACTTGCATTACACTAGTCTTTAACAAGATAAGCACAAAGCCAACTAATCTTTAGCCTTTCCCTTTTTATTAAAGAGAATTGATTTGCACATTTAAGGTTTTTATTAAAATTTAAGATCATTTAAGGAGAAAACCTTTTTTATATACTAAGGGATCAATCTTCACCTTCTATTTTTATTAGATCTAATGGATGTGATTAATCTAAACAATTAAAAAAACTCACTTTTATCATTTTCTTTAAATATATATATCTTTCAATAGTTAATCGTCGTCGAAAAAAAATACAATTCGACGAAGATTTAATTATCTTTTTTATAGATAAGCGACTTTGATATACTTTCGACAAAAATTTTTTCGTGTTTTCACGTTTTTTTAAAGTTTTTCATTTTTATGCGTTCTTGAAATTTGCATGAAGTATATGATTTAACACTAATTTGAAGATCACATGTGATATTAGTGTTAAATCACATATGATTTGTAATATCATATGTGATACTAGTGTTATTATCATATATGATTTAACACTAGTATCACATATGATATTACATATCATATGTGATTTAACACTAATATCACACGTGATCTTCAAATTAGTGTTAAATCACATATAATATTTTATGCAAATTACGGTTTTGAAGAAAAAGCGAAAAAGGCGAAAAAGTGAAAAAGCGAGTTTTTTTTCTTTTTCGAAAGATATCAAAGTCTTGCCTCATAAAAAGATAATTAAATCTTCGTCATGATGGTGTAATTATTTTTGCTTAACGATTAACGGTTTAAGAGATATTTAAATTATAAAAATAGATGAAATAATAAAATGATTTTATTCTCAACCATTGTTTTATTTTTAGATAGATGATGAAGATGAGAGACTTGATGTAAGAAAAGTTTTAGATTTAATTAAGATACTCTAAATTATGCATAATATAATTATATAATATTTAGAGCGGAGAATGCAGTGGTCAAACTTGGTGCTGCGGAGTTTGGTGCGACGCTGTTTCTCAAGACCATTACCCCCTGTCGCACCAAACCCCTCGTACAAACTTAATACCCGACCTTTTTTTTTTTTTTTTGAATTGCCATTGCATTTAAAAATAGAAGTTGATTTCGAAAGTTTCAGTAGAGTCTCGAGAACACCGTGGTTAAAACTACTAAACCGAAACTTTAGATTAATCGAAAACATGAATTACATAATAACCTTAAACATTAAAACTACGATGGATCCCTAAAACAACATAAAACATAAAATACATATTAAAACTACTAAACACTTAAAAAACGAGTCATCCGGTCCAAACCATCATCACTTGTGGGAGAATAAAACTCCCATTAATGTATCGACTCTCCATTATGTCGAAAAAGTTGTCTTGAGGTACCGAGCCTCCCGCTTCTTCTTTCACATGAAAGGCCTCTTCACGCGCTCGCTTCTTGCGAGATCTCCCGACGCTTTCTTCATCTTGTTCAAACCGCCGAGAAGCCTCACTTAACCCGCTTGGGTGGTTTTGAAAATCCACCGCGGACTGCTCACAGTTGACTTGGAACAATTGGGAGGACGGATGTTTCAAACCCCACCGGAAGACATTTTCCGGTGGTGTTGAAAACTTCAAACTCGCGAGTTGGAAAGTTGGTTTCGTGAGTGATCTGTGCTTAGGAAAGTCGGTTTCCCAAGAACTTCTCTGGTGGGAATTCTCGAGAAAAGTCTTTGCGAGACATTCTTTTGTGTGTGAATTGTGTTATTTGTGTGTCAAACTAATTGCCTGTATGATAGATATATAGAAAACTTAACCGCTTGAATTTGAATTTAAAATTTAAAATTTGAATTTAACCCGCCCAACAAGACTCGCTTTTTGAATTGAATTTAACGCTTAAATTTGAATTACCCACCAACAAGATCTTGGTTTTGAATTCAATTTAACGTTGAAAACCACCTTTATAAATAACATCAACCACCATTTTATTTCACATCTACATCAATCCAAAAACACACACAAATGTCTCAAAATTTGAAGTGGAACAAGTCTGAAGAAATTTGCTTGTGAGTTTGGATACAAATTTCGTAAGCTATGGATATCAAAATAACCGTTCTAAAATATTTTTGGAATGACGTTATGCATATGTTCAATAATCGACAACCGATGACCATCGTACAAAAAATTCAATCACGGGTAAATGGACGAGGATTAACGTCGATTACAAAAGGTTCAACGCATTTACAAACAACATGAGTCGAAGTCTCAAAATGACCAATCTCATCTCGAAAATGCGAAACTAAGCTTCCAAAGAACAATTTGGTAGAAATGAGTTCAACATGTTCGCGTTTGGGAGATTTTGAAAATTGCCCAAATTAGGATGTCAAGATTAATTCCAGTAGTATGTTATGTTTTTTAAGTTTATTGTTTTTTATTTCTTGTAATGTTTTTATGAATAAAGTAATTTTAGGATATATTGTTTTTAAATTTTATAAAAAATAAAAATAAAAAATTGAGTTAAACATTTTAAGCTAAACTTAAAATCCGACGCATGGCGGTTTAGCGGTAATAAACCACACTAATCGACAACGTGTTTGTATAATTATACAATGAATGTCCCAATTAAAATAAAAAATATGCAAATCCCTTTTACTAAAGAATAAATAAATTGTTATTATTAACTATAACAAATTAACAATAATCCTTTAAAATAAAATCTTTGACAAAAACAATTAAGTCAAATATTATCAAAGGTATATTCCTTTCAACTCCAAGAAAAAGCAAATCACACACACATACACACT
Organism: Chrysanthemum lavandulifolium; assembly: GCA_022545495.1. Lineage (NCBI taxonomy): Eukaryota > Viridiplantae > Streptophyta > Magnoliopsida > Asterales > Asteraceae > Chrysanthemum > Chrysanthemum lavandulifolium. Next base: position 194,173,493 of record CM040240.1, read on the forward strand.
TTTTTCAACACACGTGCATGTCACGTGACCCTATTTTCACCATATATAAACCCAAACCGTTTAATACCCTCCTCACATAACCAAAACCAAACCCCTCTTTTTTATAACTCTCTGTGTGCTGTATTTTCTTACACAATTTTATAAAATCAAAACCCTAATTCCTTCAATCACAATAACATAAACTAAATCCACACACAGTTACACTTTCACTGTGTGTTTGTTGACCAGATCTTTGACTTTTAGACCGCTTTTTTAGCTGGTATAAATAATCAACTTGTTTAATTTTAGTTTAATTTGATTAAATTCAGTTGAGAGTTGGTAATATCATATTTAGGTTAAATTTTTGATTTTTGATGGTTAGTTAGTGATTTATGCATGTTTAATTTGTTTGTGTTTGGGATTATTGAGTGAAAAATTGATTTAGGGTTTGTTAATTTTAGCTAGATCTGTGATACATTAAGTTTGAAGCTTTTTTTTTTTTTTTTTTATAACTAGTTAATGTAGATTGGTTAATTTGAGCACTAATTTAAGTCTAAGTACATTGTGGTTGGAAAACTATGAGGAGGTTATTAGGTGTGCGTAAACTAGTATGAGTATGTATGTTGTTAATCCTAGATCCTCGATTTTATATGAACGGCAAATTTTGGAAGTTCATTTTTATTCATTTTTACCTCCCTGTGATTCTATAGCTGTACGTGTTTTCCATGTATAAAATGATTCTAGTTAGCTAAGTTGGTAATTATCCGTGTGTGGTTTATGTTTTATTAGTTAATTGATTAGTTTTGTGGTTTACAATTTTGGCAGTTAAGGTTGAGACATGTTTCGTAGCAGCAATAACGTTGCTGTGCTTTTAGCAGTGTAAAGCTCGTGTTGTCTAATGGGCTGCTTTCATTCTACTGTAAAAAAACCGGTTCCTGGGCATGAAAATCCGACTTTACTTGCTTCTCAAACAGCCTGTAAGTTAATCATTGTTGCAAAGTTTTATCCAACGTGATTGGTACATGTTGCTTATGTTGGTCTTTCTTAATTGTCTCTCCAGTTAGTGTAAGTGAAGTTGAAGCTCTATTTGAGCTATTCAAGAGCATAAGTAGTTCTGTAATCGATGATGGGTTGATTAATAAGGTAATCCATTTGTTCGTCGATGTTAAGTTATCCTCAATGTCTAGAAACAAATTATGCGTGTTTCTCTGTTTGGTAGTTAGGAAATTTCTGTGGCATCTTTTCCGTTGCAACATTTATCGTTTAATGAATCAAACTCTCTTTAAGAAACTTGGTGATTGTGGATCACAAGTTTCTAATGTTCTCTTCGCTAAAGGGAAATTTATTTTTTTACCTGAACTATGTATCGGCTCAATTATGTATCGGCTCAATTATTGTGTCTTTCATAAAACACGAGTATTAATTTGTCTCCTTGCACTTCATTTTTTTTCTTCGTTTATCATTGGTATTATTATGTTAGTATGAGTTTTAGTTATAATATCTTTGATTGCCTTTGATGTATCCCTGATTTTCTCTTAAACAGGAAGAGTTCCAACTAGCATTATTCAAGAACAGAAAGAAAGAGAATCTCTTTGCAAACAGGGTATGATGCTTCTTTCGTTTATTTTAAGTCACCTATAGTTCGTTCTCGTTGTATGTTATTTCTTTTGGGCATTGTCAGTATGTAGCTAATCTGAAAGATTGATTGTGTTATATTGGAAGTTTACTTTGCTGGTCTTGGACTACAAGAAATTGATTTTAGCAAGTTTTCGTTATTGAAATTTTTTCATGATAAGTATCACTAGTCGGCAGTTTGGTTGGAATGATGGTTGGAACCTGCATGTTAATTTATTATATTTGTCGCGAGTATTTATTTTACTTGCTGACATGTCACGTAACACCTTCTTTTCTTTAGGAGTTTGCTACATTAAATATGCATATATTGATAAGAATAATTAGGTAAGAACCTGTATGAGCCTAATAGGGTAACATATCTGGTAAACTATAAGATTTAGTATTAAACCCTAATAATTATTGAGATTGTAACCTGCATCTCAGTCATATTTCATCATTTAATCAAAGTAAATTACCTTTTCAAGAAGGTGAGTGATGTAACTGATCGGGTTGCACATATAGCTTCTGGACTGGTATACCACTGCGACTTTAAAAAAAAAGCACGTCAATAATTGAATGAGTGTGCGTCTTTGTGCTTTAGGAGTATCATTTTGTCATGAACTAGTAATAACTCTGTAACATAATATATGTTAAGATTTAAGAATATACTAGGATACTTTCAGATATGGCTATGACTGATCTTTACATTAACACTTCAGATTCGATACTGGTCCAGGCATATATATACACTTTCTGAAATTATTTTACTACCTTTGTTGCAGTTTAAACTACATAAGCTGCTTCATTTTGGAGTTCATACTTTAATAACTTCAGTTTTTTGCATTTTGGGGGTTACATATCCATGTTATTTCAGAGCAAGTGCATGTGAACCATGACTCATTGTATCTCCTCACCATTCAATTCAAACCCAACAGATGAAAATGATCTACAACTAAAATTTTGTTAATATTTTCATCTATTCCTTTTCTGGCACATAATCATAAATTTATAATAACTTAAATACCTTACATCTCATGAAGTTAGCCTTTTTTAGTGCTTACATAATAACTAAAACGCCCTACCTTTTCATCATATACCGCTTTTATACATAATCTTCACATAAATGAATTTGAGCACCTAATCTTAGATTTTGTTGAAACAGACCATCTAATATCATTAAGGAGTTTAGGTGCTAAAAATGCTGTGCAAGGCGGCGGAAATGATAAATGCACTCGTATTAGATTTCGGATTTGGTGTGCTGTTTTTATACTTCGTTACTGCTGTTTGGACATTTATAGCATTAGAATCCAGTTTCTTTGGTAAACATAGATCCTAGTATATGTGCATTGATATGAAATGTCAATTGCATGCATATTGGATAGAGTACAAGATACATTTTGAAAAACATTGGTATCCTATCTGTTATACAGTTTTCTTAAGCTTGTAAGTTTCATATGCAGATATTTGATCTTTTCGACGTCAAGCAGAAGGGGGTTATTGATTTTGGTGACTTTGTTAGAGCACTTAACGTTTTCCATCCTAATGCTCCTCAAGAAGACAAGATCAGTTGTAAGTTGATCATGATGACCCAAACTGTAAATTTCAAGTGGCCATGAATGGTCTTGTAATACTCATTGTTCGTGTTTCAGTTTGTTTCAAGCTTTATGATATGGACGGAACAGGATTCATAGAGCGCCAGGAGGTACATTTCTGCCATTTTAATGCTCTATGCTTTTCCATGTTTGTGCCCAAATATTATAGATTCTTAATAAGTTCTTTCGATAAAGAAGATTGTAATATTTACTAAAATATAATAAGAATTGTATTAACAAGCTCGTATAAAGGAAAATAACCAAGCCACCTGAATATCGTTTTTCGTTTTCTAAAGCTATTATGGCACGTGTGTAATTATTTGTCATAAAGAAGTTTGAAATATTTACTAAAGATAATAAGAATCGTATTAACAAGCTCCTTCATATAAAGGAAATAACCAAGCCCCTACATAAATATTGTGTTTTGTTTTCTAAAGCTGTTATGGCACATGTGTAATTATTTGTCATAACATCTTCATTATGTGTTATCTTTTGTAGGTTAAGCAAATGTTAATCGCACTTTTATGTGAGTCGGAGCTAAAGCTAGCTGATGACACCATTGAGACAATACTTGATAAGGTGGGTTCAATTTTATTTATTATGACCATTTTGAAACCGACACCAGCACCTAACGATATAAATAAGTTTCATGAGAAAAAAAATGAACTCTTTTAGTTTGGCCCGCGTACTATTGAATAAGATTTTTCTTTCACGCTACACCTTTCTGCCCGTAAGGTCCTACTATTCGGTCAAAAAGAAACCAAATTGACCATTTTAAACTGTCTGTTATCATTTAAAGACAAAAACTATGTTGTCACGTTAACTTTTTGGCAGACAAGAGAACATGAAAAAAGTGATTAGAACATCATGTTCAGTTGCTGGATGAATAACTTTTATCGTACAGTAGGTGTTGGCATAAGGGTAGACAAACTAACATTTCATTAAAGCATGATTCATGTTTCCATTTTTGTTTGAGCAGACGTTTTCAGAAGCCGATGTAGATCAGGATGGGAAGATAGACAAATCAGAATGGCACAATTTTGTCACCCACAACCCTTCCTTGCTCAAGATAATGACTCTTCCATATCTAAGGTATCTAGTTCTACAGTTACGTTCTTCCTTGTGCATACTCACTTTAGAGGAATACCTCATTACCTGTACTGAAAATAGAACCTTTCCACACATATTCAATGGGCGGGCTGGGTAATGAGTTACATTGGGTTCTAGCATATACAAAGGTACTTTGAATAAAATGATTCAAGAGGTATGGGTCAAAACTAAATTTCAACTGTACCCCTTTTAGCTCAATTAAATTATAATTTTGACCCATTTGAATCCTTTAAGATAAAACTGATCCCAAATCACATCCAATTTACTTATCAAATTTATGCGAAATGCAGGGATATTACAACCACTTTCCCAAGTTTTGTGTTCAATTCTGAAGTTGAAGAAATTGCAACATAAGGAGAATGGGCTATGCAGTAGTGTTGTTAAGTTGACTGGTCTTATTTTGTTGATCAATTCATGTATTTGAAGATTGATTGGCTTAGGCATGTGCCTTCTTATGTTAAGCCCATTTTTGATTTGGCTTTCTTGAGGAGAAACATTATTACGTTTTTATAACGTCAGAGTGAGCTTTTCTTGTATCAAATCATGAATGGTGTTGCAGAAAATGGTTTTTCATTAGTAATTCGATATATCTGGAGTTTTTGATCCAAAGACGATATTAGGCGTTGCGTTATATTTGTATGGTTCAAGCGAGTGAGCAAAAAAGTACGAATATTACTACGGAGTAGAAGTCAATCTATAAAAAGAAAGTCTATTAATGAAGGTTTTGACTTTTCAATAGGTTTGGTTTTTGGGTTTATGGTGGGTTTGGGTTTTCTCTTAGTCAAATACTGTAGCTTGTTTGATTACATTTTTGGGATTAAAGTTTAGTTACTAATCTCAAGTAAAAGAGGGTGTAGTAAAGGTGGGGGGCTTGAAGGGTTTTATGACAAATGTAGGGTCATTAGTTAATTATATGTTATTTTTAGTAATTTTACAATAATAAGCTCCGACTTAAACTAATTTGTCAAACAAGTTTATGAAAATAAAATTTTTAGTTTCGGCTTATAATATAAGCTCTAACCCCTTACACCAAACATACCCTTTAACAAGGGACTAGAGAATAAGAGGATTACAAAGGACTGAGGATTAATACAAGCAATTTTAGGATCATTGATCCGATCTATCTCCGATGGACGAATGGGTTACACACAGAAATTATCTAACCTAACGTGGTTAATTGATCAAACAAACAAACGACTAAACAAATGCGTTAAATCCTAAGTGCCATCATCACGTTGTTCATACATAATTATGGTAATTTTGAAGAGACTAAGTGCAAGTTTTAGATGACGTTATATGGGGAAGACTATCACTCATGAAAAGAAATAGTATAAGACTGATTATAAATGTGTGTCGATATAGGCTCAATAATCTAACCGGTTTAATCATTCATCTAAAAGCTTATACAGTGAATAGAATCCTCAAATAAATTATCATGGCTAGTGTGACGGTACATAATTGCAAAATAAAAGATCTAACCGCTCTATGTGTTGTGAATACAAAAGCAATGGCTGCAGGATAGAACCTGCTGTGACGTCACTTTTTATTTCGAATTTAAATGTGAAAGAATCCCGCTGAGGATAAAACCTGATGAGGCTCGGTCCTGGTCCTACCCGGCCCGACCGGTCCTGGATAAAGCCCGGTTTGACCCAAATTTTAGCCTGGCCTAGTTAAATCCCAACCCTTCACACTTATAAGAGCTGATCTATCTTGTAGTTTAGTTCATTTTATCTGTCCGTTTCCTTATAATTTGAGCAGTTCTCTTCTTATTTGTTCATATTCTAAACTATTGCTATAATAGGTCCTTCAATATCTAGTTCATTTTTCAGTTTACAAATAGATCGACCGGTCCTGCCTTGATCGGGCCTGAACTTGTCTGCCAGGCAGGCAGGCATAAGAAGCCGGATAAAGAGCTTTGCTCATCTCTAATAGATGATAACCGTTTTCTCAAACGCTTTCGATTGATTCTGCATCACTTCTAATTAATATTTATGGTTCAGTATAACACATCAAGTAGTGTGGCCAAAATCGGTGAGTTGAATAACGGGTCAAAGCAAGAAACTTTTTGGTGCTAGTCAGAATGGGTTGTGCTGTCTTGCAATATTTTTTCTTGTATGTTTAAAACATTTATATTCTGTGTGCCACATATGTGTTGAATGTTGGACGAAAAATATTTGTTTTCCCTTCTTTGTATCAATAATGATTGTTCAAGGTTTTTTCTTTACATCGGGTATGTTGATATCTTCATCAAAACGAGTTCTTTTCAGTTTGCTTCCAAATCCAACCGTACATGTATCCTCTTGGGCATTGCCATTTTCTTCTTGTTGATCATCTATACTTTCATTTCACCCGAGTTCATTACATCATTTACATCCTTTCCCTCCGTCGGTGGCATCTTTTCATCGTCAGCCACAACCTCATCTATTGCAATATTAGCACTCCTCGGTTGTGCTTTGATCTGATGTGTCTGATAAAAGGTTAACATTAAATTTTTTCAAGCTGGTTATTTCTTACGGAACATGATGTTGGTTTGTGGGAGTTAAAAACACTCGAAACGACTAGGAGTGTGTGAGCCTATGGGGGCACACACGTTAAACACGAGAGTACGTGATGATCGTTTAATACTTGAATATACTTGACCCGTTTCTTGCATGCATGCAACCCGACTATACTACACGACTCGTTGGTTCTTTTTCTGTCAACTTGGGTCGAATCATGTTAAGCCTTGGGCCTAGACAACATGTAATTGGGTAGTGTTTGGATTTGTAACTTGGAGCTCAAGTTTGAGTCAAGAAGGATTAGGTTTTTAATCCTATAAATAAAAACTTTAGATGCATTAAATTATTAATATTCTATAACCCTAAATTCACGACAATACTTGCACTAAGACTTCTTGAAAGTCGATTCATCCTTTTGACCTCCTGATCGGAATTATTACATACAGTAAAACCTCTATAAATTAATACTCGATAAATTAATAACTTCGATAAAATTAATAATTTGTCATGTCCCAACTTGGGACCAACACAAATTTGAACACCAATCGATAAAATAATAAGATAATAATTTTTTTGAAACCACAGTGTATATATATTAGTCCCAACGTAACTATAAATTAATAATTACTAAAATTTCATATATATGTATATATGTATGTGTGTGTGAGAGATCACTTCAAAATCACAAGATTATTTAGTAAAATATGAATCCATAGTCACTTGTTTTTTGTTAAACTTCAAATCTATATTGAGTTGATCTTAAAATATCCTTATTACACTAAAGAGTTGGTGCGTTATGTACCGTATTCTGACAAAAAGTGTTAATTTTATTTTCATAAAGTATGAATGTTAATTCATAAAATGTTAATTGAACTTGGTTTTCAAATTTATTTCGTCTCTAATGAGTATCATCATTGTAACTAGCTAGTATATTAGACTTGAAAATTTAATGGTCATACGTAAACCTCTTTAATTAATAAATTATTAATTTATCGATATAATAATATCTCGCTAAATTAATAAAATATCTTGGTCCCAACACTATTAGTTTATAGAGGTTTTACTGTATTCCATTAAGGTTATTGATTGGTTATTCTAAACTCCTAACTTGCATTGATTACTTTATCCAAGTAGTTTTAGAATTTTGAGGTATTGGTATTCTTGTTATAAAAGTTCCTGGTTGAATTGTTTTAATAGCAAGAATTGGTATTTAATGTTCGTAGTATATCTCGGACAAAAGGGTATAATTAATCGGACACGTTTGTCTGATATCGGGTAATACATGGGACAGTTTTTCGGACAGTTCTAGTGGTTCTCGGGCAGAATAAAGAGAAGGTGTTATTGGTTTTATTTGTTCGTGGTATTCAAGTAATTCAAGGGGTTGATTGGTAAACGTTCTCGACTAGCGTTTATTCGAACGTATTTGGTTTAAGTGTTTGTGTGTGATACTCGTAGAGGCATTTATTTTAGATGCTTAATTTCGTACTGGTTTTATCGTTCGTTACACTTGCGTTCAAATAGCCACGAAAGGTTAGGTTTTCTTTTATCCCTTATATTAATTAATTGTTTATTAATACGTGTTAACCTAATTGCGATAACTAGATCCATATCCGCTGCGTACTCGTTGCGTTACTTGGTTAACTTAGTTCTAAAATCCCAACAGTGGCATCACGAGCCATCTCGTTTTTGCGATTATGAGTTACACGTTTCTTATTAATAAACATGTTTAAAAGGCGACGAAACCTAATTTAGTTATTCGTTTTATTTTGTTTTGAAAACTATATGCAATACTTGTCAATTTTTAATAAAAAATAACTAGTCACACACAAATTAAATTATATTGATAATTAGAATTAATTTGTTAATTTAAATTACATGTTAATTAGAATTACTTTGCTAATTGGAATTAACATGTTAATTAGAATTACTTTGTTAATTGGAATTAAATTGTTAATTAGAATTACATGTTAATTAGAATTACTTGCTAATTAGAATTAAATGTTAATTAGAATTAATTAATTGTTAATTAGAATTATTATGATAATTAGAATTACATATTGTTTATTAAATACATAAAATTGCGTAATTACTTGTTAATTGAGATTGCCATGCGTTTTTATGTGTTTTTCGGCCACAAGACCTACTCAATTGCTTTTGCGATGTATTGGGCGATCTAGGTATTACACCTAGTGACGGTCTTATGGTTCTCCGTTTGGGGAAGACTCGCAAGAGAACTCGGAACAATATGTGGTTATATATATTGATGTTTATGTTTATATGTTTGTGATTCCTATATGTGCATTATTACTTGCTTTGACACCTAATTGTATGCAATATAGAATAATACATATCGTAACCATAACATTAATATTGGTCTTTATTTACACGCCTAAATAACATGCTCATTGTGACTGCTATTTGATTCGTGGAAAATCATTTTGTAAAATAAAGTGACCTAATATATGAAACACGATTTCAATAATTTAAAACTATCGCTATGGACACAGGATGTACGGCTCACCCACTAGAACAAACTCAAAAGGGGGTTCAAAGAAGTGCACATAGTCACACCGAAAGGATGTCTAGGTTATTGCTTGGTGCTTACGGTCCTCTGCCTCCCTGTGCGTTCGATTGGAGCTACCGTGAACCATGATGATCACTACAAAGTCGTTACCAAAAGTTTTTAAAATTAGTGTTACAAAGTTGTTTTGCATGCTTCTTTCTACACGACTTTTATCACATTTATATGTGCATACCTATTTTAATTTTAAGTCTATGTCATCCAACTATGAACACGTGCATTTGGATTGACTTCTCCGTCGCACCTAAGGGCCTTTCCAACCCATGGTAATTATTTCTCCTTTGGTCGACCTACGGTTATTTTACACGTTCATACTTGGTCGACTTATCTCGAAAGTTAGCTTGGTCGGACCTTGAACCCGAGGCATAAGATGAGAACTAAACATGCCAGACATTATTACTTGTTTACTAATACCTTGATCAGTCTCATAAATCTAAGAGTTGCATTATGCAATTAACGCTCTTCGCTTACCTCTTGTCCTATTTTTTTATGCACTGGTCAGACCTATGGTAATTAAGTGGGGTTGCAAGATGGATCTTAGTTTTATTAGTAATTAATTAGGTAGTTAATTCTTTTAAGAATATAATTATCGAAAATACTAGAATTGAACTTTTTATGCTCTGATTAATTGTGTTATTGCAACATAATTCGTAAACAAAGTTGTTTTTCTTTGAAAGACAAACTTAGTCTCTTTTCCTAGTAAGAAGAGTGAGACTTATACATATCTTTTCTCCTTAGTTGACAAACTAAGATAGGATTACAAATCAATGAACACATTTATGATCTTTCATTACCATTTTGTGGTCCAGAGTTAATTGAAAGATAGAATATTTTGTGTAACTGGAAACATTGTGTTTAGAGCTACCAAAATAAATAACATCATGTACTTGTCACGATGTATGATTTTAAACCACAAAGAGTAAAGGAATTACTAGCATATTTGCTAGGTAATCTTCTTGGACTCTTATTATTCCTAAAGTGCTAATTACCCTTGGGGCTATGTAGACGATAAAGGAGGAATTGCGTGCTAAAGATTCAAGTTAATTGAATAAAAGAATGGCTAGTCCATTGTCTACATAGGTAGAACTTCATATACTCTGCTCAATACCTAAGTACATGCTACTCGTAGGCAATTGAATAGAATAGGAAAGTATATAAAACTGCTTTATGCTTTCGACTGGAAATGTAACATTTACAATGTTGACAAATCCGATGAGGGCAATGATTTATTAACGAAATATCATTCATGTAATGTTGTCAATTTCGATGGGAGCTACGGATTTATTTCTGTTAGTCACCCATATCATTTCAAACTAGCTTTGAAATAATTCATTACTTTCAAATATGAACAACCATTGCTTAAAGGAAAATTGCATTTTATTTTATAAGATAACACGTTGCCTTTCTGCGCCGCTCTCAAGTGTTATCTATAGAATAATAATCCACAATTCCTTATTAAAGGTTATGGTTCTAAAACTACTTATGATATCTATGACATTATCATATCGTTTGAACAATCAATCACGTGTTGTTTGTTTTCATAATATGATGTTGTACCTTACACAAGTGGGAGAAATCTCAAAGTGTGTGCAAGGAACAACAATATTATTGGTATCTCTTGACCGCAAGGTAAAGGAAACTAATAATTCTACTAGGACTTAAACACATTAGATGTTTAATGCCCTACTTCATGTAAATAAGAATTCTACTAGGACTTAAACACGTGAGATGTTTATTGCCCTACTACATTCTAAAAATGATTCTACTAGGACTTGAACACGTTAGATGTTTGTTGCCCTACTACATTCAAATGTCATGATATTGAGTATATATACTTCAACATTAGACTACATGTTTTAGTCAAACATAATTATGGTTATAAGATAACGATCATAATTCTGAAGTATAAAATTAACTTGAAATTACTATAGAACTCAATAGTTTGCGTTCATGATTACTTTTGTTAGTATAATTATGCTTACATGTTAAGACATAATTATAAAGTCCTTGAATTAATCAATGACTTATAACATAAAGTATATATAGTAAATGTGTTATGTCTTATCGTTAACACATAAACATGAGGCTTTGAATTATTCAAAGACTGATAATGCATTATTGAAATGTTCTGTTTTCTTGTAAACACATGAACATATAATACTTGAACAATTCTGTCTTCTTGTGAACACATGAACGTAAGGTTCTTGTATTGTTTAATGAATATACATTATTGCATGCACTTGGTTCGTAAATACTAATACTTTATATGCAATTTGGCTCGACCCAATTGACAAGTATTTGGTCCAAAGAGAATTAAGTTATCTATAGAATTCTGATATAGTTTCACAATTCTAAAAACTCATAGGATACCACTTCATTATGGTATTTTAATGTGTTGGATCAAACCTTATTCATATTGTTTGGTTTATGATAGCTTTAATTGCTCTACCTCCAAAACATATCAAGGTTAGAAATTGCGTGTGTCATGGATACACTCAATATAGTTCAAACCTAGAAGGTATTCAAGACAACCCATAACTGAAAACCCTAATTCATTAGGGATTTGAGGTTTTACCATTCAAACCAATTAAATCATAAACCCTTTTGGATTTTTTATTTTTTTACACTTCCTAGCTTGAAGATTGTAGTTTCGGTGTTCTTCCTAGCTTGACGAAACACAAAACTGTTGCTAGAACTTTTGGCTATAGAGTGATTATAAATTAGAGTTTTTCTATAAACCCTAATTTGAGTTGTTAGAAGGAATTCCATTATGTCTTGATTTAAGTTCGGAGTTTGTTAAAATCTTATGAAGCATTTTATTAACAAATCTTGAGATGGGAACTTAAAATGTATTTTGTGGTTCTCCATAAAGAACAATTTATTGTTTCTTAAATACTTAGTATTTAGAGAATTGTCTCTACTTACAAAAGTAAGTGGGAGTATATACATATCTCAAAGTTTTTGAGAACAAAATACTTAACCTTTTAAAATTCACTTGTTAATGTCATACTAAGGTTAAACATGAAAATGTTAACTGAAGTATAATGATTACTCCCATTCATTAATCCGCAAGGATGCCTCATCACCTGAAGTGATATTTTTAATATCAATGCTGAGGGATATAAGTTAGGAGATTATTGTAAATAAGCTAACTACTAAAATACATGATCACATCTTGAATCTGATAAATATTTTAGAATTATGAATGACAAGATGCAGTCCTTAAAAGGCAAATCGAGTTTTGATCTTGATTGTTATTTCGCCTAACAGTTAACCTATGAGGTTGGAATGCGTTTCTTTTGAAGAATGACTCACAAGGACAAAATTGTATACACATTAATGTTTGACATTTAATAAGAAGTTTTTAATCATACTTAAGCAATTGACTGTGATTAAATTTTCTTATATAATACATGCATTAATTATATAAAGATATCTAATTGTCATACATGTGATTTGTATGTTGAATATGACAATTAGATTTTGTAACTCTTTGTTTATGATTACCATTTACGAGGACGGTGTGTAATCAAAAATGGTTATGAATCTATATAATCTTTATGTAGTATACAATATTTATGCAATCCAAGTTTGGATTGAATCATGTATCTAAAAGCTGAGATCTTGAATTTAATTACAATATGATTCTGGTTGAATTAAGGATTTGACATTGAGTGGGAGCATTGTGTTTTTCCTTAAAATTTACATGTTGAAGATATCATTCTATTTAAGCTAGATATTGATCCTTAAGCTTGGAATGAAACTTCACTTAGAATTTAGGGAATAAAACAAACAACCTTGGAATAAATGTTTTTCTGGAATAAACAAATGCGGAAAATAAGTCTGACACAAATGCAATATATCATTTGAGCAAGTCTTAAAATGGTATATTTCACTTGGAATAATTTACATGCAATATATCATTTGTGCTCAACATAGAGCATTGTTGCATTACACATTAATGAATGAGAATGCTTTACACTTTTAGAAACTGTAAAGATGACTTTCAGTATGTCGTTGATTTCTAATACCTCATGCAAGGTAGGACGACATCTCCATACTATAACTCTTGCAATAGTATGAGCATATGAGATAAGACACTCATCTTATATTTCAAATCACTCACTATATGTGAAATTTGAAACAAGTATTCGGGAAGTTTACTCTGATGACTATTTAGTATTCTTTTAAAGAAAGGTTGAAAATGTTGGAAACATTAGGGTTCAACTTACTAAATGAGTTTCATGCATATCTGTTTTAGTATTTGGATAATTGGGATTAAAAGACAATTTTTACTTTATGATGAATAAAGATACTTGGTATTTGTTATTCATTCATATAATAATTGTTATCCTATATTTGCATGTTTAATCCTTGAATGATTTTATTGTTCTAAACATGTCCATTGTCGGTTAACAATATGGGAATATTGTTATGATAAGGCAAATGTGAGTGTTGGTTATATTCTAACGAGAATGTGGATTGTTCCCGCCAAACTCATATGTATTCACTAGAGATGCATATTGGATTCCCCAACTTTCAAGCATTTACTTTTGGATCCTTGTCATAAGTAAAATACTGAAAATGGTTTGTTATCTTCTTCCTTAGACTTGAGATGCAAGTAAGTTCTGTTATGTGTGGATATCATTTTTTGTAAGTATACACAAAACGCTATCTGAAAAAGGTAGTTATGAAGGCTATATTTCGGAGTGATGTGAAGCAACATCCACAACACTTGTAGTCTATAAAGGATTTGTTACTCCACTTGATATGTGCGTAAAGATACCATGGCGCCTCTCCGTTTAATCGGATAATTGTTTGGCCAAACCCAAAGGGTAATGCAAGATGATTCTTGATTACATTTGGTATATCTGAATTAAAATCTATAACGAGATTCTAAATGGTTAAACTATATGGAATGAGTTAGGATCCATATCCATGGTTTAACGGTATCTATAACAAAGGATGATTAAAAGCAAGACATTAATAACCATGTTACTGAGAAGATTTTATGAAACTATTATCTCAAACACTTTTAGTTAAAAAGCGAGTGAGAGCGTTGCTAGGCATTTCCGTCGTTAGTTTTGTGTGCTATTCGACACTCCAACTCCAAAGTGGGAGCTGTTGGTTTGTGGGAGTTAAAAACACTCGAAACGACTAGGAGTGTGTGAGCCTATGGGGGCACACACGTTAAACACGAGAGTACGTGATGATCGTTTAATACTTGAATATACTTGACCCGTTTCTTGCATGCATGCAACCCGACTATACTACACGACTCGTTGGTTCTTTTTCTGTCAACTTGGGTCGAATCATGTTAAGCCTTGGGCCTAGACAACATGTAATTGGGTAGTGTTTGGATTTGTAACTTGGAGCTCAAGTTTGAGTCCAAGAAGGATTAGGTTTTTAATCCTATAAATAAAAAATTTACATGCATTAAATTGTTAATATTCTATATCCCTAAATTCACGACAATACTTGCACTAAGACTTCTTGAAAGTCGATTCAACCTTTTGACCTCCTGATCGGAATTATTACATATTCAATTAAGGTTATTGATTGGTTATTCTAAACTCCTAACTTGCATTGATTACTTTATCCAAGTAGTTTTAGAGTTTTGAGGTATTGGTATTCTTGTTATAAAAGTTCATGGTTGAATTGTTTTAATAGCAAGAATTGGTATTTAATGTTCGTAGTATATCTCGGAAAAAGGGGTATAATTAATCGGACACGTTTTTCTGATATCGGGTAATACATGGGACAGTTTTTCGGACAGTTATAGTGGTTCTCGGGCAGAATAAAGAGAAGGTGTTCTTGGTTTTATTTGTTCGTGGTATTCAAGCAATTCAAGGGGTTGATTGGTAAACGTTCTCGACTAGCGTTTATTCGAACGTACTTGGTTTAAGTGTTTGTGTGTGATACTCGTAGAGGCATTTATTTTAGATGCTTAATTTCGTATTGGTTTTATTGCCCGTTACACTTGCGTTCAAATAGCCACGAAAGGTTAGGTTTTCTTTTATCCATTTTATTAATTAATTGTTTATTAATACGTGTTAACCTAATTGCGATAACTAGATCCATATCCGCTGCGTACTCGTTGCGTTACTTGGTTAACTTAGTTCTAAAATCCCAACACATGAACCCTGCCATTTTCTCCCAAAATTAGCCCGCCGATTGTAACCTTTCGTTTGTGAACACAAACTGGGTTTCTCCAAACCCGTAGTAGCAGGGGAGCTGCTATTGCGAGTAGCACCAATTTGTTCCCTCAAAACTTTTGGGGTATTAGGGTTTTGGTCATGTCTTTGTTCTTGACGATCATAAATTTTCGTCTTTTTTGATAAAGCAGATGTTACCGACCATGACGGTCGTCAATTAAAATGAATGATGATATTAAACAACAATTTCACAAGAAAACTAAAGAAAGAAGCACAGTAAGAGGAGCAAGATCCTTAAAGACTTTCTTATAGTTAGAGAGAAAACGACCATGGTTTCTTGTAGATATGATCTTATTTGCAGTTATTGTCTTTTGGTGAAGGCAGTTCTATTTGTTTTTGCTAGTTACAAAGGCTACATCACTCCGTTTAGGGAAGACTTTGATCTGTAACTTGTGCGGTGAGTGCTGATAACTCATTATTTTCTACCTTTCGCTGTAGCTGGTTATTTCAAAAATTATATACTGATTATAAGAAATCTTATTATACTCGACATACAAACCAAATCTGTAGCTCTATTCCAGATGTCAATATTGCCACCTCTCAAGGTCTGATAGCAATCTTCTTTTGTTGAAATAAACACTTTTGACAAACTTATGAACTTACAGGGTCTAAAATGTAAAATATTATGCTTAACTTTAAGTTTGGTTCTGTTTTGTTATTGTTGGAATCACTCCTAAACCTTATTCAAGTGTTAGTGATTCATATGTAATAGTTAGCTTAATATGGCCTTTATGTTTGTAATTATGCTTAGGCTTATGTAGAAGGCCCATAAGCCTAGGCCGTGTCTAATAAGGAAAGGAAGGGACTAGGGTGTTGCCTAGCTCCTCTCCTATAAATACTCTTGTAAACCTTCTATTGAAGGTTGGTTGTTCAATTATTCACTCACATTTCCTACGCATAACCGGTCAAGTCATACGAGTGTGTGTGTGTGTTTATTGTTCATCCGATCTCTATCTCTTCTCTATTTCTACATATTGATGCTTGTGTTACTAATATGGTGACCTAACAGTGGTATCATTCGCCAAATAGTTGGGTGAATCGGTTTTGTTGTTCAAAGTGAGTTTTGGTCTTACGCGTAACAACGTCTCCAACTTTGGTTCGCTTAAAAACACATTTTTTACACTTTTTAATTCAAGATTCTTGTACTTTCAACGTTTTAAGGTGTTAAAATAACTGTTTTTGGCAAAAAGTTTCAAACTTTACGTGTGGATCATTGTTTTTAAGCTAGAATTTTTACGAGGGTTTCGTTCTACGCATAACTTGTTTTTAAGCTTTGGATCATCAAGTTTCACACTTTTGTGTCATTTTGGTGATATTGAAGCTATTTCATCAAAAAAATCTGGTTTGGAAACATCAATTGGCAGAAATCATTTTTGGCTATTCTCTACGCGTAAGAGAAACCCTAATCTTCGCGTAACTTGTCCTTGGTTTGATCTTGATTTAGTGGCTTACTCGGTGATTTTCTTGCTTGGATAAGCCCGAAAACACTTAATTTGGATATCTTTTGCCTTTGTGATAGTGTAAAGATCATTTAAACAAAACCTAAATTTACGCATAAGCTTAAGCTTACGCATTAACTTTTACGATAAGATTCATCTTACGCCTAAGCTTTGTCTTACGCATAAGTTAATCCTCGCCTAAGTTTTCTCGCTTAACTTCTTGTTTACGCATAACTTTAGTGTTTTCTCCTTACTTACGCGTAACTATTAACATTACGCCGTAACTTTGGTGTTTTTACGCATAAGTGGTACTTAGCTTTTCTGTGATTTCTACGCCTAAGGATACTTCATCAACAACGTTTCATTCGACTACAAAAACAAATTTATTAACAACAATTTAATCAACAACATACTCCACAACTTGGAGCAATTCCACCACCACAAATGGTTCAACCACCACCTAGTCTTCAAGTACAACCTTACACAACTTCTACAATCAACATCCATCCGGAATACTATGAAGGAACCGACATGGTTTGGCAAGATGTGTGAAGCCTTAAGTAGCCAACAATCAATTCATGAAGTCGGCTCACTGATAGACCTCAATGCTCACCGGTAATTATGATCAATGGGTTATAAGGTTCTTTAGGCTTTGTGATCTAAAGAAGCCACATGGAAAGTTCTTAAAGAAGGTCATTATGGAAGGTCCATTTCGGATGCCTCATTGTTATCACACCCGAGATCCGATGCCAATCCACCAAGAGATCTTGTCACCAACATTGCAACTATCTCGGACCTCACGGTGATGAACTTTTACACTTTGAAGCCGATGAACTAGCAATGCAATACATCCTTTTGGGACTACCCAATCCGATCCTTGAAGTGTTGATGCTCAAAAGACTAAAAGCAATGTGGGAACATATTCATCTTCTAATGGAAGGCACATCACTCAATCGGAAGACATGGAATCCAAAATATACTTGGCTTATGAACACTTCATGATTGAACCGGAGAGACATTAGAGCTTATCATCATCGCTTTTGACATCATTAATGATTTGGACAAACACAACATCATTATGCCTAGAATTGTCATCAACACTAAGTTCCTAAGTAGTCTTGGTCCGAATGGGAGAAGTATGTCATTTTTCTCCGTCAAGCTAAGAACCTTCATCATGCTACATAAGGATTGTGGTACGACTATTTGAAGCCTCACCAAAAAGAAGTTGACAAAGAAAGGACTATCCGTGGACTCCCAACTTCACAGTCAATTCCCGATAACCAACAACTTGCTTTGTGGGCTCAAACTAATCTTCCTCCTCAAACAGCTCCTCAACCAACTGCAACCATCACACCATATGATCAGTCACAACAACAACCTCAACAAACTCAATTGGTTCCATACAACAACAACAATGCTTAAGCACTTTACAGTGAAGCTGATGAGGACTCTGATGCTTTCGATGAACTGCAACAAGGATTTGTTATGATTGCTAAAGCCTTGGTCGGTATACAAACAAATCCAACAATCGCATTCGTTCTCATCCAACACAAGGAATCAGTCGCCGTGAACAATGGGCGTGTTGAAGTTCGAATCGTGGTTATGGTGCGTCGGATGGGTAGTGGTCAAGGTTTAATGCTATTGGAAGGAATAACCGTGGTGCTCCACAACAACGAGCTCAAGTGGTTGAACATGGGAATGCTCGAATGGGGTTAATGGTCTTCGTTGTTATAACCGCAATGAAAAGGGTCATCGGCTAATGCATGTCCTAAACCGAGAACAAGAGGCGGTGCTTATTTCAAAGAGGCTTTGCTCTTGGCTCTTAAGGATGAAGTCAGTGGAACTCTTAACAACAAGGAATGAGCTTTATGGCGGATGCGCACTCGATGATGACATGGAAGACTTGCGAGGCTAATGCGGCGGTGATGTTGATGGCACAAATGCAAGCTCTACACATGAGTGATACATGCCCAGTGTATGACATCGATGGCTTGTCTCGGTACTGAACAAACAATTATCATTAATGATCGATATCTCCGCCAACATCGCATCGACAAGGATCGAGTGTTCAACATGAGCCTTCTACATCTCATTCCGAGGATCATCAACTAGACCCGTAGTTATATTTGATGATCAAGATGACCTTATGGTTGCCATTGATGATCAAGTTGACTCGTGGTTATACTTGAGGATCTAAATAATGACCATGTTGAGACTCACGTTGAACAAAATGATTTTTGTCGATCCGAATTTGAGCTCGGGACCTTAGTTAAAGACCAACAATCCGAGTGGAACATTATCATGATGTCAATACAAAATTAAAAGTGAAAATGCAATCATTAATTAGGGATAATGAATGCTTAATTCGACAAATCAATTTTTAAAACTCAAGAAAACCGTGAAAAAGGTTTTGAAGTCGCTTTGCTAAATCTCATCAAAGCGAAAAATCATTAGAGCGACGGATCGTGATCTAGCCGCTTCCAAGATTGCTCTGTTGCCTCAAATAGAACAAGCGAAACATGAACATAAAAACAACTTAACGCTCTTACTTTGGAAACTCAAAAGCCAAGGTGAGTTGTTAACTTGTCAAAATAGTTCTCTCGAGTACAAACAACATTCCACTAAGCGAATAGATAACTATCTTGAAGAAATTGTCGACTTACAAACCAAAATCAAAGAGTTTGAAATGTTGTTTACAAACATGGTGAGTCAATCACAACCATTCAAAAGTTTACTTTTAAACCTAATCCAAATGGATATGGACCAATTCTTCGATTACAAACCTAAGTTTTCAAATAGAGCATTCAAACCAAATCACAAGTTCTGATGGCGAACATAGAATTGATGATTCAATTATGATTGTTGTTGAATATAATCGCATGGAGGAATTAGATGCGAGATGACGAGAGTTGGTCAAAATGGAAAATGTCATTTATAACAAACCATTTAACTATTCAAAAGCCGTTACTTTTGTCAAACAACAAGATACTTCTAACAAACCTTTTGTTATCACACCAGTTTATGAAGTTAGTCCCAAACAAAATGGTGCACAAATTAATGGTCCTTTACCTTCACTTAGTGAAGTTAAAACAAAAGCCGAAAGTTGTCGCGTCATAAAATACTTTGACACTTTCTTATCTGACCTCAAAATTTTGGAGCGTGAGATTGAATTTCATTACGAAATAAAAGTTGAACATTTTCAATCGCCAATGGCGCGAGAACATCGAGACATTCTTGAGAAAAGACTTTTACCCATGTTAAAAATTTGAAAACTTGTGCACTATATTGGGAAAAGGGATTTTCACAAGGAACTTGGTCTCATGAAAACCGTTTTCGAGAAAACGAAACATCGATTTCAAATACTAGGCGTAAAAGAAATTGTTGAGAAAAGATGTTGATCGACTCTTGGAAGATGTTATCTGTGCTGATATCAATAATCTTGTTTTATTACAATCTGTTGCATATGCATCTGATCATATCTCTGTTGATTCTGTTGATATTGTTGAGAATATTGATAATGTGCATCAGATCGAGTCTTTAAAAGTTGAAAATGAACGATTGATAAATGAACTTTCAAATTCAAAACGTCGTCTTCAATGGTGTCAAAAAGATTGTCAAAATCGTGAACTTGCTTTGCAAAACAAAATTCACCAGTTGAAATCAAAACCGTTTAATCCTAAAATTGAGCAACTGGATGATCAAAACGTGTCTTTGAAATGTCAAATCTCAAAATATGAACAGGAACTTGCCAAAGTTAAAAATGAATATGGTGTCATATTTGATTTACTCAAACAGACTCGAAATGAAGCATCAAACGAACTTGATCATTATCTTGCACACTAAAGAAGTCATGAATTTTTCTCGAAATCTTAGTTACGAAAATCAAGATTTGGTGCACACTATCATTAAGTTAAGGAAATGTTAGGAAAGTATGAACAAGTTCATTAGCATCCTTAAGAAAATTGCACCTGTAACACTTAGCAAACGTGAACCCATAATGCCTCTTGACAAAACACAAGATACTAATGTGTTTCCCTCTCTTGAAAGCAGAATAGTTGCCTCTTTTCCCAACGTCCGCACTTCACACCTAGGAGCAATACAAGGAAGAATAGGAAGTTGCGACTAAGAAAAGATCAATAAAGAATCTTGAAGTGAAGAACACCTAGGATCTTGAATAAGACTCATGTTGCACCCACTTTAGATATTGCGTCGACAAATGTAATGGAAAAAGTGTTGTAACGAATGCTAAACCTTTAAGTACTTTTGATATTCAATCGATGCTTCTTGTGTTATTTGTCGTAAAAGTATGCTTTCGATTGTCATGAAAAATGTGTTGCTAGAGCTATCTTGTCTCGTTACGGAATCCTAAGAATCGGAATACCTCTAGGCCCACTAATGATTCTAAGTCCGTGCAGTAAACCGCCTCCTTAGATTCTAAGAAACGCATTGATGTACCGTAGTTCGATATCACCTCCAAGGAATGTAGTACCACCTAGTGCATTCACTAAGACTAAAGCTAAGACTAGTTGGAGATGGCGAAATGGATACATAATACACTAGGATTTAAATGAATGCCTAAAATCATTGATGTGTGTATTTCTACTATAGCTGCCGAGGAACCCTCTAACTCATTGGGTTCCACATCTACCTCTATTCCATCCGTGTCATCATGTGTAATGCATGTGATACGAGATCATCCTTTGGATTGTTGATAGCGGATGTTCCCGACACATGACAGAAATCTTAAGCTGTTATCAAACTTTATTGCAAAGTTCATTGGCTTCGTCGATCGGGAATGATCACTTGCGACTATCATGGGCTCTGATTATATCAATGGCAATATTGCAATTAGCGAGGTTTATTATGTGGAAGGCCTCGGTCACAATCTCTTTTCGATCGGTCAATTACGTGATGGAGATTTGGAAGTTGCTTTTCGGGAGAAAACTTGTTTCATTCGTGATCTACAAGGAAACAATCTAATGTCCAGCTCTCTCGCTATTCTAGTCTATACACAATCTCAATGCAAGACATGATTGCTTCATCTCCTATCATCTACTTTCAAAGGCAACATCAACAAAATCCACGGCTATGGCACGTCGTCTCTCACATTTAAACTTTCCAACCATCACCAACCTTGCTCGACACAAACTTGTTGAAGGTCTCCGAGATTCCATTCTAAAGATCACCTATGTTCAACATGTGAACAAGGAAAAACACCGTGCTCATTTTCCCTCAAAGGTGGAACACGACTCTCGTGTGCTTCATCTTCTTCACATGGATTGTGTGGCCCGATGCGTACAAGCGATTAATGGCAAATGCTACATCTTGGTAATTGTCGATGACTACTCACGATGGACTTGGGTCTACTTTCTTGATAAAGATCAAGCTCCACGACGATCATCACCTTTCTCACGAAAATTCAAGTTCGACTCCGGAACACCGTCCGCCAAATCGAAACGGACAAAGGCTGAATTTGTAAACCAAACTCTTGAGATTTTTATGAGAAAGTGGGAATTGAGCATCGACATCTATTGCACGTACACCGAACAAAGCGGAGTTGTTGAAAGACGAAACCGTGCGTTAGTGGAAGCGCAAGAACAATGTTAATCAATGCTAAACTTCAGTTACTTGTGGGCGTGTCGTATCAGCGCATGCTATACTCAAAATCGGTCAATGATTACAAAATGCCACAACAAAACACCTTTTGAGCTTATCCACAACCATAAACCGAATCTCAAACACTTTCATGTATTTGGATCCCTTTGCTACCCAAATAATGATCGTGATGACTTTGGAAAGCTCAAAGCCAAAGTCGACATTGGAGTCTTTATAGGATATTGTGAAAATTCTAAGGGTTTTCGGATCCGGAATCGTCGTACAAAGCGAGTTATGGAAGCGATTCATGCTAATTTTGATGAACTTCTTGAAATGGCTTCGAGTATAACAACTTGGAACCCGGTCACAACCGTTTAAACTTCCTCAAACCCCATCATCACCGCACAAAGCCCCGACTTACACGTCAACAAATGGAAAGACTATTTGCTCCTACATTCGGTGGCGATATTGATGAGCGTGCTCCGGTGTATCCATTGTTTCCGCGCTCAACGATCACACTCTTATACGATACACTGCAACAACAACTCTGTTGAAGAGCACCACCGATTGACTCTACAACAACAGTTGAACAAAGCGCTTCCAACGACGTAGAACCATTGCGATGTTCTTAATGAAGTACCCCACCTCTGATTTTGATCCGTCGTTCTTTAACCCGTTTGCCAATGAAATCTGCGCACTGATGTCGCGGAATCATCAACAAACCATTTGAATCCTCAAAATCGCATAATGTATATCAACATCAAACTTCCACACATCGTTGGACGAAAGACCATCCTCTAGAGAACATTATTGGCAACCCAAATCAACCATCGTTACGAGACAACGTCTTCGCACGAGATGGTGAACATTGCATTTATGCTCTCACCGCTCGCCAATCGAACCTAAAAACATTAAAGATGCAATGACCAAAGACAATTGGATTGAATCCATGCAAGAAGAAATCAACCAATTCAAACGTCTTGAAGTATGGGAGCGGTTGAAAGACCAACGAGGGTCTCGTCATTGGTCTCAAATGGATTGGAAGAACAAATTGGATCTTTGAAGGGCGTAATCGAAACAAGTCACGTCACGGTGGCTAAGGGTTATAGATGGGAAGAGGTATTGACTTTGAAGAATCATTCGCTCGGTTGCTCGCCTTGAAGTCTGCTCGGATCTTTCTCGCGTTCGCGGCTCATATGCATATAACGATCTTTCGGATGGATGTCAAACCGCTTTTACGAGCGGTCGACTAAAAGAAATGGTTTATGTCACCCAACGGAAGGATTCGTTGATCCGCGTTCCGAACCATGTCTACAAACCGAACAAAGCTCGTATGGTCTCAAACAAGCTCCTCGGGCGTGAGTGCGATAAGTTATCATCTTTCCTAATTGCCAATAATTTCACCAAAGGTTGATCGACCCTACACTTTTCATACAATATCACGGGAACATATTTTAATCGTTCAAATTTATGTGGATGACATCATTTTGGGTCAACACATTTAAAATACTCAAATGCTTTTGCAAAACTTATGACAAAACATTTTGAAATGTCAATGATGGGTGAACTTACATTCTTTCTCGGATTGCAAGTTCATCAATCACCCGTAGTATTTTTCTAAGTCTGTCCAAATATGCCCTTGAAATTCGAACAAATTTAGAATGAATACCTGTGATACTTATGCCACACCAATGTCACATACCAAGAAGCTAGGCGATTTGCATGGGAAGCGGTTGACCCTACAAAATACCATAGTATCATTGGGTCTCTCATGTGTCTAACGACGGCCAGACACGATATTGTCTTTCTTAGTATATCTTTGCTCCGTTATCGATCGAGACCAACTGAAACCCACCTCTCGAGGCTAAAATAATCCTCCGATACATCAAGGAACCATTAACTTGGGATCCGGTATCAGAAGGATTACGGTTTTGAACTAATAGCTTTTCGAATGACGACCACGCGGGATGGTTAGACTCTCGGAAAAGTACTTGAGCACTACAATTTCTTGGTGACAAGCGGTGTCTTGGCAATCAAAGCGAGTTGTACATCATTGCCTCAGCGAAGCGAAATATGTAGCCATGTCGGTGTTGTGCTCAAGTCATTTGGATGAGAACACAACTCAAGGACTATGGTTACGTGTTTGATGTAATCCCGATGTCTTTGCGACAATCGGTGCTATTGCAATCTCGTGCAACTCATTCAACACTCAAAATCAAAGCACATCGATCTTAGCTATCACTTCATCAAGGACCACGTGGAACATGGTGCTGTTGAATTATACTTTGTGGGTACAGAATACCAATTGGCGGATCTTCTCACCAAAGCCTTAGCTCTGCTAGGTTTAATGAGTTGGTCCACGGATTGGTATGCGGTGTTTGACTCAAGAGGAACTGGATGAACTCTTAAAACATTCTTAAAACCAACAAACACCAAAACCTCTTTTGTAAATATCTTTCAAAACAAAATACAAAATATCAAATCGATAAAACAACAAAAATATTCTTCTATCTTTATTTCTTTCAACATGGCAAGTACAAATCTTCCGTCAACACTCAAATCTTTCAAAATTCAAGATTTTTCCTATCAAGTGTTGAGGGAGAAAGCAAATATTTTCGGTTTCATAAAACCTTGTACTTGCATGCTATCTTATCTCGATTGTTTCTTTAAAAATGGTGGTCACATTTACGGTTTCGACACTCCTCGGACTAAAATTTATAAACTTTCATTAATTTTAAGTCGGGGGAGTTTCGTCAAAATTATTTCAAGATATCCTTCGTTTGGTAACCAAATTGGATGTTAAAGGCATTGGATGTAAATGGTAAAGGTGGAGGGGCTAAAACTGTCAAAAGCATAAACTTATTTTAACAAAACTACCCACCAACCTCATTAACTCTTCACATTTAATTTTCACCAAACATATCCTACGCCTAAGAATCATTCGTCTAATCTGTGTTTTTGATCAACAAACTGTAAGTGGTTTTATGTTTCTAACATGATTACAAACATTGGTTTTGAATCTTAAACAAATCCAACGGTTAGATTTACGTATATGGTTGATTTTGTGTTCTACGCATATGCGTATGAACACATAATCAACTTTGTGTGATTGTGGTTAAAATGATAGTGTCAAACGTTTTCCTAACATCAATGATTACATTTTCATCACTTAAACACACCGAAACACGAATTGAATGATTTTGAAAATTAGGGTTCATACGTTAGTTTGGGGTTTTTCATATGTGAGTGTTTTTGGTTATAAAGATTGTCATAAGAAGTTGTTTACAAGTAGAATTGATCATATCTATGCCTAGAACTCACCTAGAAACATCAATCGTGATAGTATTTAAATTTTAGGGTTTATGTTCATACGGTTTGGGTATTTTTGATTCATGACATGTTTGATGTTAAAACTTGGATAAGACAACTTAATAGGCTTCTTAGACTTACCAGAATCATTTTGATGCAATTCCTATGGCTAAATCTCTTACTCGTGAAATTAAACCTTAGGGTTTAGGTTTACGATAAGGATTTCTCGCCTATTTGTTTGATGAGTATTCATGATATGATCGAAAATTAATGAATGTATGTGTTAATATTGGTCTTTGATGATTTTATTTCGTGTTTGTTACACGTGAAAATTCGAGAATCAAGGTTGTTTGACATCTACGCATAAGGATCACCTACGCGTAGCATGTTATCGTAAGAGAAATCTTACGGCGTAATGTTTACGCCGTGGGTTCTACATAAGGGACTACGCGTATCCTGTTAAGGATATGCGTGTGATGACCTCTACGCCTAAGGTTAACTCTTACGAGTAAGCCTTACGGCGTGAGGTTTTATATACGCCACGGCGTAAGCTCTACGCATAAGGTCCCCTTTTCCTCGCGTAATATTTCTTCTGGCGTAAGTCGGTCCCACGCATAAGCTTGTATTTTACGCGTATACCTATCACGCTTACGCATAAGCCGCCATTTCTACGCCTAAGCCTTGTTTTAACCTTAATTATGAATTGTTACGCGTGCAAACTTGTAAATAAATAAATCATAACGCCTCGAAACCAATAATGTCACTAATTAGCTTAAATGTTTAACAAGTTGTGAATAATAAGTGAAAACATGGACTTTAAAACTTAAAGTTAATCAACTCACGTAACTTATCACGACGTCATTGGACTATTAGACAAACAAGTGACATTGGACTCGTAACAATCATCGACATATCACATTCAATAATTAGACAATATAACCATTTGTTGACTAACATAATGTCTTTCGATATGTTGGTTCTTTTGGCTAAATATCTTTCAGATCACGACATGGACGCTCAAATGCAGAATGTGGATGCACCAAATGTTCTCACCGTTGCTGATATCTTCCCTAATGGCTATCCGATGAAGATTGTAAAGAACAACCTTCAGATTGACTTTGAAACTCTCACCGCCGAGTCTTCTTGCTTGATTCTTTGTGGATATTCGAAGAATCATCCTTATCGAAACATGCTCTCAAATTACGCTTTCTGATGCACGAGATCTACATTCATCAGTTCTGGAACACAATGCAAAAGATCAAAGGTCAAAATGCTGTGTCGGTGACCCTCAACGACAAACAAGTCACCATCACACCTGCAGACTTACGGGCTATTCTTCTCATCCCTGACATCGAACCAACCGAATACAATGCCGCACCAACAGAAGAAACTGTTCTCCAGTTCTTGATTAACATTGGCTATGACGAAGCTACAGGAGTAATCTCAAAGCATTCACACGTGGATCTTAAGAATATTCCTCAACCCTGGAGAACTCTCTACATCATCATCACCAAATCTGCTTTCGGTCGTGACGGTGGCTATGAGCATCCCAAGCTCATGGGCCGAAAATCTTTTGGGCTTTGATCAACATGAAGCACATCGAAATTGAAGCTCGATATGGGAAGACATGATGACATTCCTCGAAGCTTAGCTCAAAGATTCCTTATATCGGATATACAAAGCTGTTGATCCAAAGAGCACTTGGACTTAATCACGATATCCCCAAGAGACTCAATGACCCCAACAATCACGACATGTTGTATGAACCTACTCTAACGATCGATTAAGGAATCAACAACAAAGAAACAAGGTCTTTGTGTTCTGGATCACCTTCTCCTCGATGAAATCAAACAACTTTACTCATACAAAAGGTATCGGTAGCGGTTGATGAAGGCAAAGTTTCTTTTCTCGATGACAAGTCTTACGGTACACCTACTAGGAAAACCAGAAGAGGAAGTGCGAAGTCTTGCAACAAGCGAGAGTCAAAGAAAGTTTCCTAAAAGGAAACACCGACGTGAAGAACAGTTCCTTCAAAGAAAGCTATCCCTATCCCCAAATCAACCGCAACAAAAGCTAAAGGATGAAAGCTCGAGGAAACCGAATCGAAGAAGAGATAACTTACTCAAATACCAAAGATGACACTCAAACAACCACAAAGCCTTGAGTCCCAAAGGTGATAAAGGAAAGACTCCGGTGATTCAAAGACGAAGAAGAAAGCTCGATGAAAAGCCTCGGATGCGATTACGGGAGGAAGTTCAAAATCATTAGACTCGACACGTTGCAAAAGAGTTTGCAAAGGATCAAATGGGTGGCCCCGAGGTCAGTGGTGGAGTCAATCTACACCAATTCCTAACCGATAAGGAATTGGTGCCACCACTCTTGAGCAACAACAAAAGCAACAGGAGGATTCTATTGAGTATGACATTGAGGAACCGAGGCGAGAAGTCGAGAAAGATAAAGGCGATGAAGAAGTGCGGCTCAAGCCAAAGGCGATGCAGAGGCCACAACTCAAGCTAAAGCAGATAAAGAAGCTAGGATTCAAGTCAAGAACAAAGCTAAAATGGTAAAGATGACTAAGTAAACTACGATGATTATCTTCTCAGCAGTCCAACTCGTTCCAAGGAAAACTTACTTCAACCTCCTAAGGACCTGAACCTCCTCATGACTCTTCATCATCGATTCATCCTCTCACTTTTCACCACCACCATCCAAAAGATCAACCAGATCCACATCCAAATCGGTGAAGAAGCCAGCGGCATCTTGGATCTCTCAAGCTAAGACAAGAATCGTTAAAGCCGTCAAACATGTAAAGAAGAAAGACATGCTTTACAAAAATCAATTTTCTCGTTGACTGTGTCTGATACCTTCATGACGAGAATGACAAGATGAAAGATGCAAGGAGTACATCCAAGTTCATGGAACGTGATCCTCAAGGTAAATGAGCGAGATGATCAAAGGTTACACTCACAAGTTCCTTCTTGACATCGTTCACGAGTTACAAAGGAGATGTTTACCAAACAACTCTATCCGAATCTATTGCATTTGGCCAAGCAAACTATGAGATCAACACCAATGCATGTAAACATCAATCCGATTGATCCCATAATATTCTCGAATCTTGAATTGGTTTCTAGGCTCGTAGCTCAAATGTCTAAGCGATCCGCAACATTTGCCTCTTACGAAGGTAAATTGTTTGAAGCATTCTTTGAATACCAACTTAAATCAAGATGCAGAGAAGTTTGAGAGGCCCAAGCATCCAAGAGACGATGAAGATAAGGATAAAGATAAAGAGCCTAAACGCTCAAGAAAGCGGTGAATCATCCTCCATGCAACCTCCACCCCAAAGGACTCCGGCTCAACCACGATCTCCTCCTCGCTCTTCTCTTGAAAACCTCAGATTACGAGTTACCACCCAAGACTCGTAAAACCGGTGATCACTTTGAGTATACTGGTGGTGGCGATGAGGAAATCCTCGAGCCCCAACAACAACCCACCTCTCCCGGACAACAAAGGAACCAACATCCTCCTCTAGGCCTAAGAAGAAGAAGAAGAAGACTAAGGCTGATGTCGTTTCATGGCTAGATGACGATGACACCTAATACGAATGGTTTTCCACACTTGTTGCTGCCACACCCGCCTTAACTGATGACCAAGATATGGTAGGAGGTAGTACGTTGGAGCATGCCAAGCTACTGCAAACAAAGTTCGGTGAAGAAGATGATGAAATCGAGTTGAAGCGAATCAAGAATGAAGCATTCCAAATACTCAAAGACACTCGGAAAGTGCTATTGAGGTTGAATATCTCCTTGAAAATATAGCACGAGCCATGTCTAACAACATTGATTGGCTCAACCTCAAGCAAACATCGACTACACCCAAACGACAACGCCCATACTACAGTTGAACCAAACCTCTACCTACCATTGGTCGACGGATCAACCTCGATTCCATTTCGATATTTCTTCAACAACGACTTGAATTTCTTCTACATGGTAGCGATGTGTCAAAGAAATACGCTACATCACTTACACTTCCGTTCCCTGCACCATATACTCTAACCGCATAGCCATCGAGGAAAAGGCTACACACATGTTCAACAACAGTGGAAGAGTATGACATCGATGCAATGTACGGATTCACCATTGGCGAAACGCCGACGAATCTACTACGTGTCGCCGTGTTTGAAGGTCTCAACATGAAGTGTATAGTACACAAGGGATCGTTGTTTGTTAAGCATGTCACTCTCGTCTAAATGGGACTACACATTTCTCAAGACAATCGTGGTCAAGAGACAAGACGAAGAGGACTATGAATTACGTGAAGCGGACTTTCGAACTTGTCTCTCAATGATATTGAAGATCAGATCTTGCCAAAGTACGGGAAGAATGAGACAATTCTCGATCGAAATTCAACGTGAATACATCAAGTCCCCGATCATCTTCATCGAGCGTAGTGATCCGAGAACGTGTAGAAGACTTGCAACTTCTTTGTTGAGTCGTATCGACACATGTCAACTTCACCGCACCTAGCTAGAACTTCGATATCAACCATCTTCCTCAATTCACTCTCATCAAGAAACCCTTTGGAGTAGTCTACCGCATTGAACTACACCGCAATTGCTTGATGGCGTGTGGAGAGCTCCATAAATTTGGAGATTCAACTTTGAAGCATGTTGGGAATTATGCGGTAGGAATTCTCTGTCAATTCTGCAGAAGGATTCTGCTGAAGTAGAAGCGTAATCGGTGAAGAATGGATTCTGGCAAAGTATAAATGATGTGCCGTGTTTACTGCGAAGAGTGGAAGTCGACTAGGATCTGCACACGCTTTATTAATTAAATGCTAACCCATCATTATTCTTGAACCGCCCGAGGTTAGCATGGGTATTATTGTATCGCTCAATATTGTTTAATGTGTTTAGTCATTAAATGCATGCTTGCATGTTTAGTCGATTGAGTAGTAATAGTTTAGGGTTCCTTGTCTATAAAAGGAACCTTATAGTTTGTAATAAATAACTCATCCGAAACATAGTGTTTCGCTTAATAAAAGATCCATAGAGGATCTAAGTGTTCTTAGTTATAACAACTTGTATTTACATTCCGCTATAGAATACTAGTTGTAGAGATTTTCTATTAGTTTGCTTATGATTACATAGGCAACACTAACGATCCACGAGTGCTCAAGATCCGCCAAGGTCTCGCTGTTCAACAAGTGGTATCGAGCCTTGGGAGAGTCTCTACGATACCGAGAACCATATTTACCTCACCCCCATACAACCAAAACATATTCACCATGCAGGAACTGATGATGAATCAAGTCACCAATAACAACATCAAAACACCACCTCTATGCAAAGAACTTAGTCTTTCCAACAAGAATGGTAAGTTTCCTTATCTCGAAAAAGGAAGAGTATGATCATGGACCATGAAGATGCGAATCGATCTCCAATATTGATTGAAATATCGGGAGATTGTGAAGAATGGAAACGATCAAGAAGACTATCCTGGATCTTGATGGTAAGTTTACTATTGCTCCTCCCAAAGCTGCCAAGAGATTTTAGGCGTGCAAAGAGAGCACAAAGTAAGAACCATCCTTCTTCAAGCTATTCACGAAGATCACTTGGGTGATTTTCACCACATGGTTGATGCAAAGGACATATGGATGGCTCTTAAAGCAAGGTTCGGTGGCAATGAAGAGTCCAGAGAATGAGGAAGTCCATGCCGAGACAACACTTCCAAGAGTTCAATATCTCGAAGAAGAAGGTATCCACAAGGGATACGACAGTTTTCTAAGGTTTTGAGTCACTAAACCAAATTAATGCAAAACCCGACAATGATGATTGCAACTCAAAGTTCCTTCGATCTTTGCCTCCATCATGGTTACATGTGAGTATAGCCCTAAAGGCTAAAGGTGGGTTGGATATGCTCACCTTTGATGAGTCAGACAACAAACTCAAATCTCTTGAACACGATGTCGATCTCCCTACCGTGCATCCTCTTCTCGTCATGCACCTTTGTTGGGACATCTCACTCCAATATGATGATGCATGCTCCAAGTCCAACTTACTTACCATCATCATCTTATCGTCCCACTCCATCACATCCTCAAGCTAAAACGGAAGTATATTGGAGGATGTTCTTCATTCATTTGTTGTCGATTATGATACTCAAGAACATCTTGTATATGAAGATTTTGACGGTGGACCCACTTGAGATGGAGGAGATGAAGTCGAAATGGCGGTGGCCATGCTTTCGATGAGATATCAAAAGGTTTGAAGAGAAGTCGAAGAAAGTTTGGCTTCAAGGAAAGGATCCACTCGTTTGACAGGAGAAAGGTCAAGTGTTTCTCTTGTCACCGGATGGGTCATTTCTCGAGGAATGCAAAGACAGGAAGAGTGGAGAGGAACTAACTACAATTCCTATCGCCAGAATCGGAAGGAGCTAGCACTTGATGACTCTTGTCACCTTGGATGAACAGTCAACTGGTCACATGAACCCGTGAATGAGGAAGTCAACGACACGAGAAGCTTGGATTGTCGGCTAGATGCACTTGTAAGATAGGCATGATCAATTTGCCTTGATGGGACTTTCTCGGTACACAATCAGTATATTTGGTTGTAGTGAAAGATACAATGAACTTAAAGAAGCTTATGATACTATGAAACCTAGATACAATGAATGCTATGTTGATAATGAAGCTTATAAGCTTTCGTTAAAAACATTAGAAAGACAAAAGGTTTGGTTTCAAAAGAATCGATAGCTTATGAAGAAAAGATTAAGGTGCTACAATTTGATCTAGATATTGCAAATATTAACTTTAAACGCACCGAAAAGGAAAAAGATGATGCTATTGCTTTGAGAACCTAGAGCTTAAAGAGAAACTAGGCGAGGAAATAGCTAGACATAAACAATGGTTAATATCGGTGACAATCTAGCTAGAGAACTCTATGTTAGTTAGTACGTAAACAATGGAATAGGTTTAGGTTTTCAAAAGTATGTAGGATTGGAAGCTAGGCAAGATGGGCGAAATCTACACTGCGCAGCTTAGAACATTTTAAAAAGGAAGGTGATTTACATGCTGTCCTCGGACCTATTAGAGGTGAATTCATGCCCACCGACCGCCCATTATTGTTGACTTTGATGGATCACACCATCTCAGTATGGCAAAAGTCGAAAGACTTGCGGACAATCGATGCTTCATCTTATGACTTTGTCTCTTTCTCGACAAAGGAAAATTCATCGGATCAAGGATCTACTTACACTGTGATTCAAGTGATAAGTCGACCTTCCCAAGCCCTCACCGAGCCTACACCCAAGCTCGCACCCAGTCTATCTACAAGCCTTCTAGGATAGCCGAGGAATCAACTTCAAGCCTGTTTCCCCAAGACTTGTCCTTTAAATCTTTGAATAATATGTCCATTAAAAACAATTCCTTTAATGTTTACGGTTTAAGTACATCTACATGTAATAGAACATCCGCTTTGTTGAATAAATCTTCCAAAAGGAAGACATGTTTTGTTTGTAGAAGTAAACTTCATTTAATTAAGGATTGTGATTTCTATGAGCAAAGATTGGGTGTATGTGCTACTCAACAGAAACCTAGACCAATGTGGACCAATGTTAAGAATATTCCACCTTATGTCCCATTAAGTTACTTATAACGACTCTCCTTGAGGAGATCGGTGATAAACCTTATGTGCAACCTACTAGCCCATATTTTAAACATGGTTATTGGCCTACATATGTTGACTCTATGAATAATGGGAAAGGGTGTTGGGTATCGCTATCAAGTCCTCGCAGTTGTTCTTGGAATGATAAGGACCTAAATTTCAATGGAAACCCAAGAACAATGGTGGATCTTTCTCATCGCTAGACATAAATCTTATGATCCACAAGGCGTGTTCAAGTCAAGAATGACTTGAGCCTCCTCTCAGATACTAACATTCTTTTGTATATATGTTTGAATGTAGGATCATCCTCTTAAGCATAAAGATATTGGTATTGTTGATAGTGGTTGTTCAAGAAGTATGTCGGGAATAGAGATATGATGCACAATTTTGTTCCTATTGAAGAAGGAGGCAATGTGACGCTTGGTGGAAGTGATGGTAGAATTATCGGAAAGGCACCATCAAGACACCCCTCTTGAACTTTGAGAATGTGTACTATGTTAGGGAACTTGAACTTCAACTTGTTCTCGCCTCACAAATTTGTGACACCAAGAACAAGGTACTCTTCTCTCGAAGATGAATGTCTTGTGCTTTCTAAAGAGTTCAAGCTTCCGAAGATACTTCAATTCTCTTGAGTTCCTCGAACTCACAATCTATACACATTCAACCTCAATGAAGTTCATCCCGAAGGTGACCTCAATTGTTTGTCACTAAAGCATCATTGGATGAGTCTAACAAATGGCATAGGAGAATGGCTCATGTGAATTTCAAGACCATAAACACACTCTCTAAAAGGGGTCTTGTTGAAGGTCTACCCTCCAAGGTTTTCTCCAATGATCATAATTGTGTTGCATTCAACAAAGGGAAACAACACAGAGCATCCTACAAAACTATCACTGCTATGAGCATTATTTCTGAGCCTCTTCAACTGTTACATATGGATCTATTTGGTCCAACTCAAGTCGAAGCATTGATCACAAGTATTTTTGTTTGGTTATCACCGATGGCTACAGCAGATTTTGTTGGGTGTTCTTTCTAAGAACTAAAGATGAAACAACTCAAAGGTCGAAAGACTTCATCACCCTCGTTGAAAATCAGTTGAACAAGAAGGTTAAGGAATTCGTGTGATAATGGGACGAGTTCAAGAATGCTATTATTATAGAACTCTCAGAGGTCTAAAGGGATTAAGAGGACTATAGCAATCCAAGAACCCCGCAACAAAATGGGGTAGCCGAAAGAAAGAATAGGACCTTGATAGAGGTCGCAAGATCAATGCTTGCGATTCTAAATTGCCCACTATGTTCGGGATCAAGTCATGGCACGACTTGCTATGTGCTTAATGAGTCTCCATTACTAGACCTCACCTCAAAACTTCATATGAACTTCTCTTTGGGAAGGTTCCAGGTCATTCATTACCTCAAACCTTTTGGTTGTCAAGTGACCATTCTAAACACCAAGTGATCCGTTGGGGAAGTTTGATGAGAAAGGCGATGATGGTTATATTGTGGGTTATTCACTAATAGCAAGGCTTACAGAGTGTACAACTTATCGCCAAGAAGATAGAGGAGACTTTGAACCCGAGATACCGTGAAGATAAGCCCAACGTTCAAGGATGTGGTCATGTGTGGTCTTTTGACCTTGACTACCTAACGATTATCCGGGTTACACTAGACATATGGCTAACCAAAGTGCGTGCTCTCAAGAATCTCCCACTAACAATGCAGTACCTTGATGTCGACTGAAGTGAATTTGAATATGATGAGCAACCTATACTTGTTCCTTCTTTCTCCCCAACAATGTTGCGGTAACTCTTCTAGAGATACTTCACCGAGAGTGAAGATGAATCACACTATGCCGAGGACCTTGCTCGGCTTCAGACACAAGAGTTTGCACTAAGCTTGAAGTCGAGAAGGTGAATGGGGAGCTTGCAAATGAGGTCGCTGGAAACCATGTTTCACGACACCGATGCGCCTCCCATCGTCATCAAATCACCTGAAAGCTCGATCACATACTACTCCTATTCCTACTAGAGTGTCCACAGACTTTGGTGAACCATATACTCGCTTTCCAAGACCTTCGGATCTTGGAAATCATCTACCCAATCGGCATTTTCACCTCACCTTCCTATGACACAACTTTTGTACCAACTGTGTCTAATCTTGAACCTACCATTGATGTCAACCCCATCGCTACTAAAAGAATCAACATAACTCACCCTCAATCCAATATTATTGGTGACATTCTAGCTCTGTTAGAACTCAAGGGCTATCTCTAGTCCTAAATTTGGACAAAGTTACTTTTCTCTTATGTCTCAAATCAAGAAAGAGATAATCACACGACTTCAAGCATTATCTGCTTTGCGTGTTTTCTTTCTCAAGTAGAACCAACCAAGTCACCAAGCTCTTGAAGACTCAAGTTGGATTGAAGCAATGCAAGATGAAATGTAACAGCCCAAAACCAACAAGTTTGGATCTTGGTACCTTTACCGATGGGAAATATGCTATTGGAACTAAATGGATTCAAGAACAAAAGAGATGCAAGGGTGTGGTTATTAAAAACAAAGCAAGATTAGTAGCTCAAGGTTACAGCAAGAGGAAGGATTGATTATGATGAAGTGTTTGCACTGTTGCTAGAGTAGAGGCTATTCGAATTTTCTTGGCCTATGCATCCTACATGGGCTTCATGTTGTATCGATGGATGTTAAAGGTGCTTTTCTATATGGTGAGATAGAAGAAGAGGTTTATGTCACTCAACCCAAAGGATTTGAAGACCCGGATCATCCTAATCATGTTTACAAGGTCGTTAAAGCTCTCTATGGACTTCATCAGCACCAAGGGCATGGTATGCTAGGCTTTCATCATTTTTGTCAAGCATGGCTACAAAAGAGGTGCCATTGATAAGACTCTTTTCTAAGAAGAACTCGACATACATCATACTTGTGCAAGTGCATGTGGATGACATCATTTTGGATCCACTAAAGAAGCTTGGTGCGGAATTTGAGGATCCGATGAAGGGAGAATTTCGATGAGTGCATGGGGAACTTACTTTCTTTTGGGTCTCCAAGTTCACAGAACAAGATGGGATATTTATCACCAAGATAAATATGTGAGGACATGTTGAAGAAATTTGGTATGGAAGGTGTCGAATCGCCACAACACCTTATGAAGCTCCAAAACAAAAGCCAACAATGAACCGATCTTCCGTGAATGTTCATTTATACGAGATCTATGATTGGTTCATTAATGTATCTAACAACTTCAAGGCCTGATATTACATTTGTTTGTGAGTGTTTGCTCGACATCAAGTCACCCACTTACTTCCCATCTCAATGCGCCAAGAAGATCTTTAAGTACCTCAAAGGCCAACCTCATTTAGGCCTTTGGTACCCCAAAAGAGTCTCCTTTTAAGTTGGAAGCATATAGTGACAAAGTGATTATGCTTGTGCAACTCGGATAGGAGATCCACTCTCGAGGTCACAATTCCTTGAACAAGATTGATTTCTTGGCAAAGCAAGAAACAAACGATTGTGGCTACCTCAACTACTAAAGGTAGTATGTTGTCACGCAAATTGTCATGACGTGTCCTTTGGATTCAAAATCAATTGTTTGGACTATGGGTATAACTTCATGAACACAACACTTTTCATTGATAATCAAAGTACCATATGCATTGTCAAAAATCCGCCACAAGAGAACCAAACATATTGAAATCAGCACCACTTTATAAGAGATGCATATGAAAACATTTGATAAATGTGGCTAAAATTCATACAGATGATAATGTGGCGATCTGTTAACAAAAGCTTTTGATGGACCAAGGTTTCAACACCTTGTGGTCAATATTGGAATGCTAAACCCTTAACGCAAAGTTTAAGGGAGGCATAGGCCTCGGGGAGGCATATGCCTCGTGGAGGATTTTCTTTGTTTTTGTTTTGTTGTTTGGTTGTTTTGTTTTGATAGTCTCTTTCTTAGTTAAAAAAAAAAAAAAACTAACTTTCCCTTGCGGGTTTGTTGTACTTTGTTGTTGATGGTTTTAACTCACCGATATACCTTGTGTATATCAAAGAGTTGGCTAGTCCAAAGGGTACAACTTTGGTAAAGACACATCAAATCATTGATAGTCGTAATGATTTGCTCAAAATCATAGGGTCTCGCAACCACCCATGCTTAATTGCTAAGAGTTGTATGGTCATCAATTCACCATGGTCTATTCCTTGTTGGAATCCAAGAATTGGCTAGCCCACAAGTATATGGCTTGTGGTAAAGGCACCGAATCCATATTTGGTTATCAATTCACCAAT
This sequence comes from Chrysanthemum lavandulifolium, assembly GCA_022545495.1. Lineage (NCBI taxonomy): Eukaryota > Viridiplantae > Streptophyta > Magnoliopsida > Asterales > Asteraceae > Chrysanthemum > Chrysanthemum lavandulifolium. Next base: position 194,211,388 of record CM040240.1, read on the forward strand.
TCTAAGAATTGACTAGTCCCGAGCAAACGGCTACGTAAAGACACATCAAACCGTTTATATAGTTGCCGATTTTCTCATAAATCGATGGTTATCAATGTACCATAGTTTTCGGACGTAAACATCCGCTACTCCGAGAGTGATGGCTATTGGTAAAGAGACATCAAATCCATTATTTTCAATGATTCACCTCTCACAGAGTTAACACACCGGATGTGATGAGAATAGTATGCAACTAATGAGTTTTGATGTACAATATGTCATGTGTTGCCGCAAAGACCAAGGCGTTTCAAAGTTTGGTCATCATAGAGATGAAATTTTTATTGGTTCTTTACTACATCGTTATTTGAGAACAATCCTCTAGTATTGAAGTCTCTAAGATCTATCATAGTTAGGAAACCGGAACTTAACCAAGTCAAATTCCAGTTTAGGGAGGATTGTTGGGAATTATGCAGTAGGAATTCTCATCAATTCTTCCAAGGATTCTGGAAGAAGAAGTAATCATCTGGTGAAGAATGGATTCTGCTGAAGTATAAATGATGTGCCGTGTTTCTGCTGAAGAGTGGAAGCTGACTAGGATCTGCACACGCTTTATTAATTAAATGCTAACCCATCATTATTCTTGAACTGCCCGAGGTTAGCATGGGTATTATTGTACTGCTCAATATTGTTTAATGTGTTTAGTCATTAAATGCATGCTTGCATGTTTAGTCGATTGAGTAGTAATAGTTTAGGGTTCCTTGTCTATAAAAGGAACCTTATAGTTTGTAATAAATAACTCATCCGAAACATAGTGTTTCAGTTAATAAAAGATCCATAGAGGATCTAAGTGTTCTTAGTTATAACAACTTGTATTTACATTCCGCTATAGAATACTAGTTGTAGAGATTTTCTATTAGTTTGCTTATGATTACATAGGCAACACTAACGATCCACGAGTGCTCAAGATCCGCAAGGTCTGTCATGTTCAACAAAGCATGTCGTGATGGGCTAGCATATCGGTTAAAGGTGATTCAACAAGGCATTGGGTCACAAAAGAGATGGAATTCTCGGTTTAGAAAGACGGATGTAAAGAGAATCATCAAGATGATTGATGAAAGGTTGTTTCGAAGGACCGCTTCGTAACATTGGAAAGCTTCGTTTTTTATGGTGGTCGTCAATGCATTAATCTCTCGGGATATCAACGCCCGCCTCGCATTCACAGAGTTCTTGCGACCTACCCGAAATTCACGCACCAGAGGATCGTATATTTATTGTGTTGATGATTCGGTGGTCTTGGATGATCAAAATACATGTTTGCCATAGTTAGAGAGTTAGTAGAGAGAGGGTGTTCTTGCTAGAGGTTTACACAAATGAAAGATTAGATTAAAATGAGAAGAAGCACCACCCTTCCATGGATGGAAGGGTATTTATAGTTACAAACATACCGACCTCCTAACGGCTGTGGATCGTGGATACGATGGGTAAAGACCCGTTCTTCCTCCACGGTGTTGCACTAAACTATTCTACGCTACTAATTAACTAATAAACAACTTAATAACGTAAATAACGACAAGTCTACGAGCTAACTTATGCTAGATCATAATTGGGGTGACCGACACTTTAACATGGAATTTTCTAATTCCTAACAATCTCCCTGCGGAGGTCACCCCATGAAATACATTTTGCATCCTAGCATTCTTTCTTTGACATTGTTCTTGAGCTCAGAGACTTGAATTCTTCACTTTCGCAATCTTTGTGCTTTAGTAACGATTCTTCAAAGTCCGTGATAGATTTGTACTTTTAGTGGAGGCCTTTAATCGATCCACATCTTGATGATCTTCGAGCTTTCTTTGAGATCATCACCACAAGAAATCTCGGATCACCCTTTATTGTGTTGCCATCATGTGAAGTTGTGACTTTCGGACCGACATGCTCACACTTTTGAATCATGACATCTTTCCATCGAGTAGCGGAAGCCTTCATCGGTTCATGATATTTGCGCAGAATAAGAAGCATAGTATGAAATATCGAGCCGTGTTATGTAGATATGCACCACCATGATTTCTTCAAATTAAGTGTGGATGCTTTGTGAGCATGCGGCTTTGGATTGACTCCTCAATTCGATCACCGCAACCGTCCAAGTGTACCGCAAACAACAAGCTAGCAATAAAACACACGAAAGTGTCTTTGATCACTTTCATTGAATTGAGGTACACGCCCACTTTCCTCGCTGATCGATTACAAGTCTTGCTCGTGATCGTAGGATTCCTAAGAATCTCCTTGATGTGGTTTCGCAATGTTCTAGTTGTTCTCAAACCGAACGCCTCAAAGAAGACAACACGGAGTGAGTGAACCAAAATTGAGATTCACCGATTGATGAAAATTGATTTGAAAACAATCGCGTATTGCTTGAAGAAAGAGTTTTCAATACAACGAAGGTTTTATGAGTATGATCAATTTTCAATCAAAATACTTTTGTATTAGAGAATGAGTACACATTCGACGTGCTAGCTAAAAAGAAGAGATTCGCACATCGAACGGTTTTCTAAAAGTATTTTTCAATCGATATACTTTTGAATTTGAAATGAATACACATTCGACGTGCTAGAGAAAAGAAGGTTTGCACATCGAACGGTTTTTCCAAAAGTGTTCGTCAATTCCATTCTCGGACCAAGGTTGATTCAAGAATGAATCTCCCATTGTTTCTATCCGGTTGTCACAAGCTTGATCTTTTGCAAGATTTCACATGTCACCCACCAAGAGCTTGTTTGATGTTGGCTCTGAAGGATTTCCATCTTCATCGTGAATATTTTCATATCACTCGGATGTTCCGCAATACCACAAGGATAATGCGAGGACTCTTAATATATACTTACTTTCCACATTGTGTGAAAAGCAAGTCTTCAAGAATTTAGTGTCCTAACGAGATATTGTGGATGATCTCTTAGCTCTAGACTCAATTGTGCATATTTGGTTCTGTGTTGGAGACTAGGAGAGGGTCTCCTTCTTCAATATCAACAATCTCTAAGAGAAAGTCGATAGATAATGTCGGTTCCCGTGAGAATGAAACAAGCCCTTTGAGAGGAACTTGAGTGGCTTGGGAAGTTGTAGTGTAGTCGTCATCGGGTCCATGACGCCTTGTCTTCAATACCAGTGTTACCTTAGTAACAACCAAGAGCATATGTATTGAACCCGTTATCGCCTCTAAGGTTGAAATGATGGAGGCTATTTCTTTTCACCCTTTTCACATTCGCTTATTTTTCATTCTTCAACCCCTTCAAGCTTACCGAGACTTCATAACTAGAACCTTGTTGGGTTTATTCCAAGACTAGCTCTGCCTCGATCCCGCACTCTTCCCGTATCTCACTTTTCTCCTTTTTCAATATACCTAAGGACTCTACACTATCTAGTGGATTTTCCTCGGTAGATCCCTCCTGTTCAAGGGATCATGGGAACGAATACCTAACCTAACCATCCTTATAACTCCATGCATAAAGTAAATTGGTCGGTCTTTTGGTATTGTTCTTTCCTTCATGAAACCAATTGAAAAATCATTTGAAAAACAATCAAGGTACTTGTGATACGAGATCAAAGCATTTTGTACCTTAATAGTTTTGATCATTTAGAAAATGCTCCCCCTCAACATGTGCATATGATTTTAAGATTGTTTGGCACATGGAGGCAAGAGTTCTTTGAAATAATTTCTTGATCACAATTTCCTTAGAAAAAGCCATTTGAATTTCTTTGGTAAAATTCTCCCCCTCAATATGTGCATAGGATATTTGAAATCATTTTATCACATACAGGCAAGAGTTCTTTTGAAGCACATCCACGATCACACAAGCCATTAAGAAACCATTTAAAACTCAATCAAGGTACTTTATGTTAAAACATAAAAGCATTTGCACCTCGATAGTTTCTTTTCTTTTAAAATGCTCCCTCAATATATGCTTCGAGATTCGAAAGCGTTTAGCACATATGAGAGAGCAACGCATAACCGAATCAAAATGATCAACTTTATCAAATTTCATTATTAAATCAAAAATTCTCCCGATCAAAAATATCAAATCCTTTGAGATTTTGGATCCCAAGTGATTTAATTAGGTTTAGAAAACATGGAAGAAAATGTGGCCTTGTTTAAATACTCATCATGTTTTTGGATAAATCCTCCTCCTCAACATGTGCATTATGTATATTGAAATCGTTTGGCACATGGAGGCAGGAGTGCCTTTGAAGGACTAAAACCAACTCCATTAAAACAGATTTGAGATTTAAATCACGATCTCTCACCCGATCAAAGATTTCAAACCATTTTGAGATTTGTGATCCCAAAAGATTTAAATAATTTAGAAAATTTTGGGAAAGACGGGCAAGATTTGATTTTGAAAAATGACATAAGGACCATATTTTAGACATTAAAGATTGTTAGTGTCGTATGATTGTTTTAAGAGACCTTTAAGTAAAATAAAACAATTTCACAATCAAACAAGAACGTAAAAATTTCATTTTGATGATCTTTGAGTTTTAAAGAAAATCATACCATGACATAACATTAAATCTTTAGATCACCACATTTTAACGTACAACCGGAACTTTTATGAAGAAATATCGCTTGAAAGAATTTTATTTAAAATCACTATCCCCCTCAAACCATGACAGTAGTCGATGATTGAGTGACTCAAGTTTTGATAAAATGAAGTACGGTGATTTTCAAAGATTAGCTCAATAAATTTTCAAAACGATATTTTCCATTTTCAAAACAATTTATTCAAAATTTTCAAAAATTGTTTAAAAATGGTATCCTGCACAAAGATCCATTAGTGGTTGAGAAGCTTCCGTTGTTGTTGCCGTAGGGTTTGGAAGAAAACCATCTGGCGATGTAGTGAGACTTCTTCTTACGTTGCATTTTGAATGCCAACCGAGGTCAAATTAAGCTCCGCTTCTTCAATCACTTAGAAAACCATCTGTGAAGCAAGGAGACCTCTTCGTTGCATTAATGCCAACTCTCCATAGAAGTCCAATTAAGCTCCGCTTCTTCATTTGTCAACCCAAGATATAGTTACCCTTTCCTTCGCATCCAATCATCTTCATTAGTGGGATCCGGATCGGGAACATTCTTTTATACCAATATACTGCATACGTTAGTGAACACACATACAAATATATGGTGGTCGACATCACCCAAACAACAATCGACTAATAAAAGTCAATTCAACATAACAATCGGATCATATAAGGCATGGGGTTTATGTGTTAATCAAACTCTAATCATCTAAACCTAACAATTATATCCTAAATTCCTAGTCCTTCAACACGAGGTTAATATCATTTTAATTAAGCTCGAGGATAATTAAGAAAGCTCGTTAGATGATATAGATTTGAAAACATTCTCCCCTCAATCAATGACTCATTTTATAAAAGATTAAAAGCGAAAGTCATTGATTGAGTTTTCAATTTTCACAAAACTTTGAATCGATAGATTTACAAGCAACTCATTTACCACCATTTTAGAAAACAACAAATATTTTTCTCAAGAATTATAGACGGAAAACATTTGTGTAGGAACAACGATCCTTCGACATACTTTCCTCAAATTGTTTTAGGATAAGTGCACGAAATATTTGAAAATTGTTTAGCGTAGCACTTTCCTTTCTTTAAAAGAGGGTTACTATCGAAATAATAGCAAGCCATTGTTTAAGCGCCGGTCACAATCGTAAGTAATCAGAAGCCATTATTTGAAGCCCGGTTACGATCAAAATAATCAGAAGCCATATTTTGAGACATGTTTAGAAAAGAATATTTACACCTCCCCGCTCGAACTTCATCTATGGTCCCGTGCCATTATTGAATGACATTTATAAGATCGTAGATGTTATCGATACCGAAGACATGTCATAGAAAACATATTTTGGTATTTTTGAAATTTTCTCGATTTTTATGGGTTTTTGAAGGTTTTATAATATTATATTTTCTTTTTGTTGGTTTTATATTTTTCTATTTCTTTTTGTTGGTTTTATATTTTTGTATTTTGTTTTTCAAATAAATATTTACAAGGATAGAATAGATGATATAGTTAAAGAGGATGATGATACGAGTACCGAGATAAGGATATCGAAAAGACGTCGTAGAAGATAGAATTCGCCATCTCTTAAACATCCACCACCAAAGCTTCCAAGGGCTCTTGCATTGAAGAAAGAAATTGAACCATCCGAAGTGAGACTCTGGCGACTTCCCCAAACCGAAAATCCTTTGGATGAGCGATTCAAAGCTCTATTTCAAGCTTTCCTTAGCCAGTGCACCAGATGCACACCATAATCATAAATCCCACGCTCCATTTAAGAACGATAATCGAGGTTCTTCGTTCGAGGTTATATCATCCAAGATAAGAACAACAATGTTTCATCCCACTCTTTAAATTTCTTCTCAAATTTCATTACCACTCAAGTCCAAGCGATCCATTCCAAACGGTGTCAAGAGAACACTTCCTCGTAGTTGAAATGATGCATCCGTCTCTTAGTTTAATGCTCAAAAACTCTCCCGAATACACTTCATGAGGGAATTAAGAACACCTTCCCATGTTCACATTTTCTTCCCCGATGAACGTGTATGAAGCTCAAGAACCAAGTACACCAATATCCAAGAACTCTCCCGAATACACATCATGCCCGGAGAGAAAACACCTCCCAATGTTTGTGGTAAACAATGGCTTTCTTCCCGATGATCGTGTATGAAGCTCAAGGACCAAGTACACACATTCCCAAAGAGAGAACAACCGATAGCATTGAAGAAGCGGGCGAATCACCGATTATCTCTGGTGACAATCTCTGGATGTCAACACCGAATAAGTGATTATATCTCGAATCACATATTAAGCCCTCAAGTAAAACAATGAGCATCCCCAATGTACACAATTCTCTCCCCGATGATTGCGATAACATCGAGATCATCACACACTAGTGTACCTCTTTATCTCGTAAACTTTCATTTACATCACTTCCCCACAACGTTGGAATAAGAACACTAAACGCTTTGATGAGTAAAACCTTGAGTTTCTCTCGGTCATGACATTTGTTTTCCGGATAACTTCAATCACTTAGAAGTATTAAGTCCATCAAGTTTACTCGCCATGAGTCAAACCTTGAGTTTCTCTGCGGTAATAACATTTGTCTTCCCGGATATCTTCAATTACTTAGAAATATTAAGTTCATCAAGTTTACTCGCGTTTGATACGTGTCTCCTTCCCCTTGTGGTTTTGACACTCGTAATCAAAACATATTATAAGCCCAAATACTTGAAATCTTTATGAGAAGAACACTTGTAATCTTGTAGGAATCAACTTGTCAAGAATATGAGCAAGTCTAATTGGGATTAAATTCGACATTTCACTCTCCCCAATTAGTGCTCTCCCTAAATCGACAATCTGCTTGATAAATGCTCAGATTAAGAAGAAGTCTTTAGATAATCAAATGCAACGCGCCTTTAGTCTTCTAACATGTAGCGTAATATGTAGAACCGATCAGACTCGACCTTCTTCAAGATTGTCCAGTGGGGAATAGAAAGTTAACATCTTCAACTCACCAAAAACAAGAACATCACCAAAAGCATCCCAATCAACTTAAATCTTGCAAATCCCTTAACTAAAATCCTCCCAATCAAACAAGAATGTAAAGATGTTCATCAAGGAAATCGAAGAATCGGGCCGCAACGAACACACAAAATGGTAATACCAAGCAAACAATCACATCAAACAAGAATGTAAGGTTGTTCGAATCATCATGTTGATGTGCACGTGAAGCATTAACCGAAGCACTTTGTCAATAAACTCATATCACCTTGTGAAGATGTCAACAAACGGCTCTTAAGAAGAAACTCCATGTGAAGATTACCCGATAAGAAGAAGCTCGGTTCTTACATGAGTTTAGAGCCGTATGACCATTTAAATTCTCAAATAATCAATCAACCATGCAGGAATTTCACACTTCTTCTCCCTCAAGAATTGCATACGCAGATTGCCATTCTTGATTAAACAAGTGAACATTATCCAAATGTAGTCTATTCACACTTCTCCCCATAAAATCAGCACGTGATGTCGCCATCGTCATTATAGTTGAGAAAGTGGAATCGAAAACAATCAACAAGAGTCCGGTTCACTTGATGACCAAGCGCATGGAAAAAGTATGAAGCATGTTGATGAGAATGGTCATTAGTGAGAAGATTTCTCTTCTTCGTAAGATAAAGCGCCTTGAAGCGTACACTTTTCTTTTCTTTGAGAAACGAGGCATGAACTGTTGTGTTCATCGTCATAAGAAGATTTCTCTTCTTGGAAGATAATGCGAGGCACATTTCTTTTCTTTAGAGTACGAGGCATGAACTATTGTGTTCATACGTCATAATCTCTCTCTTTCAACTCTCTTAGCAAAACATGTAATCAACCCATTATCATTCAAGAGGGCTCTTTGTTGTGACAACGATGGAGAAAACCCAATATGATGAATTTGACCTCAAGTAAACTACTCAACTAGTGACTTAAACTTGCACATATGTAACAAAGAGCGGTGCCGATTTCCATTAGCATCTCTAAGTACTCTCTATGTACTCTATACTCTTCAACCAACCAACCATCAAGTATAAGACGACATTACCTCTTGAAAATCCACAATTGAATGTGACATCGAGCACTACAACGTAACTCCTTAAAGTGATAGTTATTTTGTAGTGGTATGAGCCCAATTCCCCAAGTGGTAAAAGAAAAGGTAAAAGACACCCAACAATAACTAGATTTCCAAGTCTTCGTTTTTGATAATAAGCTCGAACAAGGATCATGAAGAATCTTCATCCAACCATCCCCAATACCTTCGTGATACCAAGTACACTCGCCCGTGATATTTTACTTCAACCTCAAATAAATAATATCAATTAACGCTTGTCACATCTTCGATTAAAAGCTCAAAACTAGCCTCCTTTGACATTTTAAGTGATCTATGATAATGGTTTCATCCCAACCATGGTAAAGTGAGCATACCCCAGTAAAACCATGTACTAATCAAACCGCCATGAAGACAACCCAAACACACACCCAATTCATGAAGTACACCTTTATCCCTTCTTTGAAGTCGAAACCGTAGCACCAACATCGATATGATCCCGAATTACACTTCCCTTTCTCCGTGATGGTTCCATCATTACGGATTTTACAATTCTATGGTTTAAACCGAGAAATAGTTTCTTCATGGTATTTTACAAAACCAAGAATGAACCGTAAGATAGGTCCGAAATGCACCTTACTATTGTCGGGATGTTTCCATTGTTACGGATTTTACAAGTCTATGATTTAAACCGAGAAATAGGTTCTTTCATGGATTTTACAAAATCAAGACAAAACCGTAAACAATGTCAGCTTGAACGTGTTATGACAACTTTGGTTTCGGTGAATATCTGTTTTAGGGGAACATGTTGCGGTTCATCAATGGTTCATTATCCAACATCAACATCATCATCAACCATCTAGTAAACACTTTGGTAAACACATTAATCACGAAATCTGACGGCTATAGCAATGACAACATGGTGAAGTAAACCCGATATGCCAAACTTGATCATGAAGTAAAATTCCCCAGATTTGTTACTTAAACTTGTACTAATCCTTGTGAAAAGAAACGGTGTACCCAATGTACAAAACCTCTTGACATATCCTCAACCTCTATAAACGCCCAAACAAGTCATCTTCGCGGAAGGGTAGAAAGAAAGAAGACGAAATAAGTAAACGCGCCCGGAGAATCTTACTGCAAATCCAAATAAGAAATACCGTCCAAACAACCCCGTAGTCAACTTAGTTCAACCATCAATTCAAGCCGTGAAATAGTAACCAATTGTGAAAATGTATAAAACCAAGGTATTACTCACAACAAATCACATCATCCAACCATGCATCTCAACAAATCTCAACATCAACTTACATCCCATAATGATAAAATCTTAGCTCACCTTCATAACACCACTTTTGATCCAACACACTAGTTCAAATCCAATGAGATGTGATAGTCAAAAGATATGCTCACATTATACTTTAGACAAATATACCATCCGTGAAAGATCATGACCACACAATTACTCATTTTCGAAAAGTATTGAAACTTGTGTATCCAAAATTTAATTAGTGACAAAGAAATTTGGATAACACAAATGTATATTACCACCAATGCATTGTATCCCAAAGTCACTCGAGCCCATATTAGTACATATCACCAATCTTAAGCCCGTTCTCACAAAATAATAATTCTTGTCCAAATCTTACAAAACATCACACGTATGAAAGAAATAATCACCACTGCCCAAAATCATGCACGTTTCAAACAATTGTATGCCAAATTCCATCCAACCAAAGCCCATACAAGATCCATTGAATAGACGAAGTAGCGAGGCGCATTAAAAGGACATATACACGAAATATTCCCACGGGTATATAACACCACATAACCACAAAAATCCCTAAAAACTCTCACCATATCAAACCCTAATCCTAAACTGCATCCGCCTCTATTTTCTTCTCAGACAATTCGCCACCCAAAATCTCTCCAACCCTAAATCTCCACCATCTTAATACCGCCTCCTTCTCAGTCAAAACACACAACAAAATTATATCATTAACAAATCATAGAACTGAGACGTTTTTCCATTAATTCCCAAACCTTGAGAACCTTCGTTGTATGCATTCAGGTGAACCACGCCACAGGGATGGCTAGATGGTTTTTGATTCGGTATACAAGACTATGAACACGTGTAGGTTTTCAAACAGTGACGTTTGATTATTTAATTTTTTCTTTATCACGAATTGAAAACAAATGGGATAACACTCTTGTTATAATCATTTCTTTAAATTTCGTATGTTATCAATCAGTTAGCTTAATGATGAACAATAAGTGTCATGAACGAATCAAATAAAAGAGTATAACACACCTATGTTATAACTCGATTTGATGTTCGAAAATAAATCAGAAAGAACGATCTGTGATGTATACTTCTTATGTGTATAGGTTTTGTTAGAGAACCGCACACAGAATAGAAGTGAAACTGAGATTGGACCTCTCCATATAGTGAATAATTGAAACCAGGTCTTGAGCTAACATAGTTGTTGAGTTCACTTCCTAGATTTTCGAATATTTTCAAAGATATAAATTATCTATGATGAATTCTTTCTTGTGTTGAACTCTTGAGGTTAGATATGTGATTGTACCACAAGAAAGATAGGCTGAGATTTGTGATTTGAGTCTTGGTGTATGGTTGAAAGTTGATAGATGCAACTGTGGTCTTGATGAATATCATGGTTCTTGTTATTTGGTCATTAGTCACACTCTTCTTTATCTCCTTTCTGTCCAAGTCGCTAGGTCAAAATAAGTCAAGTCGCTAGTCAATTTTGATCAAACAACTCGCTATTATATTGGCACTAAGTCGCTATTGTCAAACTCAGTAAGTCGCTACTTCAATAAGTCGCTACTTGTATTTCACTTCACAAGTCGCTATTGATCCGACAAGTTGCTAACAGACATAAGTCGCTATATCTTTTGACTCAATAGTCAAATGAAAAACAACAACAGCTTCCACAAGTCGCTAAATATATTTTTGACTCAAAAGTCAAAAAAACAAAAAGGCCCACAACAACTCGCTAAGATATTAGACTACTCGCCATTGACCAGGTCAACCCATATTTAAAAGGACAAATCGCTAGGATACAGGTACAATGAATCTGGACGTTTTTGACAAGTCTCTACCAAGAACATGAGCTTAAACCTCTACGAAGAACATCATTAACACTAGCAGCAGATAAAGAACCCAAAACAGAACCAGTACATGTAAAACTGCAAATGATCTCATTTCGAGTATAAAACCTTTTAAGACAAGAAATCATTTTAATAAAACAGTTTTATCAACCCATAAAAAATTTATGTTCAAATCAGCTTAACCACAAAATAAAGCCGAATCCATATCAAATCTGCTTTAAGACGAGTACAAAATACCATACGAGATAAATAGCAACAAAACCATGGCCAAATATCACAAACCACATATTAGACGAGTACAACATGCATCAAAAACCACTCAAAAACCGTATGAATCATCAAGAACAACATAACCTTGGCTCTGGTACCAATTGTAGGATCGTATATTTATTGTGTTGATGATTCGGGTGGTTTTGGATGATCAAAATACATGTTTGCCATAGTTAGAGAGTTAGTAGAGAGAGAGGGTGTTCTTGCTAGAGGTTTACACAAATGAAAGATTAGATTAAAATGAGAAGAAGCACCACCGATTCACAAGAAACCGCTGAGTTATCTCACGCAAGCCAGCCACTGCGAATGGCTAGTCAGAAGAAACTTAAAACAGTTCGTACACAAATGCAATGAAGTCCGGAGAGAATAATGTTTCCCAGTCGTTAAGTCCCAACGAGCCGTGCGAGAATAGTCGACGTTTAGTGATCGAGAAGATTTGAATGGATCTGAGATTTTGATTTAATTATAACTACGTAGAAAGCCAACAAATTACAACGGCTTAAATGCAAATTAAAGGAAATCTAAAAGATAAAATCTATTAAATAAACGCTATCACTATTATTAAAATGATGTTTTTGTTCTTTTGTTTTAATAAAACTTAATTAAAAACTACGCGACGTCTGAACAAAACGTGAAACTTACACAATATTAACCCTAAAAATATGAAAATTATATTTTTATAAACCTAATGATATAAGAAAATTTTAAGAAAAAGAAAATTAATTTTATGACTATTATCCTAATTATTATTAATTAAAAACTATTTTTAACTATTTAATAATTACCTAAAATACAAGAAAATAGGAAATAAAGCTAGAAAAATAAAATTAAGACTTAAAAAAATCTAAAATAACAAAAGAGAATTTTCAAAACTATTTTTATATTTTTCTGATTATTTTTGTATTTTTTATGAATTTTAAACTATTAAAACTAATTAAATTACTAAAAATTACAAAATAAACTATGAAAAATCTGAAAATTACTTTTTACTTTTTATATTTATCTAAACCTAAGAAAATTGAAAAATTATTTTTTGAACTTTTCTTGATTAATTGCAATAAAACCTATTTAAAAGTGATTAAAATCTATTTTAATTAAGAAAAATACTAAATGGTGACCAAAATTAATGAAAATTCAGGAAAACTTTGAAATATATATCTGGTTCTATGAAAAATGAGAAATGTAGTGCTTATGTGATGAATCAAGAGTCGCAGTGTAATTGAAGCTAAAATAAGCACTTATAAATAAGCAAACAGTTACAATAAGCCACCAAACTTCTAAAGACCTTAAGTTATACTCAAATAAGCTAATTTAAGCTAAATCTAACTACTCCTAACCTCTGATAAGCAATTGAACAAGATTTGAGCTAACTGATTTAAGACAGCATACAGTGATCAGGCACCAACTTTGAGCTTATGCACTAGCTTATCCAGAGAACTTTAGCCAAAAACAGATAATGAGTCTTAAAGACCACCTAGTGGACTACACCTAAGCCAAAAATCAGACCCTAAAACCCTTATTGAGACCTGTGCAGATGGTGCAAGTTCTGCATAAAACTGAGTTTGACACATTTTTGACTTTTGAATCAGTTTGAAAGTTTGACTTAAGTGGATTTTAGAAGCAAATTTAGGACTAATCTTGATGTAATATGATGTAATGCTACTTTATCAGGCAAGCTTAACAAGTGCTAAACCTATTTGAGTGATTTTGAGTAAGCTGATTCCAACAGTAAAGTGATACAAGCCGCTTACTAGATCATTTTGACTTTTAGAGAAAACTTGTGCAAATTCTTGTTGAAACAATATTATTGATGATATTAGAGATAAATGCAACAAAAATCTTTTACCAAGAAACCTCCGAAAGCAGCTTTAGTAGGCTAACCAAACACCCCTTTATATAACTCGATAAGCAATTAGTTCTACTTATTTACCTAATCGGCTTATGCCAATGCTTAAACTAGAATGACCAAGACTTAATGACAAGAATAAGCAAGTATAAACTAAACCTAATCTCGAATCAAGACAGATACAAATTATGCAAAGATACATCGTTATTGAAAACAAGGAAAGTACTCACAAGCTATCCTACTTATAAGCAACTCGCACTGTAACCAATACCACTATTCTACTTCATTACCAACCCATTCCAAGCAATCAGATCACCCAAGTACCATTTCCATGCCCATTTGGCTTCTCGGTTGACTTCATGACCAAAACCAAAATCGCTTGAAATTGATTGATAGGCTTACTAAAAGCTATGATAAGCTTAGTAAGCTTATTTGAGCTTAAGTATAAGCTATGAGAAGCTTAGACTTAATGATTGAAATTGGACTTTTAAACAAAGTAAACCATGAAATTTTAAAACTTGAATGAAACTTTGAATTGAGGCTCAAAACAGATTATAATTATCAAATTACTTAAGTTCAATACAAGAAAACTTGAAATTACAAATTTGAAAAACTAATTAAGATACTTTAAGGAAAAACGACATACAATTTAAATTTTAAACTAACTACTGGTTCTCTTCTTCTTCTTCTTCCCTTTTTATACACCAAAGCTCTTTTTCTCTTTCTTCTGAGTGAATCCCATCAGTCTTTTGAGCCATTGGATGGCTAGAATGCATCTTGGCCTTTGATTTGGTTTTGGCGGGAAAAACCCATTTGACCTGTGGACTGTGATATAGCACTAGGGGGGTGCATTTATTGTAGTGGGTAAGGTAGGTGAGTATGATGAGGAGGGGTGGAAAGGTGAGTGATGGTGGCCGTGTTGCAGCACAAGTTGGGAGGAAGGAGATAAGTGGGCGGTAAACTGGTGTTTGACTTGGGTTGACCGACTGTGGTTTAATATTAAAAGAGAAGGGGTCCAATTGGTAAGGGTCCAAAATTGTTATGGCAGGGGGTCTAATTGATATTTGACAAGGTCAAAGGTATTTAAAGGTTTATTAAGACAAGGACCTAATGTGTAATTTTCTGAAAATGAGGGACCAAAGCTGCCAAATTGAAAAGTTGTTCCAAGGGACCATAAGTGACAAGTTTCAATAATGCAAGGACCAAACTTGACAATTTCAATTTTTCCAGGGACCATTTATGCCAATTTTGAAACTTGGAGGACCAAACTTGTAATTTTCTCAAAATTTTTATGTTTTTCACCAAAGGACTAAATTTGACAACTTTTGATTTTAAAAGGACCTTTGGTGACTTTTACTTTTGAAATTATGTGCTCAGGGACTGTTTTTGACAATTTTAGAAACTTGGGGGACTGAAACTGCCAATTATGCAAACTTTGCTCATTTTTCTTCTGATTTTAAACATTTTGCATCTGAAACATATAAATTGCAATTTTGGAATATTTTCGTGTTTTGATGCATTTCGAGCATTTTAACCGCTTTGCGCTCAGATTGACTAAAATGATGAGTATTTTCACACTCATCAATCCCCACATCGAGATATTGCTAGTCCCTAGCAATGATTTGAGAAAACATAATGGATTTTAATCTCTTTACCAAAAGCCATTACTCGGAGTAGCCAAATGTTTCAGTTCAAGTAAGAACCATGGTACATCGATAACCATGTGATTTTGAGCAAACCACCGACTTTCAACGGATTTGATTTGTCTTTACCGTGTTGCACCCTTCGGACTAGCCAACTCTTAGATAAATTATCAATATTATCTTTGGTGAGTGATTACCAATTATGGTTTTTCAACCGCCTTTACCACAAGCCATAAACTTGGGGCTAGCCAACTCTTCACTTTTAAGGATATGGTGAATAATACCATACAATTTTGGGCAAATTGTAAGTCAACAACGGATTTGAGATATCTTTACCAAGAGCCGCTTGCTCTCGGATTAGCCAATCCTTTTGTTTATTAGACAAGGCGGATCGATAACAAATGATGAGTAAGTGAAGAACACTTACTCCAAAAAAATTTTGGCCAAAATGGGGAATTAGTCGTATAATTACATGATAAAATTCGTGAGAATTCCCCCACACTAGAATTGAATATTGCCTCAATATTCAAAGTACCCATGGTTATGCCGAAACAAAGAACGTAAAGGGAAATACTACGCCATTATTTAGCAAGGGTTTTTTTTTTTTTTTTTTTTTTTTTTTTTTTTGAAGATCTTATATACAACAACAAGCAACTCCCCACACTAGGGTGGTACACACGGTGAAAAACCCATGTTTTAGCTATCGTTTTGATTACCGAGTCGCTAGCTTGACTCGACCCAATTCATTTGTTCATGGGGAAAGTAACGTGGAAAACCAATCTCGATCGGACTTCGCTCACAATGTTAATAAACATATGAACATCGAAAAGTTCCACACCGACGAGACACAACTGCTGTATTGTTAATAGTAAAACTATTAAGAATGATACGGGGTCAAAGATGGTGTCCTCATTCCCGAAAGAGAAAAGGAAAGAGCAACCACACCATCCGTGAAGAATGGAACAAAGATATGCATGAGAATGCAAGTCCATTCCTCATCGTAAAGAAGCAAATCACCATGTTTGACATTTTAAGCTTAAACTTGAAGCTTATATGGTGATTGTCGATAAGATGTCCGGTAGGGAGGGTGGGAAATGGTTCTTCAATCAACATTTTCCGGAAAAGGATGTCTCCTCCGGATCAAGGTAAGTGTTATCAATTCCGTTGGAATTGACTCATCACTAAAAATACATCGACTTCATTCCAAAGTTGTCATCTTCCTCATCGGGAGCGAGGAAGGGATGGAAGAGTCGGAATAAGACTAGAAGATGATGGATTCTTTTTGAGCAATTCATCAATGGGAAGAATGTCTCCCATTGAATCACAAACATCATCATCCAATTCGGATGAAACGAAGAGAGTTTGGTTTCATCCACGAGTTAACAAACTCGATGCGACAAACCGATTCCTGAGGTGGGACAAGTGGTGTGCTCTTAGAGCTAGCGGCTTCCACCACTTCCGATGAAGTCTCCGAATCTAGATCATCATCATCATCAAGAACACTCTTGACTTCCCCGGCATGAACTTTCAAACCATTTGTTTGAACCGTGGGTAATTTTCAAAGCTTTGAGCTCGTAACGCTTTTGGTGACTCGTCTTAACCGTGAAATTTGAGAGTGTTGCATTGAATCTTCGATTTTTGATCAATTGTGGCAACACTGCTTGTACAGAGGTTTGGAGTTCGCTGATATTCAACGCGAGCTCTTCATTGTCAACCCGTATGGTCAACTCTTCAAAGAACACATCAATCGAGCACGACTGCTCTCAAGAAAGCTCTCCCAAGATGAGGGAACTCTAGGATCTGCATCAAGTCTACTACAACAAAGTCGGTAGGAAAGTGAAACTTTCCCACTTTCATCACAACATCCCTGGCCATCCCAAGTGGACGAGTTATGGTACGTCCGCTAGCTCGAGTGTCATACAAGTGGATGAAAGTTTAGAAGAGACAGCTTTCTTCCATACCGAGAGTGGCATGAGGTTAATGCTAGCGCCAAGATCGCCAAGGCGGAGCATTGAACCATCCCCAAGAAATCACACGGATTAGAAATCGCCTCGGTCTTCAAGCTTTTGGGAAGCTTCTTGAGAAGGACCACGAGCATTGCTCATTGAGGGGTTTTAGCCATCTCGCATACTTGTATTTGTTGGTCAAGAAGCCTTTGCGTGGATGCAAATTTAGGCATTAGAACGAGAGCATCAACGAAGCTTATATCAAAGTGTAGCTCATTGAAGATTTGGAAAATTTTTCCATTTGCTCTTTGTTTCGCCTTCGAGCTTCTCATCATTCATTCTTGATGGGTAGGGAAGTCGACTAGACTTTGAGCCGGGATGGAAGTGTTTTCTCGCTCGAATGTGTCTTCGAACTCGGGTTCCGGACTTAAAACTTGACTACCGAAGGTGGGACGTGTCTTGGTACTCGTGGGCTTGAATAATGCACCTTGTCCGTTGTCTCCTTGGTAACTTGACTAAATGCCACGGGAGGAGGGGCATAGGAGTCGAAGGTCCATTGTGCGCCTTACCACTACGAGTGGTGACGGCTTTCAACTCGGCATTAGGATTAGTAATTGTATTGCTTGGGAGTCCTCCGAAGATGATGAAGCTTGGTTCATATTCATGTTCATGAAACCGCTCATCATATTCTTCAACTCATTTGTCTCGCCGAGACATTGTGGTATCAATTTCCTTCTTTAGCTCAACCTCATGTTATTGATCCGAGTTTGCATTGAACGATGCTTGACTCAAGAATTTCATGAAGTCATTTGGTGGGGAGCATGAGAAGGTTGTTGATAATTTTGCCGATTTGGAGCTTGATATTGTGGGTTGTAATTGTTCCTGCTTTGATTATTGAAATTTTGTCCTTGATTCGAACAAAGCGATTTTGATTGCCATGGTTTTGCACAGAGGAAAACCAGTGGTGTCATACCGCTAGGTGCACGGTAGTGAGGATCACCGTGGTCGGTATTGATTGTGGTTTACAAGCCACCGGAGCTTGGTAAAAGGAAGCATCGGTTGCTTGACAATCATAATACGCGTGTGGACCACTACAAGTTTCACACACCTTGTTTACGGCTTTGATCGGTTCCGTTTATGAATCTCGCTTTTGATTTCCTTAACATCCTTAATCATACAACGGATGGCATCCGTTAGAGCAAATCGAGTCGCTAACCCGTAAGAGTTACCGGATGAAGATGCAGGAGTGTTAGAGTATTGACTTTGTTACAGAAATAGGAACTTTTGATTTTGCTCGCAAATCTCAATCACATCTTTAGGCTTACGATTCAAGATATTGCCACCGCCACGATTCAAAGAATCTTGATCGCTACTGCTCAACCCATTATAAAAGATATTGACTTGTTGAAGTCCGTGAATTCATGATGGGGCATTTCGAGGAGATCCTTGAATCTCTCCCATGCCTCTCAAAGTTTTCATCGAAATTTTGACGAAATCCGAAATTTCATTTTTAAGATTAGTCGCCTTTGATGGAGGAAAGAAATGATTAACAAACTTTTGAACAAGTTCCTCCCAAGTTTCGATGGATCGAGGGGTTCTTTTTCCACCAAATCGGGCCGTCCTCAGTGAGAATGGGAATAGCATCAACTTGATGACTTTTGTGCACATCCTTGTAATTGATAGTTGAAGTCAACTTGTTAAACCAACAGATGTGTGCATACGGGTCTTCTCGATCAAACCTGTGGAATTGATTTGTAGACACAAGTGTGATCAAATGTGTCTTCAATTCAAGTGATCGAGTTGATTATCGGTAGAATGATGGCATCTCCATAACCCTCGTGGGTGCTTGGAGCATTTCCGCCATAGTACGCTCGTCCGCCATTTTGTTTGAAATAGTACGAATCTCGGTTCGACTATTTGGGCAAAGACGCTCACGAGAACGTCGCTTAGAATTTCGCTAGATCACGAAAAGGACTCAATGATCTAGAAGAACGAGTGCGATGCACTAGAGTTAACTCTAAAGGATCTCGTAGTTAAGGAAGCGGAATTATGAGATTGGTGAAAATTGGGTAAGAAGAATCTTTTGGGTTTTCTCGTTCGACAAGTATATATAACAACAAATCCAATTAAAACAAGATCGAAAGCGTAACAACAAAGGAATTTAAACCAATAATCACAAGATGAGTGGCTTTTTGAAAAGGTACACCACTATCAAGGACACAAAGGCAAGTTTTAAATCTTTAGTTCGAACTTATTATGGTCGCACCCCTGCTAGTAGTGCATCGCCTTGGTTCATGGTGGTAAGATTTTATGTTGTTATTATTAAACTCGTAAAACGACAAATCTTTTGTATTTTTATATTTGATACATATATAGAAACAAAAGGAAAATATTTTTGTGTTTTATACGCTTTTAGTCGTTGGGTTTTTGGATTTTTTATAGAAATATATATATATATATAGATAGATGGTATGAACAAGGAGTGATTATTCAAATCACTAATCACCGAAAGTAAGACTATTAGCACTCTCCCAAGAATGGCGCTAAAATTTGATTCACAAGAAACCGCCAAGTTATCTCACGCAAGCTAGCCACTCGCGAATGGCTAGTCAGAAGAAACTTAAAACAGCTCGCACACAAATGCAATGAAGTCCAGAGAGAATAATGTTTCTGTGTCGTTAAGTCCCAACGAGCCGCGGAAATAGTCGACGCTTTAGTGATCGAGAAGATTTGAATGGATACAGAGATTTTGATTTAATTATAACTACAGAGAAAGCCAACAAATTACAACGGCTTAAATGCAAATTAAAGGAAATCTAAAAAGATAAAATCTATTAAATAAACGCTATCACTATTATTAAAATGATGTTTTTGTTCTTTTGTTTTAATAAAACTTAATTAAAAACTACGCGACGTACAAATAAAAACGTGAAACTTACACAATATTAACCCTAAAAATATGAAAATTATATTTTATAAACCTAATGATATAAGAAAATTTTAAGAAAAGAAAATTAATTTTATGACTATTATCCTAATTATTATTAATTAAAACTATTTTTAACTATTTAATAATTACCTAAAATACAAGAAAATAGGAAATAAAGCTAGAAAAATAAAATTAAGACTTAAAAAATCTAAAATAACAAAAGAGAATTTTCAAAACTATTTTTATATTTTTCGATTATTTTGTATTTTTATGAATTTTAAACTATTAAAACTAATTAAATTACTAAAATTACAAAATAAACTATGAAAATCTGAAAATTACTTTTTTAATTTTTATATTTATCTAAACCTAAGAAAATTGAAAATTATTTTTTGAACTTTTCTTGATTAATTGCAATAAAACCTATTTAAAAGTGATTAAAATCTATTTTTAATTAAGAAAATACTAAATGGTGACCAAAATTAATGAAAATTCAGGAAAACTTTGAAATATATATCGGTTCTATGAAAAATGAGAAATGTAGTGCTTATGTGACAGAATCAAGAGCTGCAGTGTAATTGAAGCTAAAATAAGCACTTATAAATAAGCAAACAGTTACAATAAGCCACCAAACTTCTAAAGACCTTAAGTTATACTCAAATAAGCTAATTTAAGCTAAATCTAACTACTCCTAACCTCTGATAAGCAATTGAACAAGATTTGAGCTAACTGATTTAAGACAGCATACAGTGATCAAGCACCAACTTTGAGCTTATGCACTAGCTTATCCAGAGAACTTTAGCCAAAAACAGATAATGAGTCTTAAAGACCACCTAGTGGACTACACCTAAGCCAAAAATCAGACCCTGAAAACCCTTATTGAGACCTGTGCAGATGGTGCAAGTTCTGATAAAACCGAGTTCGACACATTTTGACTTTTGAATCGCTTTGAAAGTTTGACTTAAGTGATTTTAGAAGCAAATTTAGGACTAATCTTGATGTAATATGATGTAATGCTACTTTATCGTGCAAGCTTAACAAGTGCTAAACCTATTTGAGTGATTTTGAGTAAGTCGATTCCAACAAAGAAGTGATACAAGCCAGTTACTAGATCATTTTGACTTTTAGAGAAAAACTTGTGCAAATTCTTGTTGAAACAATATTATTGATGATATTAGAGATAAATGCAACAAAAATCTTTTACCAAGAAACCTCTGAAAACAGTTTTAGTAGGCTAACCAAACACCCCTTTATATAACTGATAAGCAATTAGTTCTACTTACTTACCTAATTGGCTTATGCCAATGCTTAAACTAGAATGACCAAGACTTAATGACAGTAAATAAGCAAGTATAAACTAAACCTAATAATCGAATCAAGATGATACAAATTATGCAAAGATACACTGTTATTGAAAACAAGGAAAGTACTCACAAGCTATCCCGCTTATAAGAACTCGCACTGCAACCAATACCACTATTCTACTTCATTACCAACCCATTCCAAGCATCAGATCACCCAAGTACCATTTCCATGCCCATTTGGCTTCTCATTGACTTCTGATGACCAAAACCAAAATCATTGAAATTGATTGATAGGCTTACCAAAAGCTATGATAAGCTTAGGTAAGTTTATTTGAGCTAAGTATAAGCTATGAAGCTTAGACTTAATGATTGAAATTGGACTTTAAACAAGAAACCATGAAATTTTAAAACTTGAATGAAACTTTGAATTGAGGCTCAAAACAGATTATAATTATCAAATTACTTAAGTTCAATACAAGAAAACTTGAAATTACAAATTTGAAAAACTAATTGAGATACTTTAAGGAAAAACGACATACAATTTAAATTTTAAACTAACTACTGGTTCTCTTCTTCTTCTTCTTCCCTTTTTATACACCAAAGCTCTTTTTCTCTTTCTTCTGAGTGAATCCCATCAGTCTTTTGAGCCATTGGATGGCTAGAATGCATCTTGGCCTTTGATTTGGTTTTGGCAGGAAAAACCCATTTGACCTGTGGACTGTGATATAGCACTAGGGGGGGGGGGTGCATTTATTGTAGTGGGTAAGGTAGGTGAGTATGATGAGGAGGGTGGAAAGGAGGTGATGGTGGGCGTGTTGCAGCACAAGTTGGGGAGGAAGGAGATAAGGTGGGGCTGTAAACTGGTGTTTGACTTGGGTTGATCACTGTGGGTTTAATATTAAAGAGAGGGTCCAATTGGTAAGTGGTCCAAAATTGTTATGCGGGGGTCTAATTGATATTTGACAAGGTCAAAGGTATTTAAAGGTTTATTAAGACAAGGACCTAATGTGTAATTTTCTAAAATGAGGGACCAAAGTCGCTAAATTGAAAAGTTGTTCCAAGGGACCATAAGTGACAAGTTTCAATAATGCAAGGACCAAACTTGACAATTTCAATTTTTCCAGGACCATTTATGCCAATTTTGAAACTTGAGGACCAAACTTGTAATTTTCTCAAACTTTTATGTTTTTCACCAAAGGACTAAATTTGACAACTTTTGATTTTAAAAGGACCTTTGGTGACTTTTACTTTTGAAATTATGCTCGTGGACTGCTTTTTGACAATTTTAGAAACTTGGGGACCTAAACGCCAATTATGCAACCGTGCTCATTTTTCATCCGATTTTAAACATTTTGCATCCGAAACATATAAATTGCAATTTTGGAATATTTTCGTGTTTTGATGCATTTCGAGCATTTTTAACCGCTTTGCAGCTCAGATTGACTAAAAATGATGAGTATTTACACACTCATCACCACCCCTTCCATGGATGGAAGGGGTATTTATAGTTACAAACATACCCGACCTCCTAACGGCCTGTGGATCAGGGATACAGTGGGTAAAGACCCGTTCTTCCTCCACGGTGTTACACTAAACTATTCTACGCTACTAATTAACTAATAAACAACTTAATAACGTAAATTGTTGGGATATGAAAGTACTGGAAGAAGTCAAAGAGTCAAAGTACTGCTAAAGACAAAGTCAAAGTACTGCAAAGTGAAGTCAAAGTACTGCTAGAACAAAAGAACTGTTTTATTCGTTTATGGAAAGTATTGTATTCCATGTTTAGATTACTTGTCGTACAAGGTTATCAATCAAACCGACTAGATATCCTCGAGCCTATAAAAGGACTCCTAGATTGGCATTAGATGTACGATTTCGTAAAAAGAGTTTTAGAGTTTACTTAACCAAGAGTTTAGAGAAAAGTTCGAATATCTTAGAGTTGTATTAGAGTATCTGCATAATAAGCGATTTAGAGTTTGTTAATAAAATTTTATTCTTAGCTTTGTTAAGTAAATTCCGCAGACTTGATAGAGATTGCTCGGTGTTTCTTTGTTAATAACTTAGGATTTATCCGAGGTTATTAAACCTTAACAAGCTAGTTTAGTTTGATTAAAGTATATCGATCCAACAAGTGGTATCGAGCTTGTGTGGAAACTCGACTAGGAAGAAACCCTACAATTTTCAAGATGTCGATCGAAACTGCTCCACAACCCTCAATCACCTCACCTCGAATTCCAATTATCAAGAAGGAGAATATGATCTCGGTGCATGAAGATGAGGCAAGATATTGCCATTACTGCACCATGCCTGTGGAATGTAATGTGAATGGGAATGAAGTTCCTCAAGAACCCATTCAAGTTGCCGGACAACCTTAGCACCAAAGGCGCTTTACCACAAGCAACACTCGTGAATCAAGAGAAGGCTCTTAACATTCTCCTCGTCTCGCCATTCCGGATGGTCATCTTCTAAAATTTCATGATGCTAAAGATGCTAAGCACTGGGCCGCTCTCAAGACCAGATTGGAGGAATGAAGCCTCTAGAAGATGCATGTAAACTTGCTAAAACAAACAGCTTGAAACATTCACAGAGGGAGAGAGAGAGTCTTGATGTTGCATATGATAGGTTTCGTAATCTCCTCAACATGTTGGAGTTATACAAGCGTAAGTATCGTTGAGGATGCTAATTTGAAGTTTCTATGGAGTTTGCCATCTTCATGGCATGTGATTGCTACTATGATCGTGAGGACAACAAGGATGGATGTTATGGACTTTGATGATCTTTATCGTCAATCAAGGTGTATGAACATGAGATGAGTGGTCAACCAAATTCTAAATCTCACAAGATTGCTTTTCTATCATCTCGAAGAAGAGCAAGATTTCAAAGTATCGCTTCTCCTCAAAGTAATGCTTCTCAAAGCACTGCCTACAATCCCCATCATATGCTCAAGAGCCCCACCATCTACTACTTTAAACTCGGATGAAGTTGTGTGCTCTTTCTTTGCACAACAAGCAAGCTTACCCGTCACTTATGAAGAGGATCTAGCATGTATTGAAGATGCACTTGAAGAAATTGATATCGTGTAGTAAGTTGCTTTGATCAACGCAAGGATCAAAAGTACATGAAGAAGACAGCAAAAACATTGATTTCAAACCAAAACAAGGAATAACTTTTGACAAATCTAAAATTGAATGCTTCAATTGTCAAAAGATCTGTCACTTTGCAGGAGTGCAGTTTGCTAAGTATCAAGCAAACAGAGCACCGAGAAGCCTAAACTTGAGCTCAAAGAGATTCCAATAATCAAACAAAGGCTTTGGTTGCTCAAGAGAAGTTATCGAAGTGGATTGGAGTGAAGAGTTTGATGATGAACCAACTGACTTCTCGTATGGTAGCAAGGGAAGATGCGATTGAAGACACAAGTGGAAGCATTGACCGAGTACGCTTTGATGAAGAATCAATATGCCGCTTTGGAATCGATGATGGCTTTGAGGATTTGATTGGAGCAAAGAAAGTGAAGATGATCCTGTTCTTCTTGCTATGGTGGCTACTTCACCAACTCGGTCTCCTATCTCGAGGTATGCTCAAACTGTTATGAGTTTTATCAAAAATTACTTAACAGCTTATGTGATCGAAAGAGATAATTGTATTAGGGCTAGGTCCGAGGTAGCAGTTACCAAATCACTTTAGAATCTATAGAAGCTAAAATCATAACACATGAAAATAATGAAATGGCTTCAATGAAAAGTATGAACAATGTGATTATCGCTAAAACTCGGTGAATGGAAACTAAATTGTAAAATTGTCAAATTGAGAAATTAACTAAGGAAAGAGATGATTTGTTGGCTAAGTTTGTTTGGGGGGAGAGTCCGGTTTGACCCATGTTGCTTATGTTGAAAAACAGTAGAAGGGCTTACATTAGAACAAAGCTTAGGATTTGGAATGGACTTTAGCAAGGTGTAGATGAAAACCAACCTAGTAATCGTGATGATGGTGTTTTGAGGATATAACCACTAGTGATGATGAGCTCATTAACTATGTAGATTCATCTAGTAATGATGGCTCGATAAGTGAACCACCTCCTAATATAAGAAAGATAATGGTTATCATGCTGTTCTCATCCCATTAGTCATCACCCTCTAGGCCCGATGTTTCTCGTTATGGTGTTGATAGTCTAGAGTTTAGGAATAAGCTTATTGCAAAATCTAGATCCGAGAAACCCAAGGAAACCGTTGAAAACAATGTTCAAAATCCAAAGAAGATTTTAAATCAAAGTATCGCTCAACAAGCATACTTTCGCAAAACCTTTTGGGATAATTTTGGTCAAAACAAATTTTATCACCCTCAAGAAGGCAAAACAATTTTGGGCATAGACATAGAAGAAATCACTTTGGTTATATGGGTCAAAAACTGTTTTGTGTGTTATAGTCCTACTCACCTAATCAAAGATTGTGATGACACTCGTAATATCTAAGCAAGTTTCCAAGGAATAAGTCTAACAATCAGAGACCTAGAGAGCACAAACCAAGTGGACTAATTCAAATAGGGTTAATCACGTAAACTTCACACCGGATCATAGATACCCACATCGAGAAGAACTCGAAGATCTCACAAGATTTTCCAGCATCGCTTAGACAAGGTAATCGAAAACCATACTGGGATAGAAATTCTAGGAGATCTCCTTATCAACCTAGAACTTATCACAGTTCATATAGGGATCTAGATCACAAGAACCTCCCGTTAAAACCGAATGGGTTAAAAGGGAAAGAACCTGGGAGACATACTGTATGCCTTCAACAAAAGTGAATCGATGTTTTTGTGTCAAGAGAAAAGGCTAATAATCGGTAAAAGAAATTTATATTGAAAACCGTAGAGTTTTGAAAATCCACATGCTAAACATCAAAAGATAATTTTGGATCATAATCGAGATATAGTGAGAATTACATACTCAAAGAATTTGAGTTTGTGATTTCTCGCGGGAACACAAGTCAAGAATGGCTTGGGTTCCTAAAAGTTTCTAACTCTTTTCTTTATGTGCGTGGCAACCCGTAAGAGGAGCTTAAAGATCATCTTATTGTGGATAGTGGTTGCTCGAAGTATGACAGTGATAAAGAGATCCGTCGATTTTAGAAGTATTAGTGGAGGAAAAGTTGCATTTGGGAATGATCCCGGTGGAGGAAGGATTACAGGAAAGGAACAATTAAAGCCGGAGAATTGATTTTGAGAATGTCGATGATGCAAGGAGTGAAGTTCAATTTGTTGTCGGGCCTCTCAAATTTGTGATAAAAACATCCTGTGTTATTCACCCATTACGTAATGTCTTATCCTTTCTTCCGACTTCAAACTCGTTGATGATGACTTGGTAGTACTTAGAGTACCAAGGACAAATGATGTGTATAGTTTAGACATGAAGAGTCTACATTCTTATGGAAGAGCCACATGTTTGGTGGCTAAAGCAACATCTCAAGAGGCACATCAATGGCATAGAAGATTGGGCCATGTGAATTTCAAGAATATCAACAAATTGGTCAAAGGAAATTTAGTTAGAGGTTTACCTTCAAAGACTTACAAGAATGATCAATCATGTTTGGCATGCAAGAAGGGTAACAACACAAAGCTTCCTACAAGAAGCTTGATGAAAGGAACATTAGAGAACCATTGAGCTATTACACATGGATCTATTTGGACCGTCTCGTGGCAAGTTTAAATAAGAAGAAGTCTTTGGTTGTTACCGATGATTGTAGTAGATTCATTGGGTTTTCTTTTTGGGCTTTAAGGATGATACCTTTGATGCTATTCAAACTCTTATAATAGCACTTGAAAATCAATTAAGACTCAAGGTTAGAGGTATTAGATGTGATAATGGAACCAATTCAAGAACAAGCCTATGGATGATTTTTGTGCAAATAAAGGCATAAAAGGAGTTTAGTATTGCTAGAACACCACAAAGAAATGGTGTTGCGTAGAGGAAAATAGAACATTGATTGAAGTCAAGGACCATGTTAGCCGATTCTCATCTCCTATTCAATTTTGGGCGTGTCGTAAGCACTTGCATGCTATGTACTCAACAGGTTTCACACAAAACCACGATGAAGACACCCTATGAATTGGCGATGGGCAATAAACCCAACATTCGCTTTTATGAAGCCTTTGGATGCCCTCTTACTATTTTGAACACCATTGATAATCTAGGAAAGTTTTTGTGATGATAACATCAATAGGTTATCAATCCACCATGGTTACAAAAGGATTGACTAATCCATGAGCAAACGGCTCGGTAAAGATATATCAAATCCGCTTTTAGTTGACAACTTGCTAATAAGTTGGATGGTTATCAACTCACCATATCAAGAATGTGAAGAGTTGGCTAGCCCACAAGAAATGGCTTGTGGTAAAGGCGATGGAAAAACCATTATTGGTAATTAGTTCACCATTAGATAAAAGAACTAACTAGTCCGTATGGTACGACTTTTGGTAAAGACAAAACAAATCTGTTGATAGTCGGTGGTTTGCTAAAATCATATGGTTATCAATGTACCATGGTCTTACACACCAAAACATTTGGCTACTCCAAAGATAATGGCTTTGGTAAAGAGTTCTAAATCCATTGAATTTTCAATGATTCACTTAGATGTGATGAGAATAGTATGCAACTTAAACCTGATTAATGTACAAACCATCATATGTTGTCGTGTTCTTTGAAAAGATGGAGATTCTTTGAATGTCACGAAAGAAAACAATTCTAAGAGATACTTTGACAAAAGCACGATTCTACAATGATATAATCTAAAGACTCAAGAACAATCCATTTTAAAGATGAAGTCATTAAAGATATATTCATAAAGGAACTTGAAGTCAAGCAAGTAGAATTCAAGTTAGGGAGGATTGTTGGGATATGAAAGTCTTGGAAGAAGTCAAAGAGTCAAAGCATCTTGCTAAAGACAAAGTCAAAGTCATTGCAAAGTGAAGTCAAAGTCGCTAGAACAAAAGAACTGCTTTTATTCGCTTATGGAAAGTATTGTATTCCATGTTTAGATTACTTGTCGTACAAGGTTATCAATTGTAAACCGACTAGGATATCCTTGAGCCTATAAAAGGACTCCTAGATTGGCATTAGATGTACGATTTCGTAAAAAGAGTTTTAGAGTTTACTTAACTAAGAGTTTAGAAAAGTTCAATATCTTAGAGTTGTATTAGAGTATCTCGCATAATAAGCGATTTAGAGTTTGTTAATAAAGTTTTCTTCTTAGCTTTGTTAAGTAAATTCGCATTTGATAGAGATTGCTCGGTGTTTCTTTGTTAATAACTTAGGATTTATCCGAGGTTATTAAACCTTAACAAGCTAGTTTAGTTTGATTAAAGTATATCGATCCAACATAAATAACGACAAGTCTACGAGCTAACTTATGCTAGATCATAATCGGGGTGACCGACACTTTAACATGGAATTTTCTAATTCCTAACATACCCTTTAAACCGCTTCTATTTCATAATATTTTGATGTGTGTTTTTCTATTGACAATGGCTTGTGCACACATAACAGGTACAACCCGTTCTTGTAATGAAAGGACCATGTGGTATGCTTCAGCCACAATCCTATAAAAGGAGTGAAAGCTTCTACTTTTGAGTAAAACCTATCAAACCTTTCATTTTTCAAGGTTTTGCTCAAACGAACAAGTACTTCCCCTTACGTTTTTCAAAACCTCAAAAGTTAGTATTACTTGTTGAGGGGGAGTATTTGCTAAAATCTTTGTTCAAATAACTTGTTCTTCGTGATAATCTTCCCACAAAACTCGAAATGGTCATATTTTTTTTATCAAAACGTTATCAAAAATAACATTTATATGCCATTTTTGAGAGGGAGAAAATTATTGTGATAAGAAATA
Source organism: Chrysanthemum lavandulifolium (assembly GCA_022545495.1). Lineage (NCBI taxonomy): Eukaryota > Viridiplantae > Streptophyta > Magnoliopsida > Asterales > Asteraceae > Chrysanthemum > Chrysanthemum lavandulifolium. Next base: position 194,240,965 of record CM040240.1, read on the forward strand.
TGTTGATTTGCTACTTGAATCGTCGTGTGAAAAGACTTAACCCATGAATTGACGGGATCAGAACAGTCATACATTGAAAAGATTTGTCTTCCAAAGACTTATCCAAGTAAATTGTACCTATTCGAGAAGCTCTTGATAGACATGAACTTTGACGGGTTTGACAACCATTCGAGGCTTGTCCACACCTTCAAGGTAGTTATTAGAGTTAGTTGTCACCTAAAAGCTGACAATATAACTCTTTAACTATGCAACGTAACCGTGTCCCTCGGGAATTGTCTATCTTGAGTCGATCAATTCAAAAGTGCTGCTCTTCTCTCATCGTGCGTATTTCTATCAAAACTCTTAAGCACATGTTGAGGGGGAGTATTTTTGAAAATCTAAAACTCTTGAAGTGTTCAAACATGTTTTTTCATTCACAAACACTTTGAGAGATTTTCATGAAAATGATTTTATGGCAATGGAGTTATAAGGTGATTAAGGTTAGGAATAACCGTCTTATGATCCGCCAGAGTCGGAGGGATCTACCCAAGGACATCACAAATAGTTAGTACTTAGAAGTCCTTAGGTATGATTATAAAAGGAGAAATGAGAATCGGAGAAAGAAGGAGTTGAAGAATTAAAAAGAAATGCAAAGAAAACGGTGAAAAGAAATAGCCCTCCGATTATTCAACTTAGGGCGCATAATCGGTTCAATTCATATACTCTTGGTTGTCACTTGATGACGCCGGTATTGAAGATTAAAAGTCGTCATGGACCCGATGGACGCATGCACTAAACCTTCTTAGCCACTCAAGTTTCTCCCAATGAAGCTTGTTTCATTCTCACTGTGGAACCCTACGAAACTATCGGCTTTCTCTTAGAGATTCTTTGGTGTTGAAGAAGGAGACCCTCTCCTAGTCTCCGCTCGGAAAACCAAAACGCACTATCGAGTCTAGAGCCACGAGATTCATCAAAAGATCTCTTAGGTACACTTGACATTTCATCACTTGTTGTTCAACAATAAGAACAACAAGGGTACGTTATCGAGTCCTACATGCATCCTAGCACTGTCGAGAAAATTTATGAGAGGTTCACATCCGTGATCCTCGGTGATTGAATGGAAACTCCCGCCAGGGTCAACATCAAACACCACGACAAAGAAGTCGCCTGTAACTCCTCGTGATTACGCTTAGTGTCTCAAACGGTCTACTGTCGTGAGGTGATGCTTGGTGTACCTCAACGACTATCCGAACCGTAGGTGTACTTGGTACATCGCGTTATCTCACTTGTGGGACTCCGGTTCAGAACGGCCTTTGTGAGAATTAGAGTTGTGTTTTCACACTATGTCATTAACACTCGGTTCAAACTTATAAGTGCCGGAATTCACTTATTACTAACCTTTCCTATGTTTACTTCTTATGGAAGCTCGAGCGGATCGATCGCGCAGATTCTCCACATGCTCATACCAACAACATCACTTATGAAAGTTCTCTCATAATCAAAGGCAACACAAAGTCGAATGATTCTTCGTCAACAAATAATCTACAAAGTTTAAAGACTTAAAGAACTTCATCAACTGTAATCCGACGTTAAAGAGCGTGTGAGCATGTAGGAGAAAGACATGGAGACACCTGAGCAAATAAGGCACTGATCACGATTACCACAACATACTATCACTTTCAAAGAACAAAGAACTAAAGAACAAAGAAAATGAAGACGCCAAAGCGAATACTTCAAAAGAAACAATTTCTCTACACCGGGAGATTGTTCGAATCAAGACACTTCTTCTCACAAGAAAGAAGAATGTTAGAAGATGTCAAAGCTACTATTACATCAGACCTAAAACGCTTATTACTCATTCATTCATCACTAACACTTAGGGGGAGATTGTTGGAATCACTCCTAAACCTTATTCAAGTGTTAGTGATTCATATGTAATAGTTAGCTTAATATGGCCTTTATGTTTGTAATTATGCTTAGGCTTATGTAGAAGGCCCATAAGCCTAGGCCCAAGTCTAATAAGGAAATGAAGGGACTAGGAGTGTTGCCCTAGCTCCCTCTCCTATAAATACTTTTTAAACCTTCTATCAAGGTTGGTTGTTCAATTTATTCACTCACATTTCCTACGCATAACCGTCAAGTCATACGAGTGTGTGTGTGTTTATTGTTCATCCGATTCTATCTCTTCTATTTCTACATATTGATGCTTGTGTTACTAATATGGTGACCTAATGCTTATGTTTATATTTCTCGGGGTCTCTTGGGAACTTTGAGGTGTATATAAAGACTTGGACGGATCTAGGGTTTTATATCTTTCACATCATCAAAGTTAACACCGGTTTTCTCTCAAGTGAATATTGATCTTTGATCTTCCGGGTTTTAGTTTCTAGTCTGGTTTTGTATCAAGATCATCTTGATCTTGTTGGTTAGTTTGTTTCAAGTTTCAGGTCGTATTGGGTCCGAGTTTAGTGTGGGTTTTGTAGACAAGACATGTTGTGGGACCGTCGATTCTTTCTTTTGTATAGTTTAGCTTGCATCCGTGTTGGGACAAGATTTCGTGTATATTGTTATAATAAAGTGAATGATCACCAAGGGGTGGTTGGTTGGGTGATTAAGAAGTTCTTGTTGTGTTTTGATATCATTTTAACATGGTATCAGAGCCAGGTTCTGATTGATTAAGTTCTTGATTGGGGATCTGATTTCTTGGGTTCTTGATCGATTAATTGATTTGGTTCTTGAATCCTTTGATTCTTGAGTCGAATTGGTATTTGGTGATCTCATTTGGAATTTTAGGGTTTTTTCTTGAAACCCTGGAATTTGGGGGTTTTTGATTCTTGTTGGAATTAAGAGGTTTTGGTTGCTAATCGTTGAAGGATTGATGGTTAATTGGTGGTTTCTTGATCAATTGGGTTGAAACCCTAATTTGGAATTTTGGGGGTTTCTTGAAAGATCTTGAGATTTGTGGTTCTGGGTTCCTTCTTGGTCATGTTTTGTGACTGTCTTCCGCTGCCACTGGTTATTGCTCTGTAAGGTTTTTCTTTCTCTTAGGGTTAACTAGTCTTGAGTCTAGTGAGCGTAAACGGGTTGGCTAACATATTGATCTACCACCTTTGAGTGGTGTGAATACTGCTACGCCAATCACGCTTCTTGACCGGGGCTAAGTTGACTCTGGGTGTGAGTTTAGTTTCTTTAGTTTTTTTCCTTTTCTGTTGTGAGTCTAGGTCGAAGGAGGATAGGTTTTGGGTTGTTTTTGGAAGTTGTGATTGGTGAGTATTTTGGTAGTTGCTGGTTTAGTTGGTTTGTTTGTGGTCTGGTTGTTTATCTGCTTGTTTATCTGTTTGTGGTTTATATCTGCTTGTTTGCTAGTTCTTGGTTTATTCCTTTGTTTGTTTTGTCTGCTATTATGGCTATTATGATCAGTAGTTTGGATCAGAGTAATCCTCTGCATCTGCATCCTAATGACTCTAATTGTGCTTCTATTGTGACTATTAAGTTGACTGGGGTTGAGAATTATAGAATCTGGGCTAGTGCTATGAAATTGGCTATGCAAATTAAAAATAAAATGGGTTTTCTTGATGGGACTTGTATTAGGTCTGATTATGCTGCTAGTCCTCTTCTTGAGGCTCAGTGGGATAGGTGTAATGATGTTGTTCTTAACTGGGTTATGAGTTCTTTATCCCAAGATGTCTATCTTGGTCATGTGTTTTCTGATAATGCTTCTGTTGTTTGGAAAGATTTAAAAGACACATATGATAGAATTGATGGGTCTGTGGTGTTTAATTTGCTTCAAAAAATTAATTGTTTTAAACAAGGTGGTCTGCTTGTTTCTGAATACTACCATAAGTTGAATTCTCTTTGGAGAGAATTTGATATTCTTACTAAACTTCCAGACTGTACCTGTGATGCTAGACAAGAGTTAATTGATCATGGAAAACTTTTAAAACTTATGTAGTTTCTTATGGGTCTTGATGACACCTATCAACCCATAAGAAGTGCTATTCTTACTAGAGAAATTCTTCTTGAGGTTAAATATGCCTTTGTTATTATTTCTAGGGAAGAATCCCACAGAGGGATTCCTACCACTTCTGTGAAAACTGAGAAGGCTCAGGTGTCTGCTTTTGTTTCTAAATCTGTGGATAATAAGAACACTAGTTGGAAAAGAAACACTAGTACTTGGAATAATAATTCTGGAAATAATAACAGGGGAAATTATGATAGTTTGCTATGTACTAATTGTGGGTTAAAAGGGCACACTGTGGATAGGTGTTTTGAGATTATTGGGTATCCTGCTGGATTCAAAAAGAATCCTAATCTTAAATCTGTTTTTAATAAACCCAATGATCCCAAAAGTGCCAATGTGGTTAATAATGGTTTAAAAACTAGTACTGGTACTCTGTCTTTCACTAATGAACAGGTTATGAAGTTAATGAATCTTTTGAATGAGAAACCTAACTCTGCTCATGCCAACATGGCAGGTAGTTCTTGTTCTTTCTTTAACTGCAATGTTTTCTTTAATCAACACTTTTATCAATTTTTTTGTGCTAATGTGAGTTTGAATGGGGTCAATTATCATTTGGGATGGATTATTGATTCTGGGGCTAATCAACATTTAACTAATAACTCTAAAGATATGTTTAATTTGGTTGATATTTCTGATTTAAAGTTAACTGTTGGTCATCCTAATGGCACTTTGGCCAAGATTACTCATGTGGGTAATCTGAGGCTTAATAAAGATGTGGTTTTATTTGATGTTCTTGTTGTACCTGAGTATTGTGTTAGTTTGCTATCTGTTAACAAACTGATTAAGGATAGTAAGCTAAGTGTTGGGTTTGATGAAACTACTTGTTATATTCAGGATTTGAAAAAGCAGAGAGCTGGGACTGGTAGTGAGTTTGGTGGTCTTTATTTGTTTGATAAAGTTCATAGCATGTCTGCTAGTGTTGTTAGAAGTGAATTTTTTGTTTGTTTTGTTTCTAAAGAAGTCTGGCACAATAGGCTTGGTCACCCTGCTAATCAAGTTTTAAAATTACTTAAAGGTCCACTTAATCTGACTAATGTTGATCATAATGGGCCTTGTGAAGTTTGTCACAAGGCTAAACAAACAAGAGATTCTTTTTCTATAAGTGAGCATAAGTCTAAAGTTTTTGGAGATCTAATTCATCTTGATGTTTGGGGCCTTACAAAATTGTTAGCAGGAGGGCTATATATATTTTTTTGACTATTGTTGATGATTATAGCAGATCTGTGTGGGTTTATTTGCTTAAGAGGAAAGATGAGGTTTTTGACATGTTTGTCAGGTTTTATAATATGGTTTTAACTCAGTTTGATAAAAAAAAAGTTAAGGTTATTAGATCTGATAATGGAACTGAGTTTATAAATAATAAAATGAGTGATTTTGTTACTACTATGGGTATTATTCATCAGACCTCTGTAGCCTATACCCCTCAGCAAAATGGGATTGCTGAGAGGAAACATAGACATCTGCTTAATGTTGCCAGAAGTCTTATGTTTCAGGGGGGGATTCCTCTTGTGTTTTGGTCTGAGTGTATTTTAACTGCTACTTATCTGATAAACATGTTACCTTCCTCTGTTCTGAATGGGAAATCTCCTTTTTGTATGATATATGGTAGGGAACCTAGTCTTGTCCATCTTAGGAGTTTTGGTTGTTTGTGTTTTGCCACAATTTTAAAAGAAACTGATAAATTTTCTGAAAGATCTGAGAAATGTGTCTTAATTGGATATGCTAGTGGTAAAAAAGCTTATAAATTGTTAAGTCTTGAAAATAGATATGTTTTGTACTCAAGAGATGTGAAGTTTTATGAAACTGTTTTTCCTTTTAAGATGGGTCAAAATAGTTCTATTTCTGAGACTAGTCCTGATGTCACTAGCTTAAACTTTTTTGATTCTTTTGAGTCTGAAATAACAACCAAAACTTCAACTCCCAATGATGAAAATTCAAATAGTTTTGTGCCCCTTCCTGAAAATACATCTGTTCTTGGTAGAGAGGGTAGTGTGCATCAACCAGATACTGTAGGTAACCCTAGTGGGTCTGGTTGTGAAGAACAGATACCACAGTCAAGTCCTAGGGTTGGTACTCAGTCTGGAAATGATGATTTACACACTGCAACTCCCTTAGATGATCAAATTAATTCTGAGGGAAATGTTTTTCAAAATCAAAATGAGGTTCCTGGTTTTCAAAGTATTCATGTTCAGATGGAAGAAGGTAGTAGTAGAAGGTCTAGTAGGATATCTAAATTGCCTGCTAAGTTGAATGAATTTGTGCTTGATAGCAAGGTTAAATATGGCTTACATAGATATGCTAATCATGCTGTGCTTACTGTTGAGAATTATTGCTTTATTTCCAATTTGAATAAATCTGGTGAACCTTCCTCCTATGAGGAAGCTTCTACTAATATTAACTGGATTAATGCTATGACTGAGGAAATGAATGCTTTATATGAGAATGATGCTTGGGAAGTTGTTGAGCTTCCTTGTGGAAGAAAAGCCATTGGGTCTAAGTGGGTCTTTAAAATTAAATACCAATCTTCTGGTGAAGTTGATAGATATAAGGCTAGGTTAGTAGCCAAAGGTTATGGTCAAAAAGAGGGTATTGATTATGAAGAAACATTTAGTCCTGTTGTTAAGATGGGTACTGTTAGATTCATGATAAGTCTAGCTGTCCAAATGGATTGGAAAATGTTTCAACTTGATGTTAACAATGCATTTCTGTATGGGGATTTAAATGAGGAAGTTTATATGTTACCTCCTCCTGGGTTTTTTAAAGAAGGAGAAAATAAGGTTTGTCTACTAAAAAAGTCTTTATATGGCTTGAAACAGGCTCCTAGACAGTGGAATCATAAACTGACTGAGGCCTTGTTTGAAGCAGGTTTTGAACAATCTAAAAATGACTATTCTTTGTTTGTTAAAACAAAAGGAGATACTGTTTTATTTTTGCTTGTATATGTTGATGACTTGGTTATTACATGCAATAATGAAACAGAAATTGAAGGTTTTAAAAGTTTTTAAAAACAAGTTTAAGATCAAGGATCTGGGAGAATTAAAATATTTTTTGGGTATTGAAGTACTAAAAAGTAAAGAGGGTTTGTCTCTAAACCAAAGAAAATATTGTTTGGAATTGCTTCATGAATTTGGTTTATTGGCATGTAAGCCTGTTATGACTCCTTTACCTGAGAATGTTGTTTTGGCTCATAAAGAGTCTGATCATGATAAGTACTTGAAAAATATTACAAGTTATCAAAAACTTGTTGGTAAACTGATCTACTTAACTATGACTAGACCTGATATTGCCTATGTTGTACATTGTCTGAGCCAACATATGCATGCTCCCTTACAGTCTCATTTCAATATGGGTTTAAGAGTGCTTAAGTATTTGAAGTTAGCTCTTGGTAGTGGTATTGGATTTAGTAAGGGTCAAGGTGGGTTTAAAGTTGTTGCTTATTCTGATTCTGATTGGGCTAAATGTCCTATTAACAGAAGATCGGTTCGGATATTGTGTGTTTGTAAATGGTAACTTGGTTTCTGAAAAGTAAGCAAGCTACATTGTCTAGTTCTTCAGCTGAAGCTGAATACAGAGCAATGGCTTCTGTTACTTGTGAGATTATGTGGGTTGTTAAGATCTTGAAGGATCTTGGTGTGGGTGATTCTTTATTGCCTTTGGAACTATGTTGTGATAATAAGTCTGCTATTCAGATAGCAGCCAATCCTGTGTTACATGAAAAAACTAAACATTTTGACATTGATGTTCATCTGGTTAGAGAAAAGGTTGCTAGTGGTTTGATCAAAACTATTAAGGTTGACTCTAAAAATCAAACTGCTGATGTTTTGACTAAAGCTCTTGGTTCCATGCAAGATGGTTCTATGGTTAAGAAGTTGGGCATGGTTAATCTATTTGCGTGTTCATCGCTTGAGAGGGTGTTGAAATAAACACTTTGACAAACTTATGAACTTACAGTGGTCTAAAATGTAAAATATTATGCTTAACTTTAAGTTTGGTTTTGTTTTGTTATGTTTATATTTCTGGGGTCTCTTGTGAAACTTTGAGGTGTATATAAAGACTTGGACGGATCTAGGGTGTTGGAAATGTATATATTTACAAACATGTGAATGTCCGGATTCGAACTCGTGACCACGGATTGCACACATTAGCGAATGAGAATTAAAGTTAATAATTAATGTTTATGTTTACGATTAATTATTGCACATTAAGTCCGTTAACGATCGTTAAGTATTTAACGGAAAAATGACTAACGACCGTTAAATGAAAAGAGAAAGGACTAGAAATGGAAAACTTGGAAAAGTTATGGGTTTTCTTTGGGCTTTCTACATGGTCGGCCAAGGGGCTTTCCCAAGCCCTAAATCATAACTTGTTCCCAAAGTTTCCTACTAGTATATAAAGAGGGTTAGGTTCTGTGGTTTCATACACTTGTGCATTGAATTAACCCTAGATCTCTCTCTCTCTCTCTCTTGTCCCATTTTCGCCGAACACCCCATTTGTAAGGGAGTTTGGTTTCGCTTTTCTTAAACGAGGACTTGTGTTAGATCTAGCAATCGCTGATTCGTTGGTTAATTCGTGTACAAGAACGTGGTTGTAAGACATTATTCTTACACCATTTGGTTTGAGTTGTAGAACGGTAAGGACAACTCTCTAAACCACTTTTTGGTTTGCTCAAGAGATCCGACATTCGCAAGAGGTACGTTACGCATACTTTCGCTAATTAATTTATTTGTTATGATCTTTAAGTCTTCCACCGTGTACTCTTGATGTCTTTATGTTTTATTGTATTTTATATATCATAAACTCAACAAAGGGCATCACGAGCCTTGTATAACAAGTAATTAATTATCAAACACATAATTAAAATAAACATGAATGTGTTATTATTTGTATGCTTAGATCTAGGGTTTGCAAAACCTAAACCCTAATTTTTTGGGGGGCGTTTATTTTGGTGCCCTAATTAGGGTTTTGTAAACTAATGTTTTAATTGGATTAGAAACCCTAAGATGCATGCAACTTTATGTGTATATGCGTAACTCGCTTTAATTGCATTAATTGTTAAGTGTAATTTTATGTCCATGATAATTATCTGCATGTTTTATCATGGATCCGCTTTTATTGTATGTCTTTCTTGTTTAAGTGATATACACTAAATTATGATAGATCTAAAATTGGGAAGACCTCAATCATTATTAATTTAATCATTATTATGTGGTATATTAATAGGATTTATCAAATAGATGAAAACGGTGAAAGTCGCATTCTAGAATGTGGCTATTTGATATGCATGACTTTTATTTGTTATGCATTCATTGTTTATTTGTTTATTTTACAAATACTTGCTTGTTTGTTATGTGTAACAAGGGTATTTTTACAAGAAAAATAAACCGACCTAAACAATGGTGAAACATGTATTTTTAAGAATAGTAATCATAATCGCTTAATTGATTGATGACTTTGGTACAAATGACCGAACGGCTCACCCATGAGAATGAACTAATAAAAGGGTTTTAAAGAAGTGCGCACAACACCGAAAGGATGTCTAAGGTTGTGCTTTAGCTGCACCGGTCCTCCGCCTCAGAAGTTCGAATGGAGCTACTTAGTAAGCCATTAAATGTGCAAGCTCATCTTAAGGGCTAATTAGTTTTAATTCCATGCGCCACTTAGGTGGTAATTATCCAAACACTAAGTGTTTACACTTATGCAAAAGTACGGTATAATGGATGATAATTAACACTAAATTCCTTGATTGGTGAAACCAATACCTCAATTAAAGTTTGATGATGAAAAGCTTATACATTAAAACAAGATATAAATGTTTTAATAAAACCTATGTTACGAAGATGAATGCATGACATCTTTGTACATATTTGATTTGACATCAAAATTATTACCCTTTAATTTAAGTTATATGCCATCCAACGAAACGGAAACACCTAAGATTACCTTTTATTTGCGTGAGATCGTGATTTAGATCGTAATCAAAGGGTAAAATGTCCACGTGTCGTGAGAACGGGCATGGACGATTTTGCGCTTAAGTTGGACAACTTAATTGAGTTTTGTAGTGAGAACGGCAACTCAAGGCATAAGATGGGATAAAACATGTTTACATGGCAATTGAAATTGGCTATATGTAAATCCCATAAATCTAGGAATTGCAATTGAAATTGGCAATTGAGCAAAAGCTCTACCACTTTGTATAAGGTTCATTACTAGCGCATCAACCGATGTGATGAGATTATGACAATTTGATCCTAGTTTTCAAAGGAAAATTAAATGGTTATATGCTTATGAACCATGGGTAATTAATTTTCTTGAAAAGGTTAATTATCGAAAATACTAAAATTGAATTTTGTAATTTTTTGAATGTATAATTGCAACATTTAACCAGAACAAAGTTTAGTCTTTGATCAAGAATTGCTCCATTCTCGCTTTCAAACAAATGTTTGATCGAGAATAATTTATCGAAAAGACAAACGAAGTCTCTTTTCCATGGGAGAAGCATTAGACTCAATCCTATTCCTTTTCATGAATGAGAAAGGTATAATAGGAACGTTTTGAATTGTCTAAATTCTAATGTAACTCATAGCAATGAATTGCACGTCATATTTTCCATAAAGATTTCATTACCTTCATTAGGTGAATGAATCCTTTTGTAACAAACATGAATGTTGGTTAACCGGAAAACATGTATATGAGTTACAAAATTAGAAGCTAGACAAATTACCGCGAAAATTGGTAAAAGGAAAACTAGCTTAATTTATCTAGTTGGTTTACTTTAACCTTTAAAGGTGCTACATACCGCATGGGATGGTAGACTCATAAGGAAGAAATTGCATACCCAATTTTTCAAGTTAATAACATTGATGGATAACCCATCATTCACAGAGTAGAATACACCTTTAGTACCTTAGTAATGATTACGTATGGTTCTTCAAAGGTGTAGGAAAGTAAAAGCAAGCAAGTTGTTTTCATCGGTTATGCAACACTTACAATGTTGTCGATTCAATGGGAGCATTTGTGTTGCATTATCGAATAAGAAGTTGTTTTATTGATTTCTAATTCAGGGAGCTACAAGCCTTATTTCCTGTAGTAATCCGATTATCTTCAAAGATAATTACTTTCCAATTGTAGGAACTTATGTTTTTAAGGAGAGTCATGTGCGCTTCCTTACTAATCAATATAGTCCTACATCTACTTGTTATATCTATGACACAAATCATATTAATCAAATAAACGAACGTGTATCGTGTTGTTTATCTCGCTACATGATGTTGTTCCATGCACAAGTGGGAGAAATCTTTATTGTGTGCAAGGTACAACACATATTAATATGATTTAAATGAATTCTCTTGACCGTAAAGTAAGAGAATAACGTTCTAATAGGAAATATACATTTAAATATGTATGATTGCCCTATTAAGAACATGTGTCAAGATGATAACAAAGACTACTTTATTTTCAATATTTATGTCATAAGAAACACTTGTAGTTACAATTTATGTTACGTGAGAACGTGAACTAGATTATAGCCCAAGGTAAAATATCCACGTGTCGTGAGAACGAGCATGGATGATTTTGCGCTTACGTTGAACATTTCATGGAATGACATAATTAAATGAAGTAATCTAATACTACTTTGAATTTAAGTATTCGTTGAATGACTTAAATATATGTAGTAAATATTAACTTGAAATATTAATTGAAACCCGAGGTGGTGTTCATAATTACTTTAATTATAAATGTTTATGATTTTGTAAAGTCACAAACATGAAGTCTTTTAATACAAGACTTACAATATAAAGTAAGACGTTAACTTGCTATGTTTTAAGACATATGCATGAAGTCAATGAGTTGATCAATGACTTATAACGATAGTGGGATTATAATCGGTATGTCTTTTGACTTGGTCAAGAATACTTGTGTTATAATGCATGCAATTGACTTGGTAATTCTATTGTACCATTAAGTTTTACTTTGTTGGTAAATAGGATAAGCCAAAGAGTAGATGGTTATCTTAAATATTGTTAGATTATCTTACAATATTAATTCTAATGAAATACCATAGTTTTATGGTATGTTCGCTAGAAGAATCAAAATCTATTGGCATGTTTGATTCAAGATAACTATAGTTTCTTCCAAAAGTTATCAAGGTTAGTAGATTGAGTATAGATTGAATATACTCAATAAGACTCCAACCTAGAAGATTGATAAGACACCATTTGTTTATGGAATGTGATGAATCACATTAAGTCTTATAAATGAAGTTCAATTTGTTAAACTACTTATAGAGTGAGTTGTAACAAACTAATGTTAGGAACTCACAATGTTTTTGTAATATCCCAAAAGAGAACAATGTATTGTTGCTTTACTTGATAAACTATTTAAAGGTAATCTTTAAATTGTTAAAGGCAAGTGGGAGTTTTGTTTAGATCTTGAAAGATTGAATTACAAAATACATAATCTTCTAAAATACACTAGCAAATATCATGATGAGGCCAAACATGTAAATTATAGACCTCAATATGATGGAATTGTCATTCATAGATCCGTAAGGATATCACAGATATTTAATATGCCGGGGAATATGAGTTACAGGATCATGGTAAGCCTGTAAATCATAATGATGAATTTAACAAATGTTGAATTGTGGTAAATCAATCATACTATGAATGTAAAGATGCTTTCCATAAAGATAATCAACTTTAGATACTTGGTTTATCTTAATGAAGATGATTTTCTTCAAAGGATGAAAACACTAGTGGTTTAAATCTTTTTGTAGAAATTATATTGGAAATATTGTACACATATTTAATGCATGTCTAGTGACAATAATATTAATCATACTTAAGCAATTAACTATGATTGAATATTTTTTCTAGATACATTAAATAGAAGTAAAAAGATTATAATTGTCATACTTAGTTTCATTGATATGAAATTTTGACAATGAATATCAAAACTCTTTGTTGTGGAATTACTTTTGCGAGGACGATAAGTAATGCAAAGGAGTTTTATGAATTCAAATAATCTTTGAATATGTACAAACTGCAAGAATCCATGAATGGATATATGCATGCATCTAGGAGATGATTCTTATGTTTAATATTAAATCCATGTTTGATTTAATAATTAAAATAAGATAGCTCATAAGTATTCCTGAAAGCTAGTGGGAGTATTATTTTATTTTCTTAAATCTTATATGTTGTATGGGCAACTACATTCCACCTAAATTAAGTTTTAGTTGGGAATGAAACTTCGTTTGTAAGATTTGGAAATAAGACATACAACCTTGGAATATATGTTTATTACTATAAACATATGCGGTAAATAAATGAGTCTAATAGAACATGATGGATATATAATGAGATCTTAAAGTCTAACTTGAAGATTCATCATGTACATCATGTTGTAAGATTGTTGTGTCATGCTTGATTACAAGATGATTTGACAACATTGAAAGTTGTTAGTGTAATAAATATTTTAAAAGGAATATGTTTGGATTTAGAATCACATTCCACAACCGGAGATGCTCCTAGATTCTATGGATGAAAATATGGCAATTGTTTCATAATTGTCATTGCCAACAAACTTGAGTTTTGGTAGGCACCAACATTACACTATAACTGCTCAAAGTTTACGGATGTTTAAAGAGCATATTGTTGTACACAATGATGCTAGTATAATTGAGATGACACTCAATTCTAGTCATGGTATCCTTGATGATGACCATGTTGACTAGTTATGCTCAACTAAGAGCATAGTTGCATTATACATTAAAGAATAAAGAATACTTTAAAACTTTAAAGTTTTGAAAGATGATTGTCATAAAAGGGTGGTTCAGTTATCACGCACCTTATGGAATGATATGACAATATCAAGATATGTGTAAACATATACAAGAAATTCACTTATTGAATTCTTGAAATAAGTATTCTCAAAATTCCTATAGATCAAAGTTAATTGAAATTATGCCTTGTCAACAAGTATGATTTTCATGACTTGTGGCAAAATTCATTAACTAGTATTATCATGCATTGATCTATTTAGTATTTGGATAAAGGATGTTAAACAATTATTATTTATAATGAATTAAAGTACGGTATACGCTTAATTTCATTTATAATATTGTGTCCTATATTTGCATGTTTAAATCCTTGAATAACTTAAGTTATTCTAAATAGTCCGTTGTCGATCAATAACATGGGAATGATATTGAATTAAGACAAATCGAGTATTAGTTAGAATATACTTGAAAGTATATTGATGCGTAGCATGACTAATTTCGATGATATTCAATGAATCGAGTATAGGACTTATCCCACCCGCATGATGATACTTTATGGATCTTTGTCATTAAGTATATCATGGATATTTATCCTCCGACTTGAGATACAAGAGATATGTCATGGATGTAGTGCATTTTGTGAAGCAATCTAACGCTATACGAATCGGTAGTTATAAGGGTTGTTTTCGTAAGTGTTGCGAAATTTATGAATCCGCTTGTAGTCAAAATGGGATTTGTTTCCTTCAAATTTATTTTGAAGTATAATACTACTGGGCCCTCGTAGGATTGTTAAGATGTTTGTATGGCCATACCCAAGGTCTTCTGGAATATGTTCGTAAGAATTGGTAATCTTAATCAATCATATAAAGCGAGAAATGTAATAGTTAATTAAGAAATGAGTGAGATCCATATTCTTATTAACATGGTATTAGAAACAAAGGATGAATATGATGATGAATCATCAAACTTGGTTTTCTCCGAAAACCATACACGAGTTGTACCGGGGCATTGGCGTGTTGCTAGACGCTAACCAATGTCATTTCACGCTTTGTAAACATATCCAAGTGGAGTCGTTGGAAATGTATATATTTACAAACATGTGAATGTCCGGATTCGAACTCGTGACCACGGATTGCACACATTAGCGAATGAGAATTAAAGTTAATAATTAATGTTTATGTTTACGATTAATTATTGCACATTAAGTCCGTTAACGATCGTTAAGTATTTAACGGAAAATGACTAACGACCGTTAAATGAAAAGAGAAAGGACTAGAAATGGAAAACTTGGAAAAGTTATGGGTTTTCTCTTGGGCTTTCTACATGGTCGCCAAGGGGGCTTCCCAAGCCCTAATTCATAACTTGTTCCCAAAGTTTCCCTACTAGTATATAAAGAGGGTTAGGTTCTAGGGTTTCATACACTTGTGCATTGAATTAACCCTAGATCTCTCCTCTCCTCTCTCTTGTCCCATTTTCGCCGAACACCCCATTTGTAAGGGAGTTTGGTTTCGCTTTTCTTAAACGAGGACTTGTGTTAGATCTAGCAATCGCTGATTCGTTGGTTAATTCGTGTGTACAAGAACGTGGTTGTAAGACATTATTCTTACACCATTTGGTTTGAGTTGTAGAACGGTAAGGACAACTCTCTAAACCACTTCTTTGGTTTGCTCAAGAGATCCGACATTCGCAAGAGGTACGTTACGCATACTTTCGCTAATTAATTTATTTGTTATGATCTTTAGTCTTCCACTGTGTACTCTTGATGTCTTTATGTTTTATTGTATTTTATATATCATAAACTCAACAGACAACTAAGCTTTATTTTCTAGAGGTCGAAAGATGAGTGCTTCAAAATGGGTATATTTGATGCAAAAGATGGGTTGATTCAAAACACTTTTTCGTCAAAAGTAGAGAGTAAACGACCGTGGTTTTTGTTTTAGCTTTACCTTAATATTTTATTGAATGATATGAAGTGTTTTGGTTGTTAAAAGTCACATATGGGTGGTTCTGATTTTTGTGATGGCGGGAATACTAAGCTTTTGGTGAAGGTGGCCCTGTTTGTTGTCCATTTTGGGTAGTTAAGAGACTATTATATACAGTAAGTAATATCATCATACAACCCAAATCAGGAGTAGCTATAAGTAGAAATACTAAGTGGTGATTAGCATGTAATTAAGAACAGTTGAGTAAATGCATAAACTAATAGTTATTGGTCATAAATACATCAATCAAATCCAAAACGGTGTATTAAGGAAATACAGTACAACAACCATGTCCAAATTGACGTATTAAGGAAATACACAAAACTTTTGAAATACTAGTCTACTTTTAATGTTTCTTGAGTCTTTTTGTTTCATGACGAGCCGCAACTTTCTCTTCCTGAAAATATTGAAAGGCATACATATTATTAGTAAAACAGTTAAACAAGTAATAAAATGGTATAAGTTGGATTAGATGATTACCCGAAAACGCTTTAATGCCTTTTCTTCCTCTTCAACAATTGATTGCTGAAATTCTGTTTGTGCCTGTGGACAAAACAAAAGAAAAAAAGTTAGCTAAATTACAATACAATTTCCACGCTTTCAAAATGGACAAAACCGATACCTTTTGTACGCTCTCGAAGAACTCAACGTCTGTTTCACTGAGCACGATAGGGAGGTAAGCCTCCTTAAACCGCAATTCCGCTTCTGCTAAAGCAACTCCTTTTTCCACAGTAGTATCTAAAAAAACAAAAATAAATTATAGTAAAAACAATCAATTTACTTCAGTATATATATAATTCAACTAAAAATTATCATAGAATGAAAGTAGAAATATAAATAATATTAACTAGAATGATGTTACCTGATACTCTTATTATAATTTACAATCTCTACTTCCTTCCACATATAACGATCGTTTAGGGTGACTTGAGGACAAAGAACATAGGAACAAACAAAAAATTTACATATATAACACTAATAGAATTAAAATTTTATTTACAAAAATATTTGAATAAATTACCTGAGACTCTTATTATAATTTACAATCTCTACTTCCTTCCAGTTGCTATGCTTTCTCTCGTTTCGACGTTGAAAGGAAGATGAAACGACATGAATGACTCTCTACTTATAAAAATGAAGGTGAACTCGGCCTTGTAGTTGGCAGACCTGCATTCACCGGCGACCACACCGTTATCGTTGAATCCGCACAGGCTCTCCTCCAAGTCTGTAAAAACCTTGAGGTTCAAGCTAACGAGGTACATTGTATAATAATAGTAGAGTGTTGTTTCATGAATCGTTCCATTAATAGTGGTTTTTATTAAGTTTTATGCAAACAGGTACTAAGAAATGCGAGGGTCGCAAGTGTTGTAGCCGATCTCAGACAACTCCTTAAGAAGAAATAAATATTTGGTGAATGCTTGGTACGTTACTTGTATAGTTTTGATATATGTGTACAAATATAAATTTAACATTTAATGTTAATTGGAGGGAGTTATAGTTGGACACAAACAACATCATGTGTCATTGTGTAGATATGTTTGTTGTAGTTTCTGTTTCGTTCTTGTTGTGAATAACATTGTGAGTTTAAAATCTGTTGCGCCACGTAGTTGATAAAGAAAAATGTAGATTGTAAGACCAAACCTTCTCATAATATTGAAAAGCACGCAAAGCGAAACCAGTTATGGTTGCTTCTTGTGGTTTTGGCATTGAAAGGAAGATGAAACGACATGCATGACCCTCTACTTATGAAAATGAGGTTGATATGCAACTCGGATTTCTATCAAGATTAGGATGTGTCCTATAATCATAATACAAGACATCCCGATAATACTTGAAAGGGTCATATGGTTTATACCTCATTAAAAACTTTTGACCTATTATTGATCTATTTTTTACAAATAACAATATTGTTTCAACCAACTTAGATGATTGTGACAATAAAGTTCTTCTCGTATTTTGCAACTAAGAGTTAAATAAATGAGGCCCTCAATATACATCTTTATTTATTATGAGTGTTAATTTATTTAATTACACCTATATGTCTTTCTAGTATATGTTTACTCTTCAAATTTTTTTACGAAACCAATCATCTATGGCTTACACATCTATTTTAATGTTTTCTAAAATATTATATTTCGTACCTATTTCTCAATAAACTCTCAACTTATATTTCATACCTATTACGCAACTAATTTTCAAAAAAAAAAAAAAAAAAACCTATTACGCAACTATTTACTTTTCCATATATTCCACGTGGTCCCATAGACAGATTGGTAAAAACTAAAAAATAATAAAATAAAGTAAAGTAAAACTGAAAAAAAAGAAAAAAAGAAAAAAAGAAAAGGAAAAACAACATTGAATAATACTAATGAAACAAAAAGATGTTGTAGATCAAAGAAAGAAAAGGATGTTGAAGAGTACAATTTGATTAAAGAAAAGTAATCACTGGAAAGAAAAGTGTATATTTATGAGATTAATTGTAAAAGAAACAAAAGAATAAAAATATGATTTGTTTATTATTATATAATGATTAACCGTAAAAAATAATAATTAAATATGATAGCAAAGATTGCTTAATGATTAAGTTGTGTTATAAATAATTTTTTGTAATGATTGGTCTATAATAGAGTGGATCTCCTAAATTGATGGGGGTAAATACCCACAATGGCTACTTGAAATTATAAAAAGAACTAATCATTAATTATATATATAGTAATGGGAGGATATGAAACGGCGACAAAACATGTCGTTTGGGGCTGCGTTAGTTTCTTTCAGTCCAAATAGCTTGCCCGTTTTTCTTTTTTTGGCTCGGTTTTCAGTTTTATCCGCTTCGTTTTTATACGTGTACACAGCAGTCATACGTGGCGGTAGATTGGGTTTCTCGCTTCTCAATAATTGTCGTTTCAAATTTTCTCTGCTTCGTCGCCTTCAAGAGTCGTTTGCGGATTTCGTGTTACCTCTAATCATAGGTGTTTGTTTTCAGGGGTGTTTAGAGTGAATTTGAATTGTGTTTTTTTTATGTGTTTTTGTTATTCAGTATGTAGGAAAGAGTGGCTGATGATGATGAGATTGTTGATGACGATAATTGCTTCACCGCCCTAAGGTGCGGTTTCTCTTGCAATTTATATCTTTAATTTCTTTAGTTGTTCTGATTTTTTGGAAAATGATTATGTAAGTTTTATCTGGATGTCAAACAGTGATGACAACTATGTTTTATGATTCGATTAGCCAAGTGTTTGTGAAAACACCTCAGTGAAAACCTCAAAATTATTAAGGTAGTTTAGTTGTTTCAGTAACCTATTATGGTTAATTTCCTGAATCATTCATTCAAGTATTATGATATGAGTTTTTGTTTGTTTGCCTATTTTAGGAACATCAGAGGTTGTTTGGACTTGCTCTTGGAGCAGTCTTGTATTGCTTAAAGTTCGTTTGATTCAACAAACCATATTCATGTCATGTTATTGTTATTAGGTTATTAGCTTGCCTAAGATCAAAGATGAATGCCGGCAAACACCCTGATTTGTTTGCCTATTTTAGGAACATGAGGGCCGGTCATTCTTTGGAGCCGTGGCGTCGCACTCTCCTTTTTGGCAACTCCAGTTGAGTTGATCAAGTGGAGGTTAGTGAATTAAAGATTACCACTTCCCTATATCACATGTGGTAACTTCCAATTTTGTTGCTTTAATTTTTATCAAATTTCCCAAAAACAGGACTTGCAGACAAAGATTGTGCCAGCTTAACTAACTGTAAAAGCATCTTTTGCGGTTCCGCATCACAAAAGTTAACGTGATGTTTTCTGTTCCTCATGAAAAATTGGGTTCAACTGCATTCTCAAGAAGGTTAAGGTAATGTCTTCCGCTCTCCAATTTATAACAGCTTATTTATTATTATTTTTTTTGGGCGTACGCAGACGGCATAAAGTTTTCAGGGGAGTTTATGAGGGGTTTGCTATGATTAGAGTTAATAGAGAACCTGTGACTTATATGAATATAGGGCAAACTTTGGATATTCCGGTTTTATGATACCTCATAGCTTATCTTTCTTCGTCGTCCTTATGCTTTTTGTGACTTACTTGCATAATTAAGTTGTTCATGGTTTATTGCAGGTTAACGTCTTGACACATGCCTATCGCTGAATTTCCTGGTAGTATAGTACAACATGTTGCGTTGACAACTCAGAACGGAACGATGGTATACTCTTATGTCTATATACTGATAACCGTTTTACATGCTATGTTTACGTTTATGGTGTCTTTGAAGGGTTTTGGGAATTGATAGTCTTTTAATACTTGACATGTATGTTTCTTTTTCTAGCATTTGTAACTGGACCCCAGATTCCGGAATATTATACACCGTCTGAAGAGTATGCGGTTGGTTACGGGCCTGCACACACTCACTTTCATATTGCTGGTATGTTTGGTCTTTTTCTTTTCCGGGTCTTTATTTATGTTTTGGCATTCATGTTGATGCCCATTTTTGACGGTATGGTCTATGCGCCAACGGGGTGGTAATCATAACAATGTACCTGTTGATAATGCTATGGACGCGACGTCATCGAATGCCATTGCCGGTGAAGATGGTTGTTTGCTTCAACGTGATGTGCCCCGAGGTCTAATCTGTTAATATTATCTCATTGTTTTGTATCTTCATGCATTTATCTTTGTCTCATATCATGTCACCATTATTTTATAGTTGTAGCTACACTGTGCTCTGCGGGATACACTCACCCAATTGTTGGTGGAGCTGGACAACATGTAGCAGTGGCATGCTAGCAAACTTCAGAAACAATGAACGTATCGGATGCAAGTTTATGGCATCTGCCAGATCTAGCCACTGGTACACTGAACGAAACATCTTCAGGTATCAACACATTTTTACTATTTCAGAGTTATTGTATATGCTTACGCTGCCATTTTCTATACTCATACACTATCCGGTTTATGTTGATGCTTCAGATATAAATATCGACAGAGAGAGAACACTACCTGCGTCGGTGGCTAGCACCTACGTAGCGCGACCGGATGCTGTTAGTATGTTATCTTGCAACTTTGTTCTTAATTGAGTTTCACTTTCAGTCAACGGCGTTTTTTTGTAGTCCCTTATACGGTTTATGTTTATGCTTCATGTTTTATGTTTTTTGGATGATTAAATGATAGAACATTGCTTTATTTGGGTTCAGGATACATTGGATGAAAAGGGAGAGATTTTGGTTGATACAAATGGGCTAAGCGAGGATGGAACAACGACTTTATGAGCTTACAACGTCAGCCATGGCGGGTGTGTGGTCCCGCCATCAGATTCAGAAACTTTTAGACACTCAGCGTGAGTTGCAACTCAGTCTCATTTGTTTTTGAAAGCATTACGACGGATGGGCGTGCTACGGGATAATGAAGAATTGCTCACGTTCAGGTAGACGAGGCATTGCATTGTTTATCTTGGCGGGGCAGCGTATGGTTAGTAGCTTATAATGGCAGCTTATAAGCTAGACCTAAGAACTATGGCAAGAAGAAGTAAGGTAATATGATTCTAGATTATTTCTTCTATAAGTTATCATTCGAATAAAAATGTGCAATTATTATATTTAACAAAACAAAAGCATATCGAATCTTCGTTCTTATTTGTTTTGGTTCTTTCATTCCAGTTACCAGGGTTCATCTCGGACAGTGCCCTTCTTCATGGAGTGGATGCGAGGAGCCTGCGATCTTATATTCTTTAACAGTAATTTAGGACACGAGCTACTCGACTGCAAATGTCTTAATAATATGTAGCTCAGTATCCAAAGTGTTATGTGCAAGTACTGATTTTAAGGTAAAGTTTCAACCTTATTATCATTCCAGATTTAAATCTTTAATTAGTTTTTGAAAACATATTTGATCAATCTTTTGTTTTATATGGACCAATGTTTGGTGCCCGGTTTAGATAGCGAACTACTGTCAACATGGGTTTGGGTCATTTTATTTTATTCTAAGGACTCATGACTCTTAAGTTGTGTTTATATGGTATAATAATATAGTATAATCGTTGTGATCGTTTTTTTGTAAGCGTTGCTATTGGAGGAGATGTCTTTTCCGGTTCTACTTTCTGTGATCATATCTTGCGATTGAGCAAAACTGGATAGGTATGTGTTACCCCTTCCATTAATTATAGCAGATAGAAAAAGAGATAAGATTAGCAAATAAAGCTTTTGTGTGTGACCGTTAGTATTACATCATGCCGCTTAGCTACTGAAAACAAAAAAAAAAAACAAAAGAAAGTTCAGAAGCATTTGATATATAACTGAAACATCAGATAAATGTGAAGGACCCAAGCTTACACTTTAAATGCAATTTTCATCACACCTTTGCACTAGCAGGGAGTTGAACCCGGGTATGAAACATAGTAGGGTGCTATTCTACCACTAGACAACTGGTCCTTTGTGTTAGTAAACAATATTATCTTTGATTACTTTGTTTACAGTGCATTAGATATTAATCTTTACTCTATTATTATGTTTATGGATAATGATCAGCCCAAGTTGAAACTCAGTATATTAGAACTAAAGATATATGAGATAGTATTTTACGAGTGTTCTTATATTGAGACGAGAACTTATTAGAAAATCGTTATAGTTGTTCGTGTACATAGCGACTCAAATATTTATGTTACTGTATTTTAGGAAAAGACGATTTTATGTCTGACATGACCTTGACTTCTTTAAAACAGGGACAAGATTTGTGCCAAATTAACTAAGGGCAAATAATTAAAAAAAAAGTATCATACTTGCCATTATTTGCTCTTGTGGGTAGCGAACAAAATTTTTTGCTTTTGTGGGTACTATACTTTCAAATTCATCCTCTTTAGGGTACTATGTGACATTTTTGCCCTTCGGGAAAAAAAATTTTCTATTAGCTAAGAGGGGCAAAAATGTCCAAAAATTTCGCAAAATACCCTAAAGAGGATGAATTTGAAAGTATAGTACCCACAAAAGCAAAAAAATTTGTTCGTTACCCACAAGAGCAAATGATGTCAAGTATAATTTTATTTTATTTATTTATTTTTTTATTTTTTTATTTTTTTTTTTTCATTTGCCCATTAACTAACTGCCAAACAATAATATGCCAATTATTTTACTTATATATTTGTTTGACAAAAAAGTGTTTGGCAATTTAACATCATGTGCGGATTTTCTTGAGTAGGTATACCGATAAATATAAAATGCTCGGCCGCAACGCGGCGGCATCGTAGCAATCCTTGTTGAGTATAATTGATGGAAGACTTTAATAATTTAATAGGTTAATAGGAATACTTCTTTAATTTGACGCATAACAACATATCTCAAAAACCACTCAATAATTTGACATACATGAACCCACATTAGACATTCTTACCTTGTGACTGTGATGATCAATCATTAAGTCCGTGCTATAAAATCACCATTCTCCAAATCAACAATTCTCAGCTTGTATGATCTTGAGTTATTCTTTCTAGTTTACCCAACACACACATGCAAACTACTAGAATATCATACTATCTTATAAAGCATTAAGGCCTTCTTTAAATTGAAATACTTAAAAATTCAGCTTGCTTATTGTAGAAATTCAATAGCTTACAAGACAAGAAGCATAATGTACACTACTTTAATACTATTAATATAGTCAATGTTTTTAATGTAGTCAATTATTTAACTGGTAAATAAATACAATTAATGCAGTTATTAAAATGCCCCTTATACATGAATACAAATTGTCAAGCATATTGTACAACCAACTTAAACATAATTCCTGCATTAAATGTCACTAATACAAATAATGAAGCACATTATACAAATATTCAAGCCCGAACGGGCAACAGGCCAAACGGGCTAGAGCCCGAACAGCACGGGCAAAATGGGCTCATGTTATACGAATCACTTTAAAAAGTCCAAAACAAGATCCATACCGGAAACTAACAGACGAAACGTGCACGGGCCAAATGGGCTCATGTTATACAAATTGACACCTCCAATATTAATTATCACAATTGTATGATGAAAAATATTGTCATTAGTTAAGTAGTTGAAATACGTCACATAAAATTCTTGATATTCGTAAATTTATTGTCAAAAAGAACATAATCTATCTCTATACTACTTATAATGCACGAAAGCACCTCACTCTTAATTTTAAGACGTACAAGAAATTAAGCATGGTTTACAACACTTTAATGCACCCAATTTTCAGAATTACAACAAAGTAAGCATATTGTACAACAAAATAAAGCGTGGTGTAATTTTAAGACCAAAATTCAATCAAACAACATTAATGCTATTAAAAACACCTCTTCACCAAAAATTACAACCATTTAAGCACAATGTACAATAGCTGCAACAAATTTTCAGATTTACAACAAAATAAGCATAGTGTACAACAAAATAAGCATGATATAATTTTCAGACTTACAAAATTAATGCTATTAAAGTGGTTAATATTAGTAATGACTATAATGACTACTACTTACAAGAAAAGAAACACAGTGTACAACACTTTAATGCACATAATTTTCAGACGTACAAGACAAGAAGCATAGTGTACAACAAAATACCACATTAATATTATTTAATGTAGTCAATTATTTAAGTGGTTAATAAATACAATTAATACAGTTATTAAAACACCCCTTACAAAAGAAATACAAATTATCAAGCATATTGTACAACCAAATTAAACACAATTCCTGCATTAAATTTCACTACTACAAATAATAAAGCACATTATACAAATATTCAAGCCCGAACAGCAAGTGGCCAAGTGGGCTTGAGCCGAACGGACCCGGACCAAACAGGGCTCGAGCCCGGCGCAGACCACAGTTAACGGGTTCGAGCCCGAACAGGCACGAGCTATCTGAAATTCTTGATATCCGTAAATTTATTGTTAAAAGAACATAATAAACTAAAATACATTATTCATCGAAATTTTTTTTTGGTACCCTTGTTACTGTGTAGGTACCTCTGCTAGTAAACTAAAATACATGTTCACCAAAATTTGTATTTGAGGGTACCCGTCGCGCAATCTTGCGGCTACCCTGCTAGTATTATGATTTAATAGATGTTTAATCTATAAAGATCTAAAATTAAAGGTTTAGGGACATGGCAAGAATAGTTCCTCAAGTCTAATTTTGGGACCTCTAGAAACTTCGTATAACTAACTAACTAAGGGGTTGTTTAGTTGGTGTAAAATTTCTTATTTTTTAAGGAATTTTTTTATATAAAAAGGGAAAAATTAAAAATCCGTTTAGTTACATTTTTTTTGACAATTTAAAAAAAAAAAATCTCATTCTCTAAAATTTAACTAAACATTTGAAAAGCCTATTCTACTCTTCTCACATTTTTCATTATCATTTTTTATACGTGTTTTTTATATGTTTTCATCCGTTTTAACCGTTTTCATTCGTCTTTATACGTTTTCATCCGTTTTTAACTGTTTACATCCGTTAGTTCGCTTCCGTCCGTTTTCATCTGTTTTTATACGTTTTCATCCGTTTTCGTCTGTTTTTATACATTTTCAAACGTTTTTGTCCGTTTGTATACGTCATTATACGTTTTCATATGTTTTTAACCGTTTACAACCATTTTTTTCCGTTTTGTATATTTTGTCCGTTTTTATACGTTTTCGTCTATTTTTGCACGTTTTCGTCCGTTGTTATACGTTTTTATAAGTTTTTGTACGTTTATATGCGCTTTTATACGTTTTCATCCGTTTCGACCGTTTTTGCACGTTTTATACGTTTTTGTCCTTTTTATACGTTTTTATAAGTTTTGGTACATTATTATACGCTTTTATATGTTTTTATCCGTTTTCGTCCGCTTTAATAAGTTTTTATACGTTTTCGTCCGTTTTTATAAGTTTGCATCCGTTTTTATACGTTTCCATCTGTTTCGTTAATTTTTGTATGTTTTCATCTGTTTTTATAAGGTTATCATCTGCGTTTGTACGCTTTTATACGTTTTCATCCGTTTTTAACCATTTACATCCATTTTCGTCCATTTTGTACGTTTTTGTACGTTTTCGTCCGCTTTTATCCATTTTCGCTCGTTTCATAGGTTTTCGTCCGCTTTCATTTGTTTTATGCGTTTTGTATGTTTTCGTCTATTTTCATCCATTTACATCCGTGTTCGCCTTTTCTTTTTGTGTTTTTTTATGTTTTATACGTTTTTGTATGTTTTAATACGTTTTATCTGTTTTTATGCATTTTTGTACATATTTATACCTTTTTTTTTTACTTTTTTATACGTTTTGTATGATTTTGTACATTGCCAATCATTTTTATCCGCCCAAAACCGTAGAAAACGTATAAAACATACAAGAATGTACAAAAACGTACACAAAAATACAAAAATGGAAAAAGAAAGAAACTAATGAAAATGTATGAATACGTATAAAAACATACAAAAGCCAACAACAACGTACAAAAACGGATATAAACGGATGAAAACGTAAACAAACGTATAAACATACACAGATGTACAAAAACATATAAAACGGTAAAAAAAGGTACAAAAGCGTACAAAAATGTACTAAAACGTACAAAACGGATGAAACAAGACGACAACAGATGAAGAATATAAAAACGGTTGAAAACGTATAAAAATAGATAAAAACGAATGAAAACGGATGAAAACGTATAAAGAAATCTAAAAGCGTATAAAAACGGACGAAAACGTATTAAAAATATAAAAACGGATGAAAACAGATAAAAATTGCCAAAACATATAAAAGCGTTATGTTGGGATTGCTCCTAACACGTAAATGGAACGACATTTACGGGATTACATTATCTATCTTATTTAGCCAAAACACATGGACTAGTTAGGTAATATTGTAATAGTTATGTTGTGTTAGGCTATAAATACCCCTCCATACTTCCATGGAAGGGTGAGACTCATTTGTGTAATTTACCTTTCATTATCAATAAACACATTGTTTTTCCCTTCTCTCTCTAGTTCATCTCTCTAACCATGGATATGGTATTCTACCATCATCCGCGACCTCCCGAATCACCATATCAACCATAGAAATGATCCTACAAGTGGCATCAGAGCCAAGGTTTTATTATCATTGGTTGATTTTTTGTATTACCCCCTTAAGAGGGTGTTGGTTCTTTCTAGGGGTGGAAACGAGCCGAGCCGCTCGTGAAAAGCTCGGGATCGGATCGATAAAAAGCTCAAACGAGCCGAGCCTAAACGAGCTTGAGCCCGAGCTCGAGCCTAAGTTTGGGCTCATTTAATAATCAAGCTCGAGCCCGAGCTCTATACAAAAAGCTCGTTTAGGCTCGCTAGCCTAAACGAACCATAGAAATATATACGTATATATATTTTCTATACGTATAAACGTGTTAACGAGCTCGAGCCTTGTGTTAGCGAGCCGAGCTTTATGTTAACGAGCCGAGTTCGAGCCGAGCTCAAGCTTGTGAAAAATTTCACGAGCCGAGCTCAAGCTCAAAATGTGAGGCTCGAAACGAGCTCGAGCTCAAGCTCGAGCTTTTTAGATAAAAACGAGCTGAGCTCGAGCTCTGGCAGGCTCGGGCTCGGCTCAGCTCGTTTTCACCCCTAGTTCTTTCATTTTATGCATTACACTTTCCTTATTATTGTGTGTGAAAGAATCCGCCATCTCATCCCTTTCTCTCTTCTTATTTACATCTAAACATACTTGTGTTATCATATTATGGTGACCTAACAGTGGTATCAATCGCTAAATAGTTGTTTGGAACATGTTTTGGTTTTCTTTTTGGTTATATGTAACAAGTTCTTCACGTTTTCTACCTTTTTTACACGTAAAATTTGGTTTTGGCACTCAAATCTTGAAGCTTGGAAAGTTTTAAGGTTGTTATAGTGTTTAGAATATTATTTTTAGCAAAACGTTTAGAACTTTCTTAGTTTTAAAACGTTTTTTCACTCGTTTCTTTGGGTTTCATCAAGTTTACGAATAAGCTCAAATTTCACTTTATGTGTTAAAGTTTAAAACTTTCTTGTTATTTAAGTGTTATTGAAGCTATTTCATCAAAAGAATCTAGTGTACAACGCGTTTTAGAGCTTAAAAAGTCGTTTTGGTGATTTCTGGTGAGTTTACGAATAAGCAAACCCTCTTTTTACGAATAAGCAAAACCCTTATCTTACGAGTAAGCAAACCTCAATTTTACGAATAAGCTTTACGAACAAGCCTGAGTTTACGAACAAGGAATTTTCATCGGAATCTTCAAAGTTATTTGTGACACAGTATTTCCCTTGCTTGGATAAGCTTGTGAAATATTTCGACTTGTGGATATCTTTCTTACTTGGACAAGTTTGAAAGAATTTTGGTTTTTAACCTATTCTTACGAATAAGGTCAGAACTTGCGCGTAAACACTTTACAAATAAGATATTATCTTACGAGTAAGGATTTTTACAACTAAATCTTGGGTTTACGAATAAGATTACGTTTAAGGCACAGCAGTTTACGAGTAAGATCACTTTACGAGTAAGAGGAAGTTTACGACTAAGAAGCAGTTTACGAGTAAGCACCATCATCTTTAAGACTAAGGAATTTACGAATAAGACCAACTTTCAACAACAAATCACGTTTCAATCATCTACAAAGATCCATCATCAATACAAGTTTTAAGATGTCTCAACCACCATATTTCAACTACTTTCCTCACTAATATCCTCAGCAACAACAATAATATCCTCAACAACAATTCCCGCAACAACCACAACAACAAGTTTATCAACAACAACAATCATTTGCACAACCACAACAACAACAATTACCTCAACAACCATACCCTCAACAACAACAATGGTTTCCACCTCAATATGCTATGCAATCTACTACTAGTACACAGAAGGAACCTCATTGGTTTGCAAAGATGTGTGAGGCTATCAACAGTCAACAATCAATTCATGAAGTTGGATTTCTTGATAGACCTCCAATGCTCACTCCAGGAAACTATGTTCAATGGGTCAGTCGGTTATTTAGGTTCTGCGACCTTAAGAAACCTCATGGAAAATATTTGAAGAAGGTCATCCTTGAAGGTCCTTTTCAAATGCCAACTGTGATGATTCCCGGCGATCCAACGACTAATCCACCAAGACTTGACACTACTTCCATTGTCCTTGAAACTCAACTAACTACAGAACAACAACTTCACCTTGTAAAGCTTCACAAACATACAAAACGGATGAAAACGGACGAGCACGGATGAAAAAGTATAAATACGTGTAAAAACATATAAAAATGGATGAAAACGTATAAAAAAGGAAAAAATGGATGGAAACGTATAAAACATTACAAAAGCGTACAAAAACGGATAAAAACGTACAAAGATCCAATATGAAAAAAATGATTATAAAAAGAAAAATGCTTGAAAAAAGCTTCATCTAAACATCTTTTTATTTTCTTTTTAAAAAGGAAAAATATAATCCATCTAAACGGGTTTTTAAAATTCTCAACTCTTCTCTAGAGAAGAAAAACCAATCCTTTCTTTAGGAATTTAAAAACGAAAAAAAAGGAAAAAATTTCACCAAGTAAACGGCCCCTAAGTTTCACTAGTTTGACTATTCGGTTTGACTTTTAACTTAATACTTGTTGACTAATCAATCATATAAAGTCTTATAATACCTAATATATCGGTCAAACTAATGTTAAGGTATTTTTAAATAAATATACCTTATCGGGTTTCGGAGTGTAGCAATTGTTGGAGAACATCTGTCATTGTGTAGATATGTTTGTTGTAGTTTCTGGCTTTCTGCTTCTTTCTTGTTCTGTATAACATCGTAAGTTTAAAATCTGTTGTGCCACGTAGTTTGTTAATACAAATAAGCCGTAAAAACGTTTATTTATATTTTACGATCTTCTAATGTTTTGTCGATAACAAACATAAAATCATTTTAACGAAACAAATAAAATACGTAAATAGTTTGAGCCAATAGTTATCTAACACACTTACGTTTTCACATAAAACACTAAAACAAGCATAAGTGATTTTATGATTTAGTAATACATATGTACAACAACTAGTGTTTACATATTGAGCAAATATATATACATACCTAATATGTATTATAAATGGGTAAAAACTACAACCCATGGAACATATCCATAACCACCCATACCCATTTGACTAGGTGCATTGCACTCATAAGATACATTGTATCTAATAAAAGAACCATGGATCAACCCATAACCCATGACCCATAACCAAAATACCCATGGGCAAAGAGGAGCGTCCCACGGATCCCTAGTTTTATACTAGACGGATCCCTTAAGGGAGGGATCCGTGGGATCCGAGGAACGATAAGCATTTCTCCTCTATAAATAGATAGCCATTTCTTCCTTTTGACACCACTCTCACATACTTTCCCCAAGTATTGTAACTCTCTAACCACCGATCCTAAGGGATCTTTCTATGTAGTTTGTATTTTGTTTTGTGTGATTCTCTAGGTTCCTCTTAAAGGCGAGATCACCACTTCTTGAAGTCGAGCAAGCTCAAGTCCATGAGTTGCCATGCTTCGTCATCATCAAGACTCTTGAGGTTCTCTTGTTGATAGTTCTTTCTTTCCCGTAGATGTGTTGTGTTGAAGGCATTAGTGAAGGATGCCGAAAGAGTCAAGACGAAAGCATTAGTGAAAGGTGCTTAACGTCCGTGTCGAAAGCATTAGTGAAGAATGCTAAAGGTGTCAAGACGAAGGCATTAGTGAAAGGTGTCAAGCGTTGTGTCAAGGGCATTAGTGAAGAATGCCTTGAAATCAAATCAAGTGGCATTAGTGAAGAATGTCAAGGTCGTATAATCGATGAGGTGCATCGTTATACATATAGGTGATAGTTTATTTCCAAGGATGTTGATATCCTTGATGGTGTTGTAATAAGGAGTTGGTCTCCTTTGGGATTAAGTGTTGTGTAGTGTTGGGTAGTAGTTCCTCCATTGTAATGGAACTCGATTACTTAGCCTAGTACTGGATAAAGGGTATCGACGTTGTGGTAGGTGTGGTTCACCTTGGTGTGAAAGAACCGTTGGTTAGCCTAGTACCAAAAAAGAGTAGGCGGCGTTGTGAAGGCTTCTCCGCCATAAGGAGTTGGTGTCGTGTAGTGATTACGAACTCTCGAGTAGGTGACTCGGGGAGTGGAGTAGGGCAAGGAAGGTGTCCTTGTAGCCGAACCACTATAAATACTCATGTCGTGGTTATGTGCTTCTTACTCTTTATCTTTCATTACACTTTTATATATCTATCTATCAACGTCCAACATACACATCTAAGTAGATAGACATAAGTCGATCTAAATATTTTAAAAGGAAGTTTTAAATTGGTAAAACTATTCAACCCCCTTCTAGTTTTCCACAATTGGTATCAGAGCTTCGTTACGAAGTTTATTAGAGTATGTTGTACTTTAAAAACTTGATACGATCCGTGTATGTTTGAAAACTACAAAGAAGGATTTTTCAAGTCATGTTTTTAAAAAATCATTATAGTGTTTATTGTTGGACAATGATAGAATGTTCTAACACTATCCTTGTTAAGTATTCTCCATACTTGGATTTGGGCATACCAAGAAGATCATGAAGAAACTATCTAAATATTTCTTTTCGTGAAAAGAATGTTTAGCATTGTTCTTCTCACACATGGATCTAGAGATTCCAAGAAGATCACAAAGCATTTCCTCCAAATATTTCTTTCCTTAAGAAGAATATTTAGCAAAGGTATGATCGTTAATAATTTAAATTTGTTTTTATTATTGTTAAAATATTAGTTGCATAATTAATCTCTATTAGTAATTACTTAAGTAGTTATCTATATTAAAGCCATCATCAAGAATAGTATTCTTTGATTGATTTGTAAAGACTACACTACTAACTTGTAATAATGATATCTTGGTTATTCGATAGCCTCAATCATTATTTATCACAAAAGAATTATTGACACTTCATCTATGTCAATGAATATCCATGTGAAACTTCTTATATTATGATAAAATAGGATTTTATCATAATCTTTGATAAACCTCCCAAGAATTGTGACTAATTCTTAAAAAGGGAACCACGTCAAATAGGATTAGTATTAAACTGTTAAAACCTCAAATCACTAGTTATAGAGCTTAAACATCAAACTCTAGGCATTTTAGAAGTCCCAAACCAAAGTCATCAACGAATGCTTAAACTGATTTTTTGCTGTCAAGCCGGATTCCTGTTAGGATTTAGTAAATCCAGTTATTAAAGTGTCGGTCACCTCAAGTATATGTAATCGTTAGAAAGCTCGTAGTCGTAGTTATTTAATGTTAAGTAGTATTTAGTTAAGTAACACCGTGGAGGACGGACGGGTCTTTACCCACTGTATGCACGATCCACGGCCGTAGGTGGCGTTTATGTAAGACTATAAATACCCTCTACCTCCCAAGGTGAGGGTTGAGCTCATAATAACACTTTTACTTTCTCTCACTAAGTTCCCAAACCTCTAACTATTTCTCTCTAAAACCTTATATTATACGCCTATATGTGATCATGATTTGATGTGTTTGTGAAATCTAAAATGTTACAATTGGTATCAAAGCCATGGTTTGATCATCTCTCTTACATATCCTTGGATTTCTAGTGGTTTTATATGGTTTTTGGGTTTGAAAAAGTTTAGTGGTTTTTGCATCATTTGGATCATTTCTTGTGTTAAAGTTTGAATTTTGAGTGTACTTTTGTGTTTAGGATCATTGTAAGTGCTTGGGTTTTGATTTGGAAAGCTTAAATCACTGTGGTTGGGCTTGTTTTGGATTGAAAAGTGTTGTCCTTAAGTTTTTCTACCTAGCGACTTGAGCCTCGGAGTAGTTTTTCTTCGTAGCGATTTGCTTTGTTAATTTGCAGCGACTTATAGTTGAAGTAGTAGCGACTTGAGCCTAGCCACTTGTTTATTGAGACAAGCCGACAAACAGTACAAAGTAGTGGAGGTTCCACTTCGGCTAGCGACTTGGTTGATGTAGCGACTTGTCTCTATTATTTCTAGCGACTTGTCTTTGTTGTTACTAGCGAGTTGCTCTTTAGCGACTTGCCAGCTTAGCGATTTGGTGTCTTTTGCTACTTGGTCCACTTAGCGAGTTGTTCTTTAGCGACTTGTCAGCTTAGCGATTTGGTACTTTAGCGACTTGTCAGCTTAGCGATTTGGTACTTTAGCGACTTGTGTTTAGCTACTTGGTTCATAGCGACTTGTGGTTAGCGACTTGATTCACAGCGACTTGAGGTTTTAGCGAGTTGCTACTTAGCGACTTGTCTCAAGGGTTATAGCGACTTGGTTGATATTTGTTTCTAATACGGTTTTCTCTTGATTTAGTAAAATCCGGTGAAAGAATCTATTTCCGGTTTAATCATAGAGTTATAAAATCCCGTGAAATATGTAAACATGTCTACCAACGTGCCTACAATCATCTCATCATGGCGAGGACGTTCAAGCAACTAGTTCGGATACTCGTCCACCCATGCTTGACAAAACTAACTATGACTCATGGGCTCAGCGAATTAGGGTTGTATTGTGCGGGAAAGGAAAATGGAGTCAACATTCTCAAGTCAATTGATGAAGGACCTTATCAAGTTGAGACAACTAGAGACATACTCGATCATCGCTGCAGATGGAACAATGATATTTGGATTGGACGGACCAAAGGCGTATGATGAGCTCGGTGATAAGGAGAAAAGAGATTCGATGTCGATATCGGGGCTTCAAACATTATACTCGAGACATACTAGAGACATACTCGATCTTCTGCGGATGGAACAATGATCTTTGGATTGGACAAACCAAAGGCGTATGATGAGCTCGATGATAAGGAGAAAAGAGATTCGATCTTGATATCGGGGCTTCAAACATTATACTTCAAGGTCTTCCAAAAGATATCTACAAGCTTATCAATCACAACACTGAAGCCAAGGCGGTTTGGGATAATGTCAAGATGCTTCTCTCGGTTTCGAATTAACTAAGGAAGACAGAGAATCACAATCTGTATGATGAATTTGAGCACTTTAAGATGAAACCGAGAAGAAAGTGTCTATGAATATTACTTGAGATTCCACAAGCTTGTGAATGATATGAGGAATATCAAATGACCATGCCAAATATTCACCGAACTCAAAGTTTGTGAACAACATGAATCCGAATGGCACAAATTTGTCACCTCTGTGAAGCTAACCAAAGGATTGAAGAACACCAACTATGAGCAACTCAGATGCCTTCCTTCTTCCTTCTTGAATGAGAGACATGCTATGTTTGAGCGAAGGATTCTTGAGCAGTTCAAATCTAAGCGGGGAGAAACAAGTTCATCAAATGACTCTACTGACCTTCTACACCAATGTTGAATTACCACCAAAGCTTCTCAAGTCATACCCAGCGGTAATGGTAATTACAAGCTCATTCCCGATCCAAAGATATAAGCCTCGGACTCAAACACACTCATGGAAAACTTCATCAATCAACTATCTCTCATGGTTAGTCAAAATATGAATTCCTCCCACACACCAACAATAATCTCGAGCGACATCCAATCCACACAATCAAGCTACTATCGAGATGGGAAGGTTATGGTGCAACCAGCTCAAGGAAGGCGGTATGAGCAGGGAAGAGGTGGAGTTGGTGGAGGTATGTGGCTAATCAAAATCATGGAAGGAATGCCAATCAAGGACAAGTAAAGCCAATCAAGTGCTACAACCGTGGTGGTGATGGACACATTGCGAGAACCGCACATCTCCAAAACGTCCACGAAGATGTTACTTGTGCAAGCTCGGGATAATGGAGCGACTTTGGATGAAGAGGAGTTGTTGTTTCTTCTTTGAAATGCCAAAACCTATGATGCTGATGTTGATGAGTAGCCAATTCAGGAAATAGGTCACAATCATCAAAATGCCTTTCAAGTAGCTGACTGTGATGCATTTGACTCTGATGTCGATGATGAACCTACTGCCCAAACAATCTTCATGGCTAGCATCTCACCTATGGTCTCTCCAAAGGTCTCATCACCACAACAGGCTGGTCCATCCAAAGAATCAATCATTTCAGAGGTATTAAAACTATACGATGAAGTTGATGAGCAAAAGATTCATAATGAAGTACAATCTCTTGAAACTTATGAATCAGATATTGATAATGAGGGTAATAGCAATATTGTCTCATATGATCAATATGTGACTCAAAGTGAAAGTGAGGTTGTACCAAGTGATGCATCTTCGCATCAATGATGACTATGTTTTTATGAATACACCGCATGTGCTCACGATGATTCTGTTATCTCGAACCGAATGCCTATAAGGAACAAGTTGCTATTTATGAACAACGTGCTAAGTTTGAGTTAACTAGCCGTGAGCAGGAAATGGATGATCAAATGCGTACACTTATTAGAAAAAGTAATTTTAGAGAAGAAGTTTTAAAACAAGAGTTAAACTCCTTACAAGAAAAGCTTTCTAAAACTATTAAGCAATAGCAAGAGCTTCAAGATAATGTTAAAGTGCTTAAACAAGAATTCAATTCTAAGGAATCAAAACTTTTGAATGATTTTTCTAATCTAAAACCTTTGAAAACAAGCTTGAAAATAAGTTGTGCGTGCATGAAGGAACACCATTCGATCGCTCACATAATCACTAAGCATAGAGTCTTAAGCGATAAGCACAGATTCCCCTTGTAGAGGAACCAAATCCCGAATATTGCAAAAGAGCTAAAGCTTTCCATAAGATTGTATATGATGGTAATGAGATCCTTAAGCCTAGGCAAACACCTTCATGTATTGGAAGCACGGAAGAAGATAGAAAATTAGAAGATGCCTCTAGGGAGAAAATGGATAAGAAACTAGAAGATCCTAAGTGTAAAAAGAATAACATAACGATCAAACCCCATGATTACATAAAAGAAAATTGGGTCTCCCTGAACAGGTTTAAGCCTCAAACTCAATTAACCACAGAACAAATTTTTTGGAAGAAAGACATGGATAAGCAAAAAGCAAACGTGCTTGTTGAAACAAACACTCCCTTAGGAAAGTGCTCAGCACTGTGTATCCTCCAAATACACCAATCATTTAGTTCCTAGAACTATTGCCACTAATAGCAAAACCTTAATCAGCCCATATGTTGTTTATCAACTATTCGTTGATTTTGAGAAGACATGTAAGAAGAGAATCACACCTACAGGGATAACTGAAGGGGAAAGGGGTTTTGAGCAAACTAAAGAATGCTATTTAACTAAGGTCATGCCTTTCTTTAAACAAATAAAAGGTCAATTTGAAAGTCTTCAAAAGAGGATAAACTCGGATATTAAAGAAATGGAAAAGGAATTTGATGCAATGATTGTTGAAGTCAATGATTATGAACGGGAACTCAAATATAATGAAATTGAAAGGAAGAATTTGCATATCCTAAATGAGAACTTAGTATTAAGTTGTGTGGCTCAAGATGTGTTTTATACTGTTACTAAGCATTCTATTACTACTTCTCAATTTCATGAATTAACTGTTGCTTTGAAAGTCTCCCATGATCGTGTAATTGAACTTGAAAACAAAAACTCATAACTAAATGATAAAATTGATCAGGATGATCACGATAATTTGGTAAAACACCTTTCTAAGCTAGAAGTTGAACATTTTGATTTGCAATTAAAATATCAACATCTCAAGGAAAATGTCAAAACCTCAAACATCAAGACATCCTCAAATGTTCCATAGTTTGATGCACTTTTTGAAATAAACAAACGTGACAAATAGATTCAAGCTCATTGTAACACGATCAGAAAGTTGAAAGCCCAAATTTCACAATTAAAGGGTGAAAAGAACAACGTGACTGGCTCCCAAATGCCTCCTTTTTTATATTCTCAGTGCTCTCAAACTTTTCATCTTCAAAACTTTGTTAATGTTTTACAAAAGGAAAATGAGAGTTTTCTAGAAGAAAATGAAAATGTTAAACGACACTTTAAAGAGTTATATGATTCAATGAAAGTCACTCGTGACAAGAACAACGAAAAAATAACATCTTTACAAAAGGAAATTGAGAATCAGGAGTCGGGAAAAGGAAAATGCCACTTGTCTTTAATGAGAATGTTGCATCAAAGTCATCTGCAGATCGCAAATATATCATGATCATTAAATACATTCCTCCTTATCTTAGAAATAACGAACTTGTGTTTCATAACTATTTCGCTCACCTTAAGGATAGTCTAGAATGTCTCTGTGAGATTGTAGAAGAGGATTTCATAAATAAGTCACTTGATAGAGAGATTAGGTTTGCTTGCATTCAGGCCAAACGATCTCAAGAGCTGCTAGAATGTTTAAGAGCAACATGTCCTAAAACCTTAGGTGCAAAAGATAAAGCTGTGATGCCTTGTTCTATGCCTAGTGCCAATTGTGCAACCCATTCTATGCCCAGTATTAAGAAAGTGAACTCTAAAGTGCCTGCAAGTAGTTTTGATCCATCCACGTCTAGTTCGGAATGCAAAAAGTAGTCCAACCAAATAATGTTCCCATAATTCCCTACGAGTAATCGGTGACATAAAAGCAAGCGGGTCAAAGCCTCCAGCAATACAAAGCAAGATAGGACCTCATGAGCTAAGAATGTGGATTGGAAGAGTGAAGACCACCCTAGGAACACTAAGTTTGAGTTGAATAAAGCGAATCGTGTTGATTCTAGTATTAGCTATAAGCGTCTTGTAATTAATTGAATTACGCTACTATCTACAAACCATGTAATGATGATCGTTTGATTTACATTCGATCATGAATGTGGTGTGAATGTTTTGCTTAATGTTTGTTAAATGCCCGATTAAAGTTGTTAATGTCAAAAATTAAGCTAAGAAGGCTAAAAGGCAAAGGCGAAAGAAAGTTAGAAAACATTGGAAACCCACAGGAAGAAAATTTAGTAATATTGGTTATCAATGGATACCCACCGCCGTAAGTTTAATCTTAATGAGTTTTGCCTAAATTTGCTAAGTCAATGCCCATTAGAAAATGGATGCCTCTTGGTAGAACTATTCCTTTAAGAAGTGAACATAATTTGAATAGGTCAAATACGGACACTAGCAATCGCATCTATTCCTCGATGATTCCATTGTTTCTACTTCCGATGTGGGTGTTCCAATCATCATTACTAACCAAATGGAACCCATTCTTGCATGGGATCCCAATTATCCGATTATCCATTCTTGTCTATGTTCAACTGCAGATCGTTCAAATCGTTACGTGGTACTGGACTCAGTCGTTCCAAGCATATATTTGGAGATCGCTCATGACTCATGAACTTAGTGAGTAAATTCATCGGATTTGTTAGATTCGGGAACGACCATTTGGAGCAATTATGGGTTATGGAGACTATGTTGTTGGCAAAGTGTAATCTCTAGGGTATATTATGTTGAAGGTCTTGGTCATAACTTTTTTTTGTTGGTCAATTATGTGATTCCGATCTAGAAGTGGCATTTAGAAAACATACTTGTTTCGTTAGAAATCGATGGTGTGGAATCATAAGAGGAACTCGTGGTTCAAATCTATACACCATCTCTATCGAAGACATGATGAAGTATTCTCCAATCTGCTTGTTTTCAAAGGCTTCAAAGACAAAATCATAGTTATGGCATCGTCGTCTCAATCACTTGAACTTGGAACCATTAATAATCTTTCGAAATGATCTTGTAAGAGGCTTACTCAGTTAAAGTATGAAAAGATCATCTTTGTTCAATGCCAATTGGGAAAAAGCAAGAAATATGCCCACAAACCCAAACCCACAAACTCGATAATGGAAGTTCGCATACCCTTCATATGGATTTGTGCGAGACCAATGAGAGTGCAAGCGATTAATGGGAAGAAATATATTTTAGTCGTTGTTGATGACTACTCTCGATTTACTTGTGTAAAGTTTTTGAGGAAAAAGGATGAAACTCGGATGTCATAATCAAACTTATCAAGCGACTTGTGTTCGACTTAACAATACGGTTAGAATTGTTCGAGCAGCACAATGGCACATAGTTCGTTAACAAAGACTTAAGTCAATTTTATGAAAGTGTTGGAATCGGTCATCAAAGAAGTGTTCCACGAACTCCTCAACGAGCGGTGTAGTTGAAAGACAAAATCGAACTCTTGTGGAAGCCATGAGAACAATGCTAATTTATTCAAAGGTTCCAATGTTTCTCCGGGTGAAGCCATTGCCACCGCTTGCTACACCCAAAATTGTTCCCTCATACACATCTCATGGAAAACTCCATCGAACTTGTCCATAACGAAAACCTGATCTCTCCTACCTTCGTGTGTTTGGTGCTTTGTGCTATCCAACGAATGACGGTCAAGATCTAGGTAAATTAAGAGCTAAAGCGGACATTGGAGTTTTTGTAGGTTATGCATCAAACAAAAGGGTTACCGAATCTACAACAAAAGAACTCGAGATATCATGGAAACTACTCACGTTACGTTCGATGAGTCATGCGGGCAAATGGCTCCAGGACAATCCATTCTGGACCCGCATCTCAACCTTCATCAAGTAGTCCTATCGGTTCTCTTGTTCTAAATCCTCACCAAAGAACTCCTTATGTACCTCCTTCGAAGATGATTTGAAGAAATTGTTTGATCCAATGTTTGATGAACACTATGAGCCAAGTGCTAATGATCATCAATTCCATCAACAGAGGTCGTTCCTATCACATCAACGGTTAACCCTTCCGCTTCTATGTCATTAAGTCAAGAAGCACTGCTGCGATCACTCTGTCTCATCAACAAATCATCAATCATCGAGTGTACATCATGGAATTATGTCCGCACCTATGATGGAGATAATCCTTGGCTACTCCTCGAAGATGCCCCTTTGAAAACATATTTGCTCTGAATCATCATCGAACCATCTTCTTGAAGAAATCAACTCACTTACTTGGTTCCTCAACAACAACCACGAATACCTTAGAAAATAGACCCATGATCATCCATTGGACAACATCATTGGAAATCCTCTCGTCCGGTATCCACTGCAAACAACTTGCAGCGATGCCTTATGGTGCTTCTTCAACTCCATACTATCCAAGGTCGAACCAAAAGATGTTAAAAGCGCCATGAATGAAGGCAATTTGGTTCAATGCCATGCAAGAAGAAATTCATGAGTTTGATCGACTAGATGTATGGGAATTAGTACCGCTCTCTGACGTCTATGATCATTGCTCTAAAGTGGATCTTCAAAGTAAAACTTGATGAGCATGGTGATGTATTAAAGAACAAGGCTCGATTGGGTGCAAAAGGATACCGTCGAGAGAGGTATTGACTTTGAAGAATCATTTGCTCCGCTTGCTCGTATCAAGGCAATCGAATCTTCTTGGCTAATCTGCAAGTAAGAACATGGTAGTCTATCGGATGGATGTAAAGACGGTTTTTCTTAACGGAGATCTTAAAGAAGTCGTATCGCCGACCAACCTAAAGGCTTTGTGAATCGAGCATCCTACTCATGTCTATCGCTTGAAGAAGGCTCTTTACGGTTTGAAGCAAGCTCCAAGGGCATGGTATGATACGCTATCAAAGTTTCTTCTATCTACTTGGATTCAACAAAGGAGCGCTTGATCCGACATTGTTCACCGTAAAGTCGTGCAAACATTTAATTCACGTTCAAATTTATGTTGATGATATTATTTTTGCCTCGACCGACCCCAATGAATGTGACCATTTTCTATGGAGATGGGCTCCAAATTTCAAATGTCAATGATGGGACAAATGTCATTTTCTTGGGATTACAAATTCACAAAGTCTCGGAGGCATTTTATAAATCAATCTAAATATGCAAATGAGATTTTAAAGAAATTTGGATTTGATTCTTGTGACCTGCTGACACTCCCATGATAAAGCGTACTAAACGGATGAGGACCACTCGGGGATCATGGTAGACCAAACGAAATATCATAGTATGATTGGATCCTCGATGTACCTCACGGCCGATGAACCGGACATTTTGTTATTTGTTTGCATGCGTGCTAGATACCGAGCTAAGCCTACCAAAAGCACCTTGAAGCGCTTAAACGGGTCTTTCGGTATCTCCAAGGAACCATCAATATGGGACTTTGGTACCAAGGACACCGGTATGTCACTAACGACCTATGTAGATGTTGATCATGCGGGATGTCAAGATACACGTCAAGTACGTGCTGGAGGTGCTCGGTTTTGGGTGATAAGCTTGTGAGCTGGTCTTCAAAGAAACAAATGAGTACTTGATATCCTCTATGAGGTGAATACATAGTCATGTCATCGTGTTGTGCTCAAATCCTATGGATGAGATCCTAATTATCGACTATGGCTTTGAATTCAACAAAATCCTCTCGTATTGTGATAACAAAGTGCTATTGCTCTCTCATGCAACAATGTACAACACTCAAGAGCAAAGCACATCGACATTCGACATCATTTCATCGGGAGCAAGTGGAAAACGGTGTGGTGGAACTTTATTTTTGAGGATCAATACCATTTAGCGTACATCTTCACCAAAGCTCTTCCAAGAGAACGTTTTGAGTTTATCCTCCCACGACTTGGTCTAAAGAGTCTACAACCGGAAACACTTAAACGTCTTCAAGAGGAAGAAGAGGAGTAAAAGGTTTCTTCATCCATCTCTTGTAAATAGTTATTCAAAAAAAAACAAAATACAAAATTACAAAACATACAAAAGAAAATAGAAAAATATAAAATTTTCAAAATCCATAAAATTAGAAAATCTTGAAAAATATATATATATATATATATTTTGTTATGTTTTCCTTATTCGAGATCATCTACGGACTTTGTGTTGACATTCAAAGAATGTTACGGGTTTTAGATGTTCTTCGAATGTACATAATTTGTTTAATATATATATATATATATATATATATATATATATATATATATATATATATATATATATATATAATATATATATATATATATATATATATATATATATATATATATATATATATATATATATATATATATATATATATATATATATATATATATATATATATATAGGGATGGTTAACGTGAGATCAAGCTTAAAGTTGTAAAAATAAGATCAAGTCTAAAAACCACTAAAACATTTATAAATAACAATTTTAGCAATAATACACATAAAAATAATATTTTAATACAAATTAATATTTTAGCAACTAATAACCAAATGATACATGAGTTTGGATTAGTGATACACCGATACATATTACACTAATAAATATTCTAAAATCGATATACATACAAAACACGATACACATTACACTTCTAATCAAAGTGTATCACCTAGATTTCGAATTTTAAAAAGAAATCTATCGAAACTTTAACAATTTTAGTTGTAGTTAA
The DNA here is from genome assembly GCA_022545495.1 of Chrysanthemum lavandulifolium. Taxonomy (NCBI): domain Eukaryota; kingdom Viridiplantae; phylum Streptophyta; class Magnoliopsida; order Asterales; family Asteraceae; genus Chrysanthemum; species Chrysanthemum lavandulifolium. The sequence continues at coordinate 194,283,010 of CM040240.1, forward strand.
TAAAAAATTTATTTTTGTTTTAAGGAGAGTGTCGTTTGTCAAATTTTAGTTGGATCTCATTTTAACAACTTTAAGTTTGATCTTATTTGATCTAGATTCTATATATATATATACTAGTTTTCGAAGCCCGCCCAATGGGCGGACATGTCTTATAATTATCGTTGACATAATTTGGTATAGTGAAATTATCGTTTTGAAAAAATACGTTAATGGAAAATAAGATATACACGTACCAATTTTTTTTATTGAATGCATTAAGAACGAATATATATTTTGGATGAATTGGAAACAATTTGCATGGTTAATAAGGTAAAATATTATAAAAGTCTATTTATAATATTTTTGTAACAAAAAGTAGTCATAATTGGAAAAGTATATTCGTTCATAACCGAAATTGATGCAATTTTAAAAGGTTTCGAGTGACAAATGAGAACCTTTAAGCTTGTTTGACCCATTTGAAAACCATTTCTAACACGCTGTAAAAATTACATGTTATGACCCGCTCAATAACCCGTCTAAGCCACCCATTTAAAATGGGTAAAAAGTTCAAACGCCTCTAAAAAAAAATTTACATGCTTAAACTATAAATTACATGCAAACAATGAACACAGATTTATTATTTATAGCTACCGTTTTATTCAAAATTCAAATTTCACAAAACTGAGAGAAAATCTTTTTAAATAGGTGGCTAAGATAATTACATCACCATTTTTTACCCGTTCCTTCAAGAGGAGATGACATTCACATTCATTCAAGTCTTGATTATCTAGGAATGAAAGTAGTTCATTATTGTTATTGCTACGATCATAACTACATAAGAAGGAAACATTAGAATAAATAAATCGATTCAGTCAATCGTTATATTATTCACTCGTCCTAAAGCATAATAGAATTCAAATACTTCACCTCACTATTTAATTTGTTTGTCCTAAATCATTCCCAAAATAATTATTAAAATACACACCATTATCTATGCAAGACAATCATCTCAAGACCTTTTTTGGTCTAATTTCATATAAAACCTTCAAATCCACAAAAATTTTTCTTGGCATCCATTGCAAATTTTCATCAGATTGTTTGATTCAAAGTATTTTTTGTTTTTCCTATGTAACCAACATTAGCTAGGTTATTTGTATACAGTTAACTAATCATCCTCATCTGTATATTACAGTAAGTTAAGTAATCATACTAATCAGTAGATTACCGAAACACTAACCTAATTTATTTTATGGAAATCCATGGAGGCTTTTGGGGTTATCTTAAAGTGACAACCTCAATCATTCATTGATAAGAACTATAACATTCGAGTTCATTACTCGAATATGACTTTTAATGTTGTTAAGATCGCACCTTAAACTGTTGAGCAATATAGCCCTTTCCTATAACTTTAGTGCAAAGAAACTCAATTGAAATCATGTTCAAACTTATATTGTAATTTTAGTGCAGACCATGAGACCCGTGCTTAAGGTAAACAACGTCGACAACCCAGCGTGCATGTTCGAGTGGCATAGATGGTCTTATGGTGAACCCTCGTTTTGTCATTATTTTATGCCTTGAAGGTGCTTCAAGTACTCTATAATTATTATTATTGAAGCATGAAATAATAGCACAGTTCACCTTGATATTTAAATGTTATGAAGGACCTTATCTTTAATCAACGCCATCAATATCTCATGTTGGTCCGGTCAACCTCTAATAAAAATTTCAGAAGTTGCTGAGAAGCATAGATAAAAGAAACAATTGGTAAATAATGCATACATACCACATTATTTAAGCTAACAAAGGTAAGCAACAATGAGAAGTGTTGGGTTTAATAAATCCTAGTAATTTATATCTAATGCCTTTAATTCAAAGACAACAACGTCTATTTAATACAAAGAAGGATCATGTTGACATCTTATGAATCATGATAAATCCTAAAAATCAAACATCATTCACTTATGTTATTTGCACAACATATTTTGTGAAGTAATATCATGTATCCTTCATAAGAAACATAAAAAAATTACACTCTTGCTCATTAAACATTTTTTCTTCAGTAAAGAGAAAATGACAAAGGGTAGTTTCTTGTTTTTCAAATAGAACTGTCCTTACTCTGCAAAAGTTACAGTTGGGCATCATTTTTAGAATTTAGAAGAGATCATACAGTTTAAAGAACATAACAATGCATAGGAACATAAAGAAACCTCTGGAAAACTAAAATAAATAAATAAATAAAATTGTTAACCATACCTGTAATTCGAATCGTTGATGCCAATATTTTAATTAATAAAGCTTATTGAGAAAAATAGTTTTTGAAACCTGAAGCAAGCAAGTTCTTCCTTCAATCAAGAGACGGTACCACCGCCTCTTACTCGCATATATAAATATGACGGTTCCCATCCAACTTCATTAATAAGCCTCCATCACGTAGTGTATGTATGTCCGCTTCAATCTCGGATTGATTCATCTTCAATCTATAACCTCCCGATCCTCCTTTTACCATATCAATCTAAGGAAAAAAAACACATGAACTATAAGAAACAGATCATTTAATAAATGCAAAAACAATAGGCACTTATGATGTAATTTATGTGTACTTACTACCCTCTATATTCAAAGTAACCTGAGAATTAACAAATGATATACAAGTTTAGAAAAACTAATCAGAAAAGCTCACTTGACGAAATAAAAACAAAATTTAATATATTCAAATGTATGGTACCTTGGGAGGAATTTGACCCTTTTCAAGATAGCCAACATAGTCCAAGACCATGGCTGCACTTCTGGCAGCAGATTTCTGACGTCAACAAAAGTTGACGGTGAGTCATGGTACTTGAAAAGATGATTATTATAAGAATCAAACGGTATTATAGATGTACTTACATAAAGGGCACCTCCAACTACTGAAAGATACCAAGGGGGTCTTTCTGCTCTAACCCGCATTGCAATTTGGCTATGTAACCAACGCGTATGTATTTTATTCTCTCTATAATCCGGAGCCTAAAATAGAGATTGTACCTTTTAAGACTTTCAATAGAAACATATGCACATACACGCAGATAAACATGCCTAAAAGGTGGTCAAAAGACGAATCTGCAGTTACCTTGGTTGTATCGCCTCATGAGTTCATCTCTAGTACCTTTGTTGTACCTTGGCTTCATGATTCAAAACTACATAAACCGATCTAATCAAGTATCTTCTGTACAAAAATGGTTGATGGTCAAGATTCAATATACCTAATCCAAAGGATGTTTGGATCTGCTTCAATTGATACTACAATAAAAATGATGAAAGTTACCATTCAATCTCATTCCGCCTCTTCATGAGAATCAACAACTGCAAGCGCATTAGAGCATGTTAGGCTCAATAATCTTTGGTATCTGACGCTCAAATTTATATAAAAATAATCAACTCATAAAGAATTTACTTGAACTTTGACGATTCTCATCAGGAGCCACCTCCCCATTTCTGAAGCAAACCATATTGCTCGAAATATGCATCTTGCATCAGGTGAACCCTGTATTTCCATTATCACCTGAAATATGAATGTTGCTGAGATAACGCTTACAAATACGTTATTGTCCCATATCCCATCTGTAACGTCTTTTTTCTCCATTTCTCTCGAGTTTACCTCATTAAATAGCTGCAAAGTATTACCATGTCGGTACACAAAAGTAATAATCTTAGTTTATCAAGGTAAAGATAAATATGAATAATATATACTATTTCAGAAACTGTGTTTTGACCTCATATTGACTAAATAGAAGTAGTTTACTTCACTGAAAAATCACATAATCTTTAAGTAAACAATTGATAATATCTTATTACCATTCCTACATAAGTTCCGATTAAAAGCGTATGCCTTCCTTGCATATCAACAAAGTATAAAGCACCAAAAGCACCTGTAAGTGATAAATGTGATAATAATTAGATACAATTGGATTCATAAATGTGTACTAATTGAGAATTTTGTACTAAAATCACATAGTTACCGCACAATTGGTAAGTCCAACATATAAACTTGCTAATGCACCATTTGTGATTCCAAATATTTGATAGTTTCACGGAAGGAATATCACAGAATTTACTTGCATCCATTATGCTGAATTTCACTGAAGAAGAGAAGTGGAGTTCATATGAGCAAAATCTATGATGACCAAAGAAAACTCACAATCAACTCATGCAAATTATCATGATTATGCGGAAAGGCTGTACTATACAAAATTGTGTTGAAGACTTGAGATTTATAACTTGGTATCATCAGTTCACCTTGCTGTTATCAAATGTTAATTTGAGCTTATTAAGTCACTTATTGAGCATAAGCCTAGGAAAAAAGAACCAAAATTAGACTAACACCCCGGAATATATAACAAAAATGTACTTTATGCAACTTCTTTGCTCGCTTGACTTGCACCTCTATGTAAATTGAAAGAACATATTAGTGTTAATAAAAAAAAAGTATAGCTTTAGTGTGCTTTTCAAATAATGGAAAAGATAATGTACTGGTTCTCTCATATATTTCTATTTAGGAAATTTTTTGCAGTTTTTATTATGTATAAAAATTATAAAACTGTTTTACATACATGCATAAAAATCTAAAGAATAATAACGTATTCCATAAACTACAAACAAAGCAAAACTAACTGCTAGGATTTTAGGTTACGAGGATTTACCTTCTCCATGAAAACCATTGGCGAACCTCGCACGGTTGGAGGTAGCTACTCGGTGATGGTGATGATGGCACAAGATCCTAAAAGCGATTCATGATACGGAGACATCAAGTCAACTTATTCGTGCATACAATCATGTACTTATGTATAATAAAGACCTTTTAACCGAAATACTACTTCGTTTACCTATAATCCCACTCTTCTGTTTAAAGTAGTATCTAAACACTGGTTGTCTCTCATTACATCGCCAAATTTCACTTCAAGACTGACCCAGTGCTTTCGAGAGCATGGTGTGCACATAGTTATTTCTTGTTTGACTCATAAGTTGTAGTGTTACGTTGAGTTTCTAGGTTTAGTTTGTAAGTTGAAATCCATAATAATTTTCAGTCGCTTGCAATATTTGTTCGGGGTTTACTCAGGAATATGCTAAATTGTATGATAGAAACTACATTTCTACCAATGTTGACATGCATTTTTTATACCAAGTTTCTGCAAATTCTGCATCTCAAGAACTGTCAGGTATCATCTACTTGTTCGGGGTTCTTACTCATCTACGACAAATAAATGTTAATAATGATGTTATTCCCTGAAACATAAAAGATGCTTGTCAGCGGTTTCGTCATATTATTGCGGGTTGTTTCGGAGACAAGAATGAGGATTTCTTCTCAAGAGGGAGGTATCTGGAAAGGTCACTATACAAAATTGTGTTGAAGACTTGAGATTTATGACTTGGTATCATCAATTCACCTTCTTTGTTATCAAATGTTAATTTGAGCTTATTAAGTCACTTATTGAGAATAAGCCTAGGAAAAAAGAACCAAACTTAGACTAACACCCCGGAATATAACAAAAATGTACTTTTCGCAGCTTGTTGCTCGTTTGACTTGCACCTCTATGTAAATTGAAAGAACATATTAGTGTTAATAAAAAAAAGTATATCTTTAGTGTGCTTTTCAAATAATGGAAAAGATAATGTACTGGTTCTCTCATATATCTCTATTTAGGAACATTTTTGTAGTTTTTATTATGTATAAAAATTATAAAACTGTTTTACATACATGCATAAAAATCTAAAGAATAATAACGTATTCCATAAACTACAAACAAAGCAAAACTAACTGCTAGGATTTTAGATTACGAGATTTACCTTCTCCATGAAAACCATTGGCGAACCTCACGCACGGTTGGAGGTAGCTCGGTGATGGTGATGATGGCACAAAGATCCGAAAAGCGATTACAAATACGGAGACACTGAACTCAACTTATTCGTGCATATAGTCATGTACTCATGTCTAATAAAGGCCTTTTAACCGAAATACTACTCTGTTTACCTATAATCTCACTCTTTTGTTTAAAGTAGTATCTAAACACTGGTTGTCTCTCATTACATCGCCAAATTTCACTTCAAGACTGACCCAAATCCCTATCATGGCTCTTATAAAGTGATAACGCTACACGCGTCGTTCGGGGTCAAGGAAACTTCCTTTTCTTCGAGCAAGTTTTATAACACCCTAGGCAGTGAACCTAATCGTTGTAGTGTAGTAATTAGGGTAAGCCACGGGTATTGATATCATTCTCTAGGGAATAGGAATGCTAGTAAGGAGTTACTACGCTAAGGTTAAGGTTGAGGAAGATTATTTTTATCTTTTATGTTTTATGAAATGGAAAGGTACGAATCTCGGTATTGGATTTGGGGGTTGGTATTTCTACCGATTACTCTACTATTATCTAATTATCTAAACTAAGGTTGTGGGAGTCTATGTCTAATTAATGTGTTCTCGTATGATAGTTTAAAGATGTGTTTACTTAGGTTGTATTACTCCTTAATTATATCCTATTGATGGTTGAGTTGTCACGTCTTATTCTTAATTGCGTTGTGTGTGCGAAGTTGTAGGGTATCGTTTCTCCTAAATCTTTGAACTTACCAAAGGGTCTCGTCTACAAACCCACTAGGGATGATAAACTCCTACTCTAAGGCGCTCTTTGGATGGTTTAGCCTACAACTACTCATGTAATTATATTCTAAGGTTCACAAAGATGAATCAAGCATTAAGTACACAACGAATGACCTATCGCATTACTAGATCATTAATCAACTAAGATAAGAAACAACCAATCAATATTCAATAATTAAGTTTCATACTTCCTAAGCAAACACACAAATAAATTAGCCGGACATGGAGAACATGCAAGCATACACACAAATAATCAAAGACATAATTGAATTAATGAAGTAAAGACTTATCTTGATGTAAGATAGGGTTTAAAACCCTAAAATATCGTACAAGACACCTTAGGTTCGGTTTTAGGTTTTCACCCAAAAGACTCTCCCACAAAGACGAAAAATTCGATTCTATATATAAGATTACATATGCGACGGCGTCACTTATGTTTCGTGGCGCCGTCGTGTCGCCGTCATTAGGGTTTCGTCTTGGCCACGTTAACCTTGCGACGCGTCCACTTTATGTCCGTGACGCCGTCCTCTTGACTTCGACGTCGTGCGGATTGCATCTAGGCCGTTTGAGTAGCGACGGCCTACTCTTTCACAACTAGACGTCGTCGGCGAAAATACGAGTTTCGAGTTCGAACCGTCACAAAAATCTTGGGACGGCGTCGCGAATCACCGACGCCGCGCTTCTCGATTTCAACAGCGTGAGTGTCTCGATTTTACTTTGACCATTTTCTTCATATATTCGCGCCTTTTCGTCCAAATAAGTGCCATTCCGACATTTTGCCTTCAAGAGACCTAAAAGTGAAAAGGAACGATATTAAGCAATAACGGATACAAAAGTGATCAAATAAGGACTAAAACGACCCCTCAAAATGGTACCTTTTAAAACCTTATCATAAAGTTATTGCTAAATGGCACACAAACAGTTTATGTACCTTAGACGTCCATGGACAGGTTCAAAGGCATGGACGACTTCTGCACCATGCACATATCCTAAAGCATGTCAAAGCACTGAAGCATATGAGAATCAAATTTAACCTACCAAACCACAAGTAAAGCACTCTTCAATATCAGGATGAACAGTTAAACAGAACATAATAGTTGCAGTAAAAAATACGGTGGTTAAGTATGTATATCTAATCTTATAGGTAATAATCACCCGAAGTTTTAGAAATTTCCAAATCTAAGTATTCCCAAATAAGAATATGAATTTTATGCATAAAACCATGCATGGATGCTACTTTGTGGTAGATGAACATCTGACATAAGCATATTAACTAAAAAACTACATGAAGGGTATTAAAACGAAGAGCATTACACATTAAAACCAACTTGAAACAATACCTGGTGGCCGAGACAGACACCCAAGATTGGAATGTCTCCGCACTCGTGCAGCAACGTAAGGCAGATCCTTGTTTAGTCAAAAGAAAATGTTTCAGTTTCTCCAACATCAAATTGTGAGAATGAAAACATGAGAATGTTATCCCAGTAAGGCCAAGTGTTAGAAGCATTGGGATAGAAAACATAAGTTAATTCCTATGTATACATTTTCAATTTTTTCAGCTTCATAGGAAGGTAATTTAGGTGTAATTATTTTTAATTGAATTGGAATATGATTTTTAATAATTAACAACAAACATACATTACAATAAAAACCTATGGTTTTTGAGGGTCTAATGATGTTGGTGTGTTGCAACCTGCACAAAAACACAATGAAAGTCATTAAAACCCTAAAATCATGGTAAGAGTTTTGATGATTACAATTTATGCATTAGAATAACAAAGCTTTAATAAAACAAAAACATGCCTTATCAAAGCTTCAAGAACAACAAAACAACTATTTTTTTATAACATGCAAAAAACATATTAACATCGATGTCGAGAGAATTTTGATGATTAGGGTTTTTTTTAGAAAAAATATACGTTAGGGTTTTTTTAATAATGATAAAATATATTGTATGGGATTATTATTGTAAAAGATTTGATAGTTATCTCATTAAGATGGCCAATATTTGGTTGCAGGGTTTCTAAGAATTTTATTTACTATATGATTCCAATAAAATTATAACCCTTTATAGATTATAATATGCAACATAATTATCAAAATAACTTGTTGTCTAAGTGGTAAACACACAAGTTATTTATCAAAACAACCAAGGTTCAATCCTTGCAAGGCACCTTTTTTATAAACAATTTTCAAAAATGTTTAATAAAAATCCGAAAATTACCAAAAAAAATTAATAAAAATCCGAAATTTAACAATTAATGCTTAGGTGGATAAAAATATTGCTTAGTTGGACAACAAATGCTTATGTGGCATGAAATTTGATTATTTGGCATTGAGTTGACATTAATGCCAAATGCCTCCTGTATATATATATATATATATATATATATATATATATATATATATATATATATATATATATATATATATATATATATATATATTTGAGAGAAAGTGAAACAAAGGCTTATAGTCATTTCGATCAGAACCTGCTTTTTAAAGAAAGAACAGAGCCATGCTTTATCTTATTTTTCACAACTCATGCTCGATTCTTAAAACAAATGTTTGTCACTAAACGACAAATGTTTCCTTCACAAGTATTTTTCCTTCTAAAAATTCTTCCGAAAATATTTGTTATCTAATTGAAAACTAATAAAAATAACTCGGTCTCAATTTTGAAAATCATCCGGACTTGACATTGGTCAAATCTCTATCTCTCAATCAACAACTTATGTCATTGATTGAGGGGAGAATGATTTCATTTCAATCAAAAGGTTATTTGTCATACAACCGGTTCGCACCACGGTTTATGTCATGTTTTCAAAAGATACTCAAGCATGTTTTGGAGTTTAAAGTCTCACTTTGATCCTTATCGGTTAAATGTTTTAATAAGCAAGTCACAATTCTTCTCAAAAGCTTTCAAAATCAATTTAAATCTCTGAGATCACAAATCTCAAATGATTTGAAAATTGTGATCGGGGAGAATTTGTTATTTAAATTGGATTTAAACCGATAATTCGATAAATGATTTTATAATGATTTACAAGCTCTCCTCCCACATGTGTCAAACGATTTCAAATTTTCCATGCACATGTTGATGGGGAGCATCTATTTCAAACCAAAAGGATTGAAACGTGATTGATTTGTTTCAATGTGCGGGTTTTCCTAATATGTGCAAAACACTTCCAAATCTCTATGCACATATTGAGGGGAGCAACTTTTGAAAACCACATTCTTTCCAAAATTATCCTTAACAAAGTATGAAAATGCCAATTTTGATCGGGAAAGTGATGTTGATATCTTTAGAAAATGGTCATCAAAGAAGTGAATCCTTCCGCTTGCCTCCGTGTGCCAAAACGATTTCAAATACATGATGCACATGTTGAGGGGAGCTCTTTCTAAAAATATCAAAAACAATTCGGTACAAAATGCTTTGATAATATATCACAAGTATCTGGATTGATTTTCAATTAGTTCCAATGGCGGATGAACAATACCAAATAGACCGACCAAATTTACTTTATGTATGGTGATATAAGGATGGTTAGGTTAGGTATTCGTTCACGATCCCGCCAGAGTCGAGGGATCTACCGAGGACAATCCACTAGATAGTGTAGAGTCCTTAGGTATGATGAAAAAGGAGAAAAGTGAGATATGGGAAGAGTGCGGATGAGATAGAGCTAGAACTGGAATAAACCCAACAAGGTTCTAGTTATGAAATCTCGGTAAGCTTGAAAGGGTTGAAGAATGAAAAGAATTGAATGAGAAAGGGTGAAAATAAATAGCCTCCAATTATTTAACCTTAGGGCGTAAGCGGGTTCAATACATATGCTCTTGGTTGTTACTAAGGTAACACCGGTATTGAAGACAAGACGTCATGGACCCAAAGGACGCTTTGCACTACAACTTCCCAAGCTACTCAAGTTTCTCTTAAGGGACTTATTTCATTCTCATGGGAACTGCATAATCTATCGACGTTCTCTTAGAGATTGTTGATATTGAAGAAGGAGACCCTCTCCTAGTCTCCGGCATAGGAACCAATTGTGCACAATTGAGTCTACGACCACGAGATCATCAAATAAATCTCATTAGGACATCATCAATGAAGACTCTCTTTCACACAATGTGGAAGAGAGATTATATCTTTAGAGTCCTACGATTATCCTTGTGGTATTGCTGTAACATCCGAGTGATATGCAAACATATTCACAATGAAGATGGAAAGCCTTCTAGATCCAACATCAAACAAGCTCTTGGTAGGTGGCATGTGAGATCTATCCAATAGATCAACCATGTGACAACCGAACAGAAACAATGGGGCGATTCAAACTTATGAATCAATCCTCGTTCAGTTATGGATTGACGGATACCTTTGAAAACCGGTCGTTGTGCTTAAAAATTCTTTTCTTTAGCACATCGACCGTATTAATATTTCAAATATAAAAGGTGTTTATGATTGATAATTGATTTTTCTCAAAACCCTCGTTGTATTGCAAAAACACTTTATTGAGCAAGACTCGATTGTTTTCAATTCTCTTTTCATCAATCAAGAAATCTCAAATTATTGGTTCACTCACTCCGTGTTGTCTTCTTTGAGACGCTCGATTGAGAACAAATAGAGCAAATATGAAACCCCGTCAAGGAGATTCTTCGAATTATACCGGTCACGAGCGATTTGTCTTGATCAACGGGGAACCGTGGGCGTGTACCTCAATTCAACGAAGTGATCAAAGACACTTTCGTGCACTTTATTGCTAATCGTTGTATGCGGTACACCCGACGTTCTGGTGATCGGATGGAGAGGTCAATCCATAGCCGCATGCTCACACAACACATTCATTTCTAAAGAAATCATGATAAGTGCATCAACGACTCTGACATTTTCACTCCATGCTTCTGCTACGCTGCTTCAAATATCTTGAACCAGTAAAAGCTTTCGCTACTTTGATGAAAAGATTTCATGATCCAGAATGTGAGCATGTCGGTCCAAAAGTCACAACTTTACATAATGTCAACACCGCAATGGAAGAGTAAGAGATTTATGGCCGCTGATGATCTCAATGCTGGCTCAAAACTCATTATCACGTGGATCATTTAAAGACCTCCACTTTGTTTAACCAAACATGCAAAAATGAAGAATCAATGACTACGGGCTACTGAGCTAGGAACATTAACAAGAATCCAAGAACAATCTTAATGTAATATCTGTTTGTATTCGATGTATTTTGAGGTGACCTCCATAGGGAGATTGTTAGATTTAGTAAATCCAGGTTATTAAATTTTCGGTCACCTCAAGTATATGTAATCGTTAGAAAGCTCGTAGTCGTAGTTATTTAATGTTAAGTAGTATTTAGTTAAGTAACACCGTGGAGGACGGACGGGTCTTTACCCACCGTATGCCTGATCCACACCGTAGGTGGCGTTTATGTAAGACTATAAATACCCTCTACCTCCCAAGGTAGAGGTTGAGCTCATAATAACACTTTTACTTTCTCTCACTAAGTTCCCAAACCTCTAACTATTTCTCTCTCTAAAAACCTTATATTATACGCCTATATGTGATCATGATTTGATGTGTTTGTGAAATCTAATATGTTATAATCCCTGAGCTTGAACTAGCCGGATCCCAAATGAGAGGAATCCGTGGGATCCGTGCAACAGAAGACAGCATAAGTTAGTAATGATCACTGTGGATGTTCCACAATCACTTTCCCTTCAAAGACTCACGAACAAAAACACAATTACTTTTCAAAGGAGCAATTTGATCATTTCTCTCAAGCATAACAATCACTTGTGTAAGTATAATCTTCACTACATTGTTAATTTAATTCCTTGATTTCTAGGATTACAATTTCTTCATTTTTAGAAGTTGGGTTCAAATGGGTTTGTCATAATTTGTTACCACATTGTTTTCTAAGATAATCCAAATCAAATAATTAACATTGTTAATACAAATTAAAATCATTTCTTGAATTCAATAAAAATGATTTGAGCAAAATTGTAATCAAACCCTCTAGGTTACAATTCACAATTAACACAACATTGTGGTTGTGTTGTTTAGGAACAATCATGCCAAGCAATCGACAACAAGACTATCAAGATACCGCTCATTACATACCAATGTATCATAGAAAAGATGGACTTAGTCCCGAAGATAGGAAAGCCTTCAAAATGCTCAAAAAGAGACTTTTTCACGAAGGTCGAGTAGTAGAACCATCATTTCTTGCTAACAACGACATTAGACAAGTTTTTGGATCCCTTGGCTTTGATTGTTTATTGGACATAAATGAACAAAATTGCCCTGTTTTTGTACTCGAGTTCTACAAGACAATGAGGATAGTTAGAAATGATGATGGGTCCATCTCGATTGTCTTCATCATAAACGAGCATGACTACACCCTTTCGCTTGTGGAGTTTGGAAGAATAATAGGGGTTCCATATCAAAGTGTTTGCATGTACTCTAATGAGTGGTCTTTGGAAGAGATACATACTATGGTTGATCATCATGAAATCTATCACATGTTAATCCCGAAAGCAACCACGGTGAGGGACACCGTTTTCATGCCAAGAGCATCCCCATCGAGGGTCACTAGGAATTCGAAAGTGATCTATAGGGATCCTTTCCAAATGGAGCTCTCCGAGATGTACGCATTGTATAGGAAATGGGAAAATGTGGTAAGGGAGAATGTGTTGTGCCTGGTAGGAAACAAGGATCACCCCAACGCATGTCTAAGTTTCATGATCTATTGCCTAGTGACCGAGACTCGCTTCAACCTTGTTTACTACATGATTAAGAGAATGGAGAGTGTAAGAAGCATGGATAAAATGGTGCTCCCGTATGCAATGCTCCTAACCCGTCTTGCTAAATTCATATTTGCATTAGATCCTTATCCGCAATCCTATGATCATAGCTTTTGCAACAAAGTTATGGTGTCATTGACCGAGATTAGAACTACAAGGTTTATGGTGGAAGGAAAAAGGCCCACCCACCCACGGATTCCTCGGATGAAAGGGAGAGGCAAAGAGAAGGTGAAGGTAGTAGCAACCCACTCAGAAATACCGATCTAGACCCCTTGGACTACATCAATCAATTGTCGGACGTTCCTAGTGCATCACCCGAATGGCAACAAACCAAGGGAATCTTCAAGTGCTTCGCCAACTTCTTGAAGAAAAAGAAGTAGAGATGGTGGGATAAAGAGTGGAGGAGGGGTGAAGACGGGAAGTGGTGGAGAAGTAAGGTAAGGTCATAGGACCTAAATTTGTGAAAAATAATTTCAAACAATGGGTTGTAACACTTAACAATACTTATGTAGAATAGGATGTAGTATGTAGGTCTTGCCATAACTTGACATTAAACAATCTTAACTTAGGAACGTGTAGAATGAGATTTTACGACTTCTTGAAAACATTCAAGTAGTCGTCGTCACTCAATTTTAGGAACTTTTAGTTCTCCCACATTTGCTATGCGTTATACTTGATATGTTCTTGCATTTAGTCCTTATAGAAACAACTAGGAGAAGCATTTGCTTAAGAGTGTAAAATTGCACATTTGCTAAAAGCCTTCTAATCTGCAGTAGGCGGATCCCCAGCGTTATAACTAGCCGGATCCCTCCCAGAAGGGAACCGTGGGATCCGTGACTACAGATAAGCAATACAGACTTTCTTACATCAAAAATAGCTCACTAGATCACCTCACACTAGTCAAACATAAGACATTAGAACCAACTAAGTCTTCCTCAAACATTTGAAAGCCTCACACTCATCCATAGCTTACCTAGGATCTATTTCAAAGTGTTTTTGATTTATCAATTCATCAAAACTCACCATATTTCCGCTCCAACGCTCACACTTCATTTCTCACATTTCATAACACTTAGTTTGATATATCCATCAACTTTAGCAAATTGATTTTAGTCATCATTAACTCAAAAATAAGCTTGAAACTAGTTTTTCATTTTCCTTTATTTTTTAAGATTTTATTAAATTTTTCTTCAGGCCTCATCTAACTTCTAGAACTAATTACCACCACTCTTCCATCTCAAATCAAATAATACTCTTCTCAAACACATAGTTAGACTATCTAAAGTCTATTTTTCTACCCAAAACCATCATTAAGCACCCTTACCTATTATGGTTGAGCATTTAAGACATCCACCTCTCATGACATCAAAATAAAGTCAAAACCTCGAGATACATAGGTACTAGACATTGCAAAAGCATAATCATTTCATCAAGAATTGCATCGACGGATGGATCCTCAGTTTATAACGAGCACGGATCCTCGTGTGAGGATCCGTGGGATCCGTGTCTGCAGAAAGCTTTAATCAGCTTCTCTCTTCAAAGTTAAGTCATTTTTTGGTTTTCTAACCATTTTTAGTTACCATTAATATCTCCCTAGAGCTGATCAAAATTCTAAGTGCATGCTTAATCCCCTTAGTGGCCAAGAATTTAATTCCCAAATTCAAAATTATCCTTTATAAACCAAACACTCTTAAGGTTAAATCATCACTCTCATCTAGCTCTCAAAAATCAGTAGTTAGAAGCTTATATTGCATCCTTACCATCACCATGACCAAAGCACTTAGCAACAACTCTTCAACTAAAGGCTCATCCAAAAGAAAGGATCACATGATTCATGAGACTTCATCCACCGAATCATCTCCCATAAGAAATAACAATGCTAGAATTACACCTCAACAAACCCATTCAACAATTGCGAAGAGAACCGCAAGAATTAGCATAAAACCTTTTGGGCTAGAAAAAGGGTCATCTAGTTCAAAACCAAACATGGCTAGCTCTAGCAAACCGTCTAAGCCCTCATTCCTAGAGCATAGATTACACTCATCCAATGAGCCTCTTCCTCACCCAAATCTCTATTCATTAGAGCATTCACCACCGAGAACATCCAACTCACCAACTTTCTCGTTAAATAGGGAACCACCTACAACACCAACTAGTCCATCATTGGAAACAAGGAACCACCAAGGACTTGATCATATGGAGGAATATCCATTACCACCACCCTCATTCTTAGTAGAACCTCACCCTACTTCTCTTAATGAAACCCCACCATCATTCATAGAGCCTCCTCAAAACATCCATTATCCTCCGGTTCCAAATCAAGACAATAATTGCTCTAATTGTCTAATCACCCAAGGACTTTTTCAAGAAGTACGAAATGAGTTGCATTTCATGTTTAATCATCTTCTTGAAAGATTGGACCAAATCAAAAAGTCTACTCATCCTTAGACTCAAGCACTTTGTTGCATTCTAGGCTTTAGTAACTTATCAATATTAGTATAAAATGTATGGCTAAATCATTCTCTTAGTTTTAGAGACTTGTTGATTATCTCTTTGTTTTATTGAATGATAACTTATTTGCCATATTTCTTTGAGTATATGTTCATTGGTTGTACACATATCTCACTTTCATATTTAGCATTGCTTGGTATATCACCTTTGCTGAATAATCTGTCACCAAACAGACGGATCCCTGGAAATTGCCTAGACGGATCCCACAAAGGAGGGAATGGTGGGATCCGTGGTACAGAAGAACAAAATTCTACTAACTTGAGTCTTATTTGCAGGAAATTATGCACTATACTCTTGTTTTCTAACCTTTATTTTGTAGATTTTCAAAATACACATGAAGAACTTGACACTCTAAGCTAGGGGGAGCTTTGTGTCAAACCATACATTGCAAAACCATTTGCAACTTAATCCTTATTTGGATTACACTTCATGACACCCCATTGCAAAGTTGCAATCTTCAAGGGGGAGCATTTTCGTCACAAGGACGAAACCATTTGCAATTTGTTAGCTTATTAGTTTTTATTTACTTGACGCCCTCACAAAGGGATGGACTCGTCAAGGGGGAGTTAAGAAGAGAACCTTTCCTGTTACTTGCTCTCTACTTTTTCTTTCTATTTTTCCCATGTTTTTCTTAAAACAATGTGTTATTTTCCTTTCGAAGCTCTTTTTGTTTCGACAAAAAGGGGGAGAAGAAAGTAAAAACTACAAATTCAAACGTTTATGAATTTTAGCTTTTTCTTAAAATAATTTAATGTTTTGTCATCAACAAAAAAGGGGAGATTGTTAATACAAATAAGCCGTAAAAACGTTTATTTATATTTTACGATCTTCTAATGTTTTGTCGATAACAAACGTAAAATCATTTTAACGAAACAAATAAAATACGTAAATAGTTTGAGCCAATAGTTTTCTAACACACTTACGTTTTCACATAAAACACTAAAACAAGCATAAGTGATTTTATGATTTAGTAATACATATGTACAACAACTAGTGTTTACATATTGAGCAAATATATACATAACTAGTATGTATTATAAATGGGTAAAAACTACAACCCATGGAACATATCCATAACCCATGGTATTGACCCATACCCATTTGACTAGGTGCATTGCACTCATAAGATACATTGTATCTAATAAAAGAACCATGGATCAACCCATAACCCATGACCAATGACCCATAACCAAAATACCCATGGGCAAAGAGGAGCGTCCCTCGGATCCCTAGTTTTATACTAGACGGATCCCTTAAGGGAGGGATCCGGGGAACAGTAAGCATTTCTCCTCTATAAATAGAGAGCCATTTCTTCCTTTTGGCTTGCCACTCTCACACATACTTTTCCCAAGTATTGTAACTCTCTAACCACTGATCCTAAGGGATCTTTCTATGTAGTTTGTATTCTGTTTTTGTGTGATTCTCTAGGTTCCTCTTAAAGGCGAGATCACCACTTCTTGAAGTCGAGCAAGCTCAAGTCCATGAGTTGCCATGCTTCGTCATCATCAAGACTACTGAGGTTCTCTTGTTGATAGTTCTTTCTTTCCCCGTAGATGTGTTGTGTTGAAGGCATTAGTGAAGGATGCCGAAAGAGTCAAGACGAAAGCATTAGTGAAAGGTGCTTAACGTCCGTGTCGAAAGCATTAGTGAAGAATGCTAAAGGTGTCAAGACGAAGGCATTAGTGAAAGGTGCCAAGCGTTGTATCAAGGGCATTAGTGAAGAATGCCTTGAAATCAAATCAAGTGGCATTAGTGAAGAATGTCAAGGTCGTATAATCGATGAGGTGCATCGTTATACATATAGGTGATAGTTTATTTCCAAGGATGTTGATATCCTTGATGGTGTTGTAATAAGGAGTTGGTCTCCTTTGGGATTAAGTGTTGTGTAGTGTTGGGTAGTAGTTCCTCCATTGTAATGGAACCCGCGATGATCAGCCTAGTACCGGATAAAGGGTAGGCGACGTTGTGGTAGGTGTGGTTCACCTTGGTGTGAAAGAACCCGTGGTTAGCCTAGTACCGAAAAAGAGTAGGCGACGTTGTGAAGGTTTCTCCGCCATAAGGAGTTGGTGTCGTGTAGTGATTACGAACTCAGTAGGTGACACGGGAGTGGAGTAGGGCAAGGAAGGTGTCCTTGTAGCCGAACCACTATAAATACCCGTGTCGTGGTTATGTGCTTCTTACTCTTTATCTTTCATTACACTTTTATATATCTATCTATCAACGTCCAACATACACATCTAAGTAGATTGACATAAGTCGATCTAAATATTTTAAAAGGAAGTTTTAAATTGGTAAAACTATTCAACCCCCCTTCTAGTTTTCCACATAGTTGGTAAAGAAAAATGTAGATTGTAAGTTCGCGGTACTTTCAGGCTTAGGATGTTTCCTTGTTTTCAGTAATAGACAAGTATAAAAGCATTATGAGGATATGCAACAAAGAATAGTTGCGTAATAAATGTATTTTTTGTTTGTCAGTAGTTTCGCTGGTTCCGTTGTTATTAACATCGATTGGGTCAAATGGGTATTTTCGGTGGTCAAAGAGGTCGACCAACCCGCAAACATCGAAACAACTAATGCTTTAAACATAAAAACCGGACTAGATTATTGAAATGTCGATCTGTGCTTAGATAAAACTACAGGATGTTTAATGCATGCCTTTAGTATGCTTTAGTGGCCAATTGGTGTGCTCAACCTGCTTTCATTCCTCGATGATTATTTTTAATCTTCACCTATTTGATCCGTTTAGAAGGTTTGGTTGCGTTACAAATCATAATTGGGTACCTTTTTAAGTGGGTTTAAAGAGGGTCGACCAACCCATAAACATGATTGTTTGGTTTTTCTTAAATTTTCATAATAATTAATGTTTAATTTCACTACTTGATGAATACCCGCCATATGCGACAAAGGTATAACGGCATATAATTATACATGCGAACTTGTGGTTTTGGCGACCCTTAATGCAACACTTACGGGTTCAATTTGTAGTCGCTATAGAAAAAAGTTTATGAGTTATAAACAAAAAATGATAAAAGTTTGAGGATTTGATGATTAAACAATATTTAAAAGTTTGAGGATTTTGAATTTTGTTATCATTTTTTTATTTTTCAAGTTTCAAGATTCCACGTTTCAAGACTTCATGTTTCAAGATTTTACGTTTCAAGATTTCACGTTTCAAGATTTCAAGATTCAAGAAAAGTCATCCACCCTTATATATGTTAGGAAATTTGGATCACAGTAATCTGAGAGTCATGTAAACACTTTCAGATTGAAGTATTTCGGTGGTTCTACCGAAATCTTAAATCGGATAAAACTCAGATTTAGAATCGTGAATCTGTTTTTGTATGTTATGAAACTTAACCAAAAGATGATTATAAGACCAATAAAACCACCAAACGGTTGTAACCGCCATAGCAATTATATTAACCGTCAATCAGCTCGACCCACGTGGTGCCGCCTGGACCTACCTGCTACAGGCCGCGCCCGGACCACTATTCGGGGCCGCCCCAAATGATAATCATAATAACGTCATACAAGTGTGCACTGCACAACCCCGACTTGTTGAACATTTATCACAATTACCCATTGGTCAACTAAATCAATCCATTACACTTAAATAATATCGGTGATGCAAAATCACCAACAATACTCCCCCATTTAAGTGTAATCTTGATTAACTTAAAACAAACTCATAACAAACAACAAACTTATGCATAAATGAAATGTCGAGACGATTGAATTTCACATTAGTACATTAGCATTCCAAATATTCGAATATAAGAGTGTCACTAAGGATTGAACTCCTTCTATTCATAGTGAATACATGAAGATAATATACACAATAGTTTACACATTCACATGTTCTACTTGACACTATTTTTTACTAGCTTGTGTCCTGTCCTTCAATAAGCATATCAAAGCCAAGTCCTAAGCTTCTTGAAGCAGCTAAACTTCATGCTTATATAGGTGGTTCTTTACTCTTGCACCTGCGCTTGCAATTTGTCAAAAAACCATTAAGAAATATAATTTCAACCTCCTTTATCTTGCAGTTCTGAACACATACCGTGGGATGATGTAATTATGTGTTCCAATCCAAAGATATCAAGCTTTCCACATTGAATTCAGCATTTAACATTACGTTAGATGGGAATTGGGTATCTTGATACACTGATTTAATTAGGTGGACTTTAAACCCATCTCAATAGCCGCCTTGCGTACGAGATCTCTTGCTAACCCTTTGGTTAAATGGTCGGCTAGATTCAGTTGAGTTCTTACAAACTCCACAGATATCACACCATTCATGATAAGCTCACGAATCATGCTATGTCTAACACCTAAGTGTCTAGACTTTCCATTGTACACTTGACTATAAGCCCTAGCCAAGGTAGTAGCACTATCACATCTGATAGAAATGGTAGATATCGGTTTAGGCCACAAAGTAATTTCATAAACTAAATTCCTCAGCCACTGAGCTTCATTACCAGCTGCAGCTAAAGCAACAAATTCAGACTCCATAGTTGAGTTTGTAATACAAGTCTGCTTTTTGAAGCCCAAGAAATAGCACCTCCTCGAAGGAATACCCAACCACTCGTAGATGAGTGATCCTCCAAGTTATTAATCCAATCGGCATCGAATAACCTTCTAAAATGTAAGGATAACCACTATAAGTCAAACCATAATACATGGTTCCTTTCAAATCTTGAAATACTCGACCCAGAGCTTGCCAATGTAGAGCACTAGGATTGCTAGTGTACCTACTAAGCTTTCCTACAACAAAAACTATATCTGGTCTAGTGCTAATCATGGCATACATAAGACATCCAATAGCTCTAGAGTATTCCAGCTGAGACACCGGATTTCCTTTGTTAGGTCGAAACTCACAATCGGATCTACAGACGTATAAACAGGAGAACAATTAGAAAAGTTAAACTTTGTCAGTATCTTCTCAATATAGTATGATTGAGAAATAGAGATACCATTGTTTCCTCTTTTGAATCTAATACCAAGAATCACCTCAGCCTCCCCCAGATCTTTCATATCAAAATTAGATGACAAGAACTCCTTTGTCTTATCAACTTGATCTTGGTTAGTACCAAAGATCAACATGTCATCCACATATAAGCAAATTATGACTCCTTTACCAGAAGCATCAAATTTGCTATACACACACTTGTCAGCTTGGTTTAAAGAAAAACCATTAGACAAGACCACATCATCAAACTTTTGATGCCATTGTTTTGGTGCTTGTTTCAGACCATACAATGATTTCTTCAATTTACAACCTTGTTTTCATGTCCAGGCATCACAAACCCTTCAGTTGTTTCATGTAAATTTCATCATCAAATCACCATTTAAGAATGTAGTTTTCACATCCATTTGGTGAATAACTAGATCATGTATAGTCGCAAGAGCTAACAACAATCTAATAGTGGAAATTCTAGCAGGAGCATAAGTATCAAAGAAGTCAATTCCCTCCTTTTGTCTAAAGCCTTGGATAACCAATCTGGATTTATATTTGTCTATGCTTCCATCCACTTTCATCTTCCTTTTAAGGATCCATTTACTTCCTAATTCTTTGCATCCAGGAGGCAAATCAGTGACTTCCCAAGTATCATTCTGCATGATGGAATCAATCTCACTTTGAATTGCTTCTTTCCAGAAAGCAACATCCCTAGAAGCCATTGCTTCACTCAAAGTCCTTGGATCCTCCTCAATAATGAGGCAATATTCACGTTGAGATAAAGTCGTATCTCTTGTTCCTTCAACTAAATAAAGTTGAAAATCATACCCAAAAGACTTAGCTTTTCTTGTCCTAGTGATTTTCCTAGGAACAGATGGACCAGGTACATCATTAGTACCTTCAACATCATCTTCAAATATCTTACTCGAAGATGGCTGAATCATACCTCTTGGTCTTGGTATAGATGTAAACCGTTCTTCATCAAATATTGCATCTCTTGACTCTATTATAGAGTTCACCGACACATAATCATTAGGTTCTATAACATAAAACCTATAACACTTGGAATGCTCAAGATACCCAATGAAGATACAATCTATACCTTTCACCCATTTTTCATTTTGGGTTCGATTAATCTTACAACCGCTCTACAGCCCCAAACCCTCAAATAAGTCAAATTTGGTACCTTCTTGGTCCAAATTTCATAAGGTGTTTATTTACTGTTTTGTTTGGAGTTCTATTTAGAATATACCAGGCTGTCAACATAGCCTCACCCAAAACCCTTCACTTAGTCCAGAATAGGATAACATGGAATTCACCATTTCCTTTAAAGTCCTATTCTTCCTTTCACCACACCATTCTCACAGTGGCGTAAGGAGTCAGTGGTTTGATGTATTATTCGGTCGATTGAAAATAAACCGGATCATAATACTCACCACCTCTATCAGTACGAAAAACTTTTATCAACTCTTGCCTTTGAAGTTCTACTTCTTGTTTATAAATTTTAAATTTATCTAGAGCTTCATGTTTAGCATGCAGTAGATAGACATAACAATATCTAGATGCATCATCAATAAAAGTAATGACATACTTGTTATGTCCTAGTGAAGGATTGGCATGAAAATCACATAAATCACTATGTATGAGATCTAATACTTTGCTTTCCCGATTAACACACTTAAAAGGATGTCTAGTGATCTTTGTTAACATACAAGTCTTGCAACTTTCTGGTTTCATATCAAAAGCAGGTATTAAACTCATTCTAGAAATATCTTTCATTCTCTTATAATGAACATGTCCTAGTCTAGCATGCCATAATTCATATTTGCTTAAACTATTGCTATGACTAGAAGTAACCATACAAGCAGAATCATTAAACAAAGGATAATTCAAATTTAATCTAATCATTCCATTACAAACATAACCAAATCCAACAACTAAACCATGTCTTGACAAGATATACTTGTCACTTTCCAACACTTGTTTGTAGCCAAACTTATTCAACATAATTTCAGAAACAAGATTCTTTCGAATCCCGGGTACATACAATACATTATCTAAACATAAAGTTTTTCCAGAAGTGAAAGTTAATAAAACACGCCCTATTCCTTTGGTTGGTTCGGTTGCAACGTTTCCCATCTTTACACATGAGCCATCTTCAATCAGATTACATACTTGAAACCAATGAAGATCCTTGCAAACATGACTTGTTGCACCCGAATCAACCGACCAAGCAACTTCATCATCCTGTACATAAAATGCATCAGAAATTACAGAAACATAATGTAAAACATTATCAAAATTCTGTACAAAATCAGAATTATAACCTTGTTGCTTATCAGGATCCTTAGACCCACTTGGACCAGCGCCATTATTGCCCTTTTTAGAGCAACAATCCTTCTTCATATGACCAGGCTTGTTACATTTCCAACAAATCAAAGTACCCTTTTTGTTGGCAAATTTATCATCACCACCTTTGAACTTTCTTTTGTTCTTGTTGTTGTTAAAATTGTTGTTAGAATTTTTGACTCCATCTCCTTCAACCATGTTAACAGAAGAAGATCCAATTTGGTTCTTTCCTTTAGGATTATTATCAAGTTCCTGATTTCGTAATCCTTCCTCAATTCGTAGATGACTACCGAGTTGAACCGAATTTAACTCTTCCTTTTTATGTTTCAAACCATGTTTGAATTCTCTCCAGGATGGAGGCAGTTTATCAATGATAACTGCAACTGAGATGGCTTCATCCATCATCAAATTATGTTGGGTATACTGTCCCAGAATCCTTAACATCTCATGATTTTGTTCCATGACAGGCCTGGTATCAACCATCTTGTAATTCATAAAATTACTGACAAGAAACTTCTTTGCGTAAGCATCTTCCGCCATGTATTTGGATTCTAGGGACTCCCGCGGTGCCTTTGCAGATTCGTTTTTGATAGATGTCAAATAAGGAATCAGACATACCCTTCGAATGTGACCACAACATATGTAGTCGTCGTTCTCCCACTTCATCCTCTTCCTGGTCGTATCCAAAGTTTCATTCTCATCCCATTCCGGACTGGGTGTACTCAGAACGTACATAACTTTCAGGGTGGTAAGAAGAAAGTGCATCTTTTTTTGCCAGCGATGAAAGTCTTGCCCTTCAAACTTTGCCAACTTATCGAACTTGCTCGTCATGTCCTTCACAGATTGTCCGTTCGTCATGATCACAGAATACTTCAATCTTTGTTAGGAAATTTGGATCACAGTAATCTGAGAGTCGTGTAAACACTTTCAGATTAAAGTATTTTGGTGGTTCTACCGAAATCTTAAATCGGATAAAACTCAGATTTAGAATCATGAATCTGTTTTGTATGTTATGAAACTGAACCAAAAGATGATTATATGACCAATAAAACCACCAACGGTTGTGAAATAGCCGCCATAGCGCTTATATTAACCGTCAATCAAATCGACCCAAGCTGGCTGGCGGTGCCGCCTTGGACCACTACCATGGGCTCGCCCGGACCTCCGTCATTCGGGCTTCACCGAATGACAATCATAATAACGTCATACAAGTGTGCACTCCAGACAACCCCGACTTGTTGAACATTTATCACAATTACCCATTGGTCAACTAAGTCAATCCATTACACTTAAATAATATCGGTGATGCAAAATCACCAACAATATATAGAAGACATAGAGATTAAGCAGACACGCTATTAAAATGAAAATATTATATTAGTTGTGATAAAACGATGCACTTGAGGTTTAATGCATTTTTAGTATGCATTACGTGGTGTTGGAAATGTATATATTTATAAATACGTGAATGTCCGGATTCGAACTCGTGACCACGGGATTGCACACATTAGCGAATGAGAATTATAGTTAAATAATTAATGTTAATGTTTACGATTAATTATTGCACATAAAGTCCGTCTAACGATCGTTAAGTATTTAACGGAAATGACTAACGACCGTTAAATGTTAAATGGGAGAATATATGGTGAATATCTTGAAAATGGAAAAGATTTCGAATCCTCTTTTCTTCTCTTAGGGTGGCCGGCCAAGGGAGGCTTCTCCAAGCCCAAACCCTAACTTGTTCCCAAAGATATTTGATCACTATATATACAGAGGCTAGGGTTTAGGGTTTCTCATAACTTTGTGCATTGAATTAACCCTAGATCTTGCCTCTCTTCTCTTTGCTTAACTTCGCCGAACCCTCCTCCAAGGGTGTTTTGGTTTTGTTTTTCATAAAACAAGGACTTGTGTTAGATCTAGCAATCGCTTGATTCGTTGGTTAATTCGTGTGTACAAAAGCGTGGTAGTAAGACACTATTCTTACACCTAATTGGTTTGAGTTGTAAAGCGGTGAGGACAACTCTTTAAACCACTTCTTCTATTTTGTTCAAGAGATCGACATTTGCAAGAGGTATGTTACGCATTTTTCGGTTAATTATTTATTTGTTATGATCTTAAGTCTTCCGTTGTGTACTCTGTGGTGTCTACATGTTTTATTGTATTCATGTATCTTAAACTCAACGGTGGCATCACGAGCCTTGTATAACAAGTAATTAATTCTTGAAACACATAAATAAAATAAACATGATTGTGTTATTATTTGTATGCATAGATCTAGGGTTGCAAAACCTAAACCCTAATTTTTTTTTTTTGGGCGTTTTTGGTGCCCTAATTAGGGTTTTGTAAACTTCTGTTTTAATTGGATTAGAAACCCTAGGTTGCATGCAATTTTATGTGTATTGCGTAACTCTGTTTAATTGCATTAATTGTTAAGTGTAATTTATATCCATGATAAATACATGCATGTTTTATCATGGATCTGCTTTTATTGTATGTTTACTTGGTTAAGTGATATACACTAATTTTTGATAGATCTAAAATTGGGGAAGACCTCAATCATTATTATTTAATCAATTATGTGCTATGTGGTATGTGTTTAATTTTGACTTACGCAATCGATGAATCGATGCATGTGGCTCACCTTGTACTTTATGTCAAACGGGTGAAAGTCTTAATTAAACATATACATGTTGACAGATCTAGAATTGATTATTAATAGGATTTATCAAAAGGTTTGCATGTGGCTATTTGATATGCATGACTTATTATTATGTTATGCATTCATTGTTTATTTGTTTATTTTTAAATACTTGCTTGTTTGTTATGTGTAACAAGGGTATTTTATAAGAAAAATAAACTGACCTAAACAATGGTGAAACATGTAATTTTAAGCATAGTAATCATAATCGTTTAATTGATTGATTTTTTGCACAAAATAGTTAGAACGGCTCACCCATTAATGACAAACTGTGTGATGGGTACAAGGAAGGTACGCATTAAATTGTGACCTTAAAGAAGAGGGTTTTTAATATGCTTCGCGCTGACCTGATTCTCCGCTCGTTTGTGCGTCTTAATGGAGCTACCAAGTATTCCTATGAATGTGCATAAAATCTTAAGGGTGAATTGACCTAAATTCTACGCGCCACTTTTGTGGTAATTATCCGAATAACTTGGGTCTTATGACTCATGCAGCAGTAGGATATAGTGGTAATTAAAGGTAATTCTTTAATTGGTTTACCAATACCTCGATTAAAGTTTGATGATGAAAAGCTTAAACATTAAAACAAGGATATAAATGTTTTAATAAAACCTTATGCTACGAAGATGAATGCATGACATCTTTGTACATATTTGATTTGACATCAAAATTATTACCCTTAATTTAAGTTGTATGCCATCCAATGAAACGGAAACACCTGAGATTACCTTTTATTTGCGTGAGAACGTGATTTAGATCGTAATCAAAGGGTAAAATATCCACGTGGCGTGAGAACGGGCATGGATGATTTTGCGGTTTCTTAAGTTGGACAACTTAATTGAGCTTTGTAGTGAGCCGACAACTCAAGGCATAAGATGGGGATAAAACATGTTTACATGGCAATTGAAATTGGCTAAATGTAAATCCCATAAATCTAGGAATTGCAATTTGAAAATTGGCAATTGAGGTTCGACTCGTACCATTTTGAATAATTTCATTACTAGCGGATCAACCGATGTGATGAAACTATGTCAATTGGATCCTAGTTTTCAATGAAAATTAAATGGTTATATGTTTATGAACCATGGGTATTTAATTTTCTTGAAAAGGTTAATTATCGAAAATACTAAAATTGAATTTTGTAATTCTTTTGAATGTATAAATGCAACATTTAACCGTAAACGTGGTTTAGTCTTTGATTAGTAAATTGATCCATTCTGCTTTCAAACAAATGTTTGATCGAGAATAATTTACCGAAAAGACAAACAAAGTCTCTTTTCCATGGGAGAAGCATGAGACTCAATCCTATTCCTTTTCATGAATGAGAAAGGTATAATAGGAACATTTGAATTGTCTAAATTCTAATATAACTCATAGCAATGAATTGCACATCTTATTTTCCATAAATATTTCATTACCCTCATTTGGTGAATGAATCATTTTGTAACAAACATGAATGTTGGTTAATTGGAAAACATGTATGTGAGTTACTAAATTAGAAGCTAGACTAATTACCGCGAAAATTGGTAAAAGGCAAACTAGCATATTTTATCTAGTTGTTTTGCTTTAGCCTTTAAAGGTGCTACTTACCAGTATGGGGATGGTAGGCCTGTTAAGGAAGAAATTGCATACCCAATTTTTCAAGTTAATAACATTGATAGATAACCTATCATTCATAAAGTAGAATACACCTTTTAGTACCTTAGTAATGATTACGTATGGTTCTTAAAGGTGTAGGAAAGTTAAAAGCAAGCAAGTTGTTTTCACTGGTTATGAAACATTTAAAATGTTGTCAAATTCAGTGGGAGCATTGTGTTGCATTACTGAATAAGAAGTTGTTGAAATGATTTCTAATTCAGTGGGAGCTACAAGCCTTATTTGCTGTGTAGTAATCTAAATTATCTCTTGAATATCATGTAGATAATTACTTTCCAATTATAGGCACTTATATTTTTAAGGATTGTCATGTACGTTTCCTTACTAAACAATATAGTCCTACATCTACTTGTTATATCTATGACACAAATCATATTAATCAAATGAACGTGTATCGTGTTGTTTATCTGCTACATGATGTTGTTCCATGCACAAGTGGGAGAAATCTTTATTGTGTGCAAGGTACAACACGTATAAATATGATTTAAATGGATTCTCTTGACCGCAAGGTAAGAGAGTAACGTTCCAATAGGAATTATACATTTAAATGTGTATGATTGCCCCATTAAGAACATGTGTCGAGATGATAACAAAGACTACTTTAAATATTTATGTAATTTAATATTTAAGAAACACTTGTAGTTACAATTTATGTTACGTGAGAACGTGAACTAGATTGTAGCTCAAGGTAAAATATCCACGTGTCGTGAGAACGAGCATGGATGATTTTGCAGTTTCTTACGTTGAACATTTCATGGAATGACATAATTAAATGAAGTAATCTAATACTACTTTGATTTTAAGTATTCGTTGAATGACTTAAATATATGTAGTAAATATTAACTTGAAATATTAATTGAAACCTGAGGTGGTGTTCATAATTACTTTAATTATAAATGTTTATGATTTTGTAAAGTCACAAACATGAAGTCTTTTAATACAAGACTTACAATATAAAGTAAGACGTTAACTTGCTATGTTTTAAGACATATGCATGAAGTCAATGAGTTGATCAATGACTTATAACGTATAGTGGGATTATAAGCGATATGTCTTTTGACTTGGTCAAGAATACTTGTGTTATAATACATGCAATTGACTTGGTAATTCTATTGTACCATTAAGTTTTACTTTGTTGGTAAATAGGATAAGCCAAAGGTAGATGGTTATCTTAAATATTGTTAGATTATCTTACAATATTAATTCTAATGAAATACCATAGTTTTATGGTATGTTCGATTAGAAGAATCAAAATTTATTGGCATTGTTTGATTCAAGATAACTATAGTTTCTTCCAAAAGTTATCAAGGTTAGTAGATTGAGTATAGATTGAATATACTCAATAAGACTCCAACCTAGAAGATTAATAAGACACCATTTTTATGGAAAGTGATGAATCACATTAAGTCTTATAATGAAGTTCTGAATTTGTTAAACTACTTGTAAAGTGGGTTGTAACAAACCAATGTCAGGAACTGTAAATGTTTTTTGTAATATCCCAAAAGAGAACAATGTATTGTTGCTCTACTTGCTAAACTATTTAAAGGTAATCTTTAAATTGTTAAAGGCAAGTGGGAGTTTTGTTTAGATCTTGAAAGATTAAATTACAAAATACATAATCTTCTAAAATACACTAGCAAATATCATGATGAGGTTAAACATGTAAATGATAGACCTCAATATGATGGAATTGTCATTCATAGATCCGTAAGGATATCTCGATATTTAATATCTTTGAGGATTATGAGTTACTGGATCATGGTAAGCTCGTTAATCATGATGATGAATTTACCAAATGTTGAATTGTGGTAAATCAATCATACTATGAATGTTGAGATGCTGTCCATAAAGATAATCAACTTTAGATACTTGGTTTATCTTAATAATGAAAATGAGTTTCTTCAAAGGATGGAAACCCTAGTGGTTTAAATCTTTGTGTAGAAATCATATGGACAATATTGTACACATATTTAATGCATGTCTAGTGATAATAATATTAATCATATTTAAGCAATTAACTATGATTGAATATTCTTTCTAGATACATTAAATAGAAGTATAAAGATTATAATTGTCATACTTAGTTTCATTGATATGAAATTTTGACAATGAATATCAAAACTCTTTGTTGTGGAATTACTTTTGCGAGGACGATAAGTAATACAAAGTAGTTTTATGAATTCAAATAATCTTTGAATATGTACAAACTGCAAGAATCCATGAATGGATATATGCATGCATCTATGAGATGATTCTTATGTTTAATATTAAATCCATGTTTGATTTAAAAATTAAAATAAGATAGCTCATAAGTATTCCTGAAAGCTAGTGGGAGTATTATTTCCTTAAATCTTATATGTTGTATGGGCAACTACATTCCACCTAAATTAAGTTTTAATTGGGAATGAAACTTCGTTTGTAAGATTTGGAAATAAGACATACAACCTTGGAATATATGTTTATTACTATAAACATATGCGGTAAATAAATGAGTCTAAAAGAACATGATGGATACATATCTTTGACAAGATAGAATATGAATGAGATCTTAAAGTCTAACTTGAAGATTCATCATGTACATCATGTTGTGTATAAGATTGTTGTATCATGCTTGATTACAAGATGATTTGACAACATTGAAAGTTGTTAGTGTAATAAATATTTTAAAAGGAAATATGTTTGGATTTAGAATCACATTTCACGATGCGGAGATGCTCCTAGATTCTATGGATGAAAATATGGCAATTGTTTCATAATTGTCATTGCCAACAAACTTGAGTTTTGGTAGGCACCAACATTACACTATAACTGTTCAAAGTTTACGGATGTTTAAAGAGCATATTGTTGTACACAATGATGCTAGTATAATTGAGATGACACTCAATTCTAGTCATGGTATCGTTGGTGATGACCATGTTGACTAGTTATGCTCAACTAAGAGCATAGTTGCATTATACATTAAATAATAAAGAATACTTTAAACTTTAAAGTTTTGAAAGATGTTTGTCATAAAAGGTGGTTCAGGTTGTCACGCACCTTATGGAATGTTATGACAATATCAAGATATGTGTAAACACATACAAGAAATTCACTTATTGAATTCTTGAAATAAGTATTCTCAAAATTCCTATATAGATCAAAGTTAATTGAAATTATGCCTTGTCAACAAGTATGATTCTCATGACTTGTGGCAAAATTCATTAACTAGTATTATCATGCATTGATCTATTTAGTATTTGGATAAAGGATGTTAAACAATTATTATTTATAATGAATTAAAGTACGGTATCGTTTAATTTCATTTATAATATTGTGTCCTGTATTTGCATGTTTAAATCCTTGAATAACTTAAGTTATTCTAAATAGTCCGTTGTCAATCAATAACATGGGAATGATATTGAATTAAGACAAATCTGAGTATTAGTTAGAATATACTTGAAAGTATATTGATGCGTAGCATGACTAATTTCAGATGATATTCAATGAATTGAGTATAGGACTTATCCCACCCACATGATGATACTTTATGGATCTTAGTCATTAAGTACATCATGAATATTTATCCTCTGACTTGAGATACCAGAGAACTGTCATGGATGTAGTGCATTTCTGTGAAGCAATCTAACGCTATCGTGGCGGTAGTTATAAGGGTTGTTTTCGAAGTGTTGCGAAATTTATGAATTACGCTCGTAGTCAAAATGGGATTTGTTTCCTTCAAATTTATTTTGAAGTATAATCTTCTTGGGCCCTCGTAGGGTTGTCAAGATGTTTGCATGGCCATGCCCAAGGTCTTCGGAATATGTTCGGAAGAATTGGTAATCTTGATCAATCACATAAAGCGAGAAACAGAATAGTTAATTAAGAAATGAGTGAGATCCATATTCTTATTAACATGGTATTAGAAACAAAAGGATGAATATGATGATGAATCATCGAAACTTGGTTTTTCTCCAGAAAACCATACACGAGTTGTACCAGGGGCATTGGCGTGTTGCTAGACGCTAACCAATGTCATTTAACGTTTTGTAAACATATCCAAGTGGGAGCTGTTGGAAATGTATATATTTATAAATACGTGAATGTCCGGATTCGAACTCGTGACCACGGGATTGCACACATTAGCGAATGAGAATTATAGTTAAATAATTAATGTTAATGTTTACGATTAATTATTGCACATAAAGTCCGTCTAACGATCGTTAAGTATTTAACGGAAATGACTAACGACCGTTAAATGTTAAATGGGAGAATATATGGTGAATATCTTGAAAATGGAAAAGATTTCGAATCCTCTTTTCTTCTCTTAGGGTGGCCGGCCAAGGAGGCTTCTCCAAGCCCAAACCCTAACTTGTTCCCAAAGATATTTGATCACTATATATCTGAGAGGCTAGGGTTTAGGGTTTCTCATAACTTTGTGCATTGAATTAACCCTAGATCTTGCCTCTCCTTCCTCTTGCTTATCGGCGAACCCTCCTCCAGGGTGTTTTGGTTTTGTTTTTCATAAAACAAGGACTTGTGTTAGATCTAGCAATCGCTTGATTCGTTGGTTAATTCGTGTGTACAAAGCGTGGTAGTAAGACACTATTCTTACACCTAATTGGTTTGAGTTGTAAAGCGGTGAGGACAACTCTTTAAACCACTTCTTCACATTTGTTCAAGAGATCGACATTTGCAAGAGGTATGTTACGCATTTAATTCGATTAATTATTTATTTGTTATGATCTTAAGTCTTCCGTGTGTACTGTGGTGTCTACATGGTTTTATTGTTATTCATGTATCTTAAACTCAACATAACTTGGAATTTGGTTTGTCATTAGTACCTGCATACGTGTGGCGTCAGTGTTGGAGGGAAATCTTTTGGCTGAAATAAAAATTCACCATCAAATTCCATCTGGTTTCCAAGCTTCACAGTGGCTTTTAACTTTCTCAGTGGTGCTTGCTCCAACTGTTAGAACCAATGGGGCCAAATTTGTAGCAGTTCTGTTTATCGGACATGCGTTCCCTGTTGCATAGCTAAAAAAATTTCCTTTTTGTAATGCAGCAAACGAGGCTACTGCAATGTTTTCCTGGAAAAAAGCGGCGCGTTATGATCTATCCCAAGAGATATTGAAATCACGTCAAATCCATGCAGCATCGAGCCCAGCTAGTATGTCACTATCTGGGCAGTCAGAACCGACACATACTTTGTAAATTGCCAAGCGACCATAGGGTGCCATCCCGACTGCTGTACCTGCAGCAGCACCGCCAAGCAACATGCATCCTTCATAAACACTCCAGCTGCAGTGCTTGCAGTATGTGTCCCATGTCCGAAATTATTTAGTGGTGACTCTATCCAAGTCTTTTACATACCACAGTGGGTACTTATTATCATCACAGTAACCATCCTTCAAAAGAGAAGCATCATAATCACAAACCTCCAAACAGGACTTGCTGCAATCCTCTTTGTTGTCAGTTATAGCCTGATAGTAAGGATGGTCTTCCTGGCCTAACTGCTCTTTGGCAACCCATGTTTACTTCCCGCTTTTACACCATGCATTTTGTGGAATTCATCTTGCAGTCAATATAATCCTGATCCGAGTCCATAAAATCAGAACCTGGTAGGCAAACAAAATAAGGCTATAGCGCAGTATCTGTTAAATCGACAAAAGTTCTTCATATCACAAGGATGATCTGGGCTTTTCCATACTAAGTAAGGGAAGGAGTTAGTACGGTTGTAAGAATGTAGCCAAAACATTCCGTCATCACCAAGTGTCGCGCAATATATGACGGGATAAGGCTGTTTAGTATAGAAATCTAGGATGATGGCTCGAAACTATTAACATTGATAAGCATTAATCTGGTATCATTGAGGTACGGGTACTTCTGCGATGCTGGTCCAATGGTATCAGTAGCCTAGTAAAATTTAAACCCACTTACTCGGTTTTATTGGTTAGATAACAAGATTACCATCAATTTGGTTGCATCTTCAAAGCAACGTCTACTTGAGTTACTGGTTTTAAAGGCGATCGAAACCAATTTACTCCCACCAATCACACACAGGCTTTGTAAAGTTTGCTATCGTTAAAGAGTATGAAATTTCGTTGTCAGTCATCACAGCGGAGGAAATATTGGTTGGAATGGTCATCCTGACACCTCTCTGCTTGGAGTAGACTTGATTCCCTTTATGGGTTAGTTCCAGTATGGCATTTATTTTGGTAATCTGGTGGATCATCTCGATTAGCATTGCACACAAGTGTGTTTTCATCATAAATTATTAACCAGATAGCGATCACATAGAACTTTCCTTGGTGGTAAAACCCAAATGCAAACAGCTTAGACCCAGAGAACCACGTATCAGGAGATTGTCCTCCAGCAACAAGCCTAGATCCCAGTTTTATTGAGTGTTTGGATCCTCCGTCAGCCCTGATCTGGACGGATGTGAAAAAGAGAATGGCAAGTAGTAGTAGAGCCATGATCAGAATATGCAACAAAAAAGGTGTTAGTATTAGTGTCTAAGCCTAGTTAGTATTGGTCGATTAGGTTAAACGTAGTTTCCTTAATGTAATACTTGCTTTGCAAGGAAAGTTAGCTTGTATTAGTATGGTAAGGTGTTTGTGTCGGTTTAGGTTTGGCTGAGGGATGTCTTGGCGAACCTATGAGAGTTAGTCGACCACCTCTCCTCTATAAAAAGGGGAAAGGGGGTGATGCAAACACATTCGTGGTTTAATAAACATAATCGTTCAGTTAGATGTTGTAGTATTTTTGTTCGGCTTGTTTATTCGTTCTTCAACGGGTTCACGTTTGAAGTCAAACCTTCGATATAGTGTTTCCGCATATCGAATTTTAGGTTTGTGTCGTAATTGTCCAACAAAGATAAATCCCAATTACCATCAAACAAGGATGTTGATGTCCAGAAATTATCCTAGAACCTCACCCGTGGACTTCCAACTTCTTACCACTTGGGCAAAGAAACAGGACTTGCAAGAATATGGAAAACGAAGTTGGACACCAACACATGGCTTTGAAGAGGACAGCTTCAGGAGAGCCAACACCAGGAATATAAACCCCAATTACTGTCAAACAAGGACGTTAATGTTGAGACTTGATCCTAATACCTCACCCATGCATTTCCAACTTCTTGCCGCTTGGGCACAAAAACAGTATCTACAAGAAAATGGAAAACAAAGTTTTTTACACAAACACATGTCGTTAAAGAGGGCAGTTTTAGGAAGGCCTACACCATGAAGATAAATCCCAATTACCCTCAAACATTAGCGTTGGTGTCAAGACATGATCTTAGAACCTCACCCGTGGATTTCCAACTTCTTACTGCCTTGGCACAAAAACAGTACCTATAAAAAAATGGAATACCAAGTTTGACATGCCAAACACTCATCAACTACAACTATACTAGACAAACAATACAGAAACCAGTACATAGACCAATCTTCTTCTGCTTCATTCTCTATTCACCAATTTAGCTTACTATGGCTTCATTTCCTTGACTGTAGGAAAACAAGCAATCCATTAATGTAGCACACCAAACCTCACATTTACAAACCACAGGCTGCCAAAACAGTAACGCATCATCATAGGTAGAAGTCACACAAGATAGCTACATTTCCTCAACTAACCATACACATTTCATAAACCATAAAGTGCAGAGCTCCCTCACTCACACTTATGATCATAAAAAATAGACAGTTATCAAGGCCTCACCATCTAGAGGACTCCTAACCTCCTATCCCAAACACTCCAGTACAAGTGATTTTACTGTACCTGCAGCACACAGTATTGCACTGAAGTTACCAACAGAGTAATTTGACATTTTAAGTAGAATGCCAAAACCTGTATTCTCATCAATAACAACAAGAGGAATAAGCAAAGAATCAGCTAACTACATTTCCTTTGACTAAGCCAACCTCCATGTACTCATTTGCATCCACCTATTCTCACAAACGAGTCATGCATCCAACTCAGAAAAGCTTCATTAGACTGACCTGTGTATCCTCCAGCTTCAATACACCAAAAATTGCAGTTGATCCTTTCACTTATGTTTTCTGTGAGAATCCTTAAACTCTTGTTAGAGGGAAATTGTTTTTTTTTCATGACATGCTCCAAAATTCCTAGAGTTTGCAACCAAGATACATAATAAGTCACCTCGTCAATTAACTTAGGGTAGTCCCATCTTTCATGACTCACCCTAGTTAATTCAATGATTGACCTATTCCCAAACCACATTAAACCAATATTATTCCAACTGTTCTT
Organism: Chrysanthemum lavandulifolium; assembly: GCA_022545495.1. Lineage (NCBI taxonomy): Eukaryota > Viridiplantae > Streptophyta > Magnoliopsida > Asterales > Asteraceae > Chrysanthemum > Chrysanthemum lavandulifolium. Next base: position 194,318,839 of record CM040240.1, read on the forward strand.
GTAATTTTTCTAAACTTCACTTCCCACGTTTTTTCAACTTGCTTGACTGCTTCAGAATTCTTAACACGTATACTTATAAGTCTCAACTTAATAGTTTCCAAAATTGCTTTTTTCAGTTCCTCCATTGTTCTAATCTCAGTTCTGAATAATCTCGCATTTCTATCCTGCCAAACAAAGTATACCATTGCTCCAAGACAGTCTTCTAATAATAATCCAAACAGAGTTTTTGCAGGGTAGTTACCAATCATCTGGCATTCTTTTTACATTCATCTATCCTGAACTGTCTTCCATATTTCTTTTGAGTACTCGCATTTAAAGAAGAGATGTTTGTGTGAGTCATGGGTTACTATACACAATGAACATTTCATATCAGCTTTAAACTTCCATTTCAACATCCTGTCTTAGGTATTCAACCTTCCTTGTATTGCAACCGATAGAATGAAAGCAAGCTAAGGAATACACTGGGTGAACCAAACCAGAGAGAACCATTGCACTTTTGCTTCCATAACACTGATATCCTCTAAGACATGCTTAACTGAAAATTTGACCACTTATCCATTTGCATTCTTCCATCTAACTTTGTCACATTCGTAGTTTTTTATCAAAGGGGATGGAATATTCACCTCATTAGGATACATTCTTCTCCAACTTTTGCTCCCACAATTCTTATTATCGAGCTAATAACATAAATAGTCCTGTTTGCAATTGTAAAAGTGATATTATGTTAATGCTCGTTACAGGCTATTGTGCCAGTATCTCCGGGTATATGTCTTGGTTTAGCTGCCTAGCTAGTAAGACCATGACGAAAACCTATTTTGATCATGAAGAGAATTTGCAATGGACAATAAACAAAATATAGTTGAGTTCTGCAACTGATTTACTTGACGAATATTGGAGACAAGAAGTGTTTTCTCTTGTTTAGACGTATGTGTTGTTTACGTGCATGATCTATTTTCTACTTAGATTAGTCTTTAAAACATTCAGTTATTTTTTCATGTCTTGATGATAAATGTTTCCCGAAGTGCCAAATAGCTGATACTTTTATCAGTTTCCATCCAGCCGAAGAGATTGAGACTGAATCTGGTTTAAAGAGCTGTAGAAGCAGCATGTAATATTGGTTTGAAGAGATTCTATACTTAAAAGAATCATCAAGGTCGAGTGAGAATGGGAAGCATATATGATATGTGCTGCTCAATTATGGAGGCATGCTTGTTGTATTACTGCCACATTAATCATCCTGACTCGATAGCCACCCAATAGTTATGTCTGATATATATGATCTCCTCATTTGGATATTTTAGGAGTTGAAGCTATGTGATACTTGTAAAGATGCACATATAATTTAAAGTGTAAGTTTAGTTGAATTTGTACTGGTAACACTTTATGGAGTCTACAACCTCACCTCATGTATTTTTCTTGATAACATGAACAACGTTGGTGTTAGCTAGTTGGATCGTGCAAAAAAAGGTACTCAACACTCACTGTTGTAATTTAGTATTCATATTAGCTCACGGAGTCTAGGAGATTCGTGAAGCTTCTTTTAGTCAACTAGTTCTAGAATATCAATAGCGCGTGCAGCGTCAATAACGTGTACGCGTCAATAGCGTGTCGTTGGGTCGGTGTGGATCTCGAGCGAGATGTCCAACACGTCGTATTATTCTTTTCACGGCCGGCATAGGTGCAGGTGTTAGAGTCGGTTTCTTCCCCTCGTCTCTATAAAAGGAGGTGAGGGGAAGAATCTAAAATACGGTTTTATCTCCCCTCATCTCCGGAAGGAGGTGAGGGAAAAGTCATCGCATTCTTTCAATAACTAATCAAACATCGATTAGGGATACTTACTTGTGCATTACATATTCTTTCTTTTACGTCAATACATAAACTGCTGGTGTTGTCATCTTCTTGGTCGAAGTTATCCGTGCTAGTAACCAAGTTGTAGGTTGTCGAATACTACACTCACCAACTATATTGAAATTTTATTTATCACTATTTTAATTTTTGGTTAGATTATACACATTATCTTCATGCTTAGGGGGGAGGGAGCGGTCTCCCTCTCTTCTCCCAATCTTTCAGTTTTTCTCTCCTCCACATCACCATTTTTTCACCCATCTTTCAAACTCATCTCTAGAGGGAATGACCATCTTTCAAACCCTTCCCATCTTTCAGTTTGTCTCTCCTCCACATCACTATTTAATTTTTTTTCAATTAACTTCAATATTTCATTAAAAATAAAAATACAAAATACATTATACTAAAAACAAAATACAATAAATACTTAAAACAACTAGGAAATTTAAAAAAAATACAAGACACATTGAAAAACAAAACAACTACTAGCCATCTAAATTTGGAATGTATGTGTGCTCAGTTTGGTCGATGAGATCCATTCGTAGATCATCGTGAGTGTCCTCATCTCGTATCTCCAATAACACGTCTTCGTTAAGTGGTGAATTCACCGGAGGATCTGGGATCCAATCAGGTTATAAAGCAAGTCCCTCTTCCTTTAAAATCATGTTGTGCAAAATAATACAAGCATACATGATTTTTCTTATTCTCAATTCTTGGTTGGTCGTCTTTGGTACTCAAAATATACCCATCTCTTTTAAGCATACGAAAGCTCGCTCCACATCCTTTCTTGCACCTTCCGTGTCGCACTAAATCGTATTCACTTATCACTAGTTGGATAAGGAATAGTTTTCATAAACAACCCCATTTCGGTAAATCCCATCTACAAGACAATATATGTGCTTGTATTCGGTTCCATTATAGTAAATGGAACAAGCGGTCTTGATGCCGTTAACATGACCATTGAATAATGGAGATTGATTCAACACGTTCAGTCGTTGTTTGAGCCGCGACACCAAAAATGCATGCCAAAACCAACCATCTTGGGGCGCCACGACTTCAAACATGATAGTCGGCCTGCGTGGTCACTCTCGTGAATTGTCCTCGCTAAGCCATCGGACAATTCCGCCACGACCAATGTACAATCAAAACTTCCTAAAATTTATATAAAATTTAAATAAACATTAGAATATAAAATAAAATTTATAAAATTTATAAAATTTATATAACTTATATAATTTATACGTACCTAACATGCCAGGAAAACCATGATAGTTTGCATGACGGGCATATAAGCGTTGCCGTCATTCTTGGTGGGTCTCACAAATATTCTCTCCGTATAATTGAATGACACCACTGCAAAAATTTTGAAGGCTTTCGCGTGGCGTTCTTGGTGACATTTGTAAGTATTCGTCTAATGAGTCGAGAACACTTCCATAGGCTAATTGGACGGATTGCGGATGTGCATATTTGCAAAACCGAAAAGCTTCTACGTTTCTTGCATCGTATCTCGTTCGAAAATACAAAAGTTGTTTTCCATATCGACTACTATTCTCCGAAGAGTGGCCTTTCATCCGAAACCGATCCTCAAAGTAAACTTCAAACCTCGCATTCTCACAAAAATAATCTCGAACAAGACGGTTATGAGATATTATACGTTTAGCTCTTTTTATAGAGTTCCTTGTCGACGATGCGGTGTCAAGAACGCCGGAAGGCATCACAAAGTTGGCGACAGAAAGCATAAAAGCTTCAACATTAGACTACATGTTTTAGTCAAACATAATTATGGTTATAAGATAATGATCATAATTCTGAAGTATAAAATTAACTTGAAATTACTATAGAACTTAATAGTTTGCGTTCATGATTACTTTTGTTAGTATAATTATGCTTACATGTTAAGACATAATTATAAAGTCCTTGAATTAATCAATGACTTATAACATAAAGTATATATAGTAAATGTGTTATGTCTTATCGTTAACACATAAACATGAGGCTTTGAATTATTCAAAGACTGATAATGCATTATTGAAATGTTCTGTTTTCTTGTAAACACATGAACATATAATACTTGAACAGTTCTGTCTTCTTGTGAACACATGAATGTAAGGTTCTTGTATTGTTTAATGAATATACATTATTGCATGCACTTGGTTCGTAAATACTTTATATGCAATTTGGCTCAACCCAATTGACAAGTATTTGGTCCAAAGAGAATTAAGTTATCTATAGAATTCTGATATAGTTTCACAATTCTAAAAACTCATAGGATACCACTTCATTATGGTATTTTAATGTGTTGGATCAAACCTTATTCATATTGTTTGGTTTATGATAGCTTTAATTGCTCTACCTCCAAAACATATCAAGGTTAGAAATTGCGTGTGTCATGGATACACTCAATATAGTTCAAACCTAGAAGGTATTCAAGACAACCCATAACTGAAAACCCTAATTCATTAGGAATTTGAGGTTTTACCACTCAAACCAATTGAATCATAAACCCTTTTGGATTTTTATTTTTTACACTTCTAGCTTGAAGATTGTAGTTTCGATGTTCTTCCTAGCTTGACGAAACACAAAAGCATTGCTAGAACTTTTAGCTATAGAGTGATCATAAATTAGAGTTTTCTATAAACCTAATTTGAGTTGTTGGAAGAATTCCATTATGTCTTGATTTAAGTTCGGAGTTTGTTAAAATCTTATGAAGCATTTTATTAACAAATCTTGAGATGAGAACTTAAAACGTATTTTGTGGTTCTCCATAAAGAACAATTTATTGTTTCTTAAATACTTAATATTTAGAGAATTATCTCTACTTACAAAAGTAAGTGGGAGTATATACATATCTCAAAGTTTTTGAGAACAAAATACTTAACCTTCTAAAATTCACTTATTAATGTCATACTAAGGTTAAACATGAAAATGTTAACTGAAGTATAATGATTACTCTCATTCATAAATCCGCAAGGATGCCTCATCACCTAAAGTGATATTTTTAATATCAATGCTGAGGGATATAAGTTAGGAGATTATTGTAAATCAACTAACTACTAAAATACATTATCACATCTTGAATCTGATAAATATTTTAGAATTATGAATGACAAGATGCAGTCCTTAAAAGGCAATTCGAGTTTTGATCTTGATTGTTATTTCGCCTAACAGTTAACCTATGAGGTTGGAATGCGTTTCTTTTGAAGAATGACTCACAAGGACAAAATTGTATACATATTAATGTTTGACATTTAATAAGAAGTTTTTAATCATACTTAAGCAATTGACTGTGATTAAATTTTCTTATATAATACATGCATTAATTATATAAAGATATCTAATTGTCATACATGTGATTTGTATGTTAAATATGACAATTAGATTTTGTAACTCTTTGTTTATGATTACCTTTTACGAGGACGGTGTGTAATCAAAAATGGTTATGAATCTATATAATCTTTATGTAGTATACAATATTTATGCAATCCAAGTTTAGATTGAATCATGTATCTAAAAGCTGAGATCTTGAATTTAATTACAATATGATTCTGGTTGAATTAAGATAACTCTTGAGTATATCTGACATTGAGTGGGAGCATTGTGTTTTTCTTTAAAATTTACATGTTGAAGATATTATTCTATTTAAGCTAGATATTGATCCTTAAACTTGGAATGAAACTTCACTTAGAATTTAGGGAATAAAACAAACAACCTTGGAATAAATGTTTTTCTGGAATAAACAAATGCGGAAAATAAGTCTGACACAAATGCAATATATCATTTGAGCAAGTCTTAAAATGATATATTTCACTTGGAATAATTTACATGCAATATATCATTTGTGCTCAACATAAAGCATTGTTGCATTACACATTAATGAATGAGAATACTTTACACTTTTAGAAACTGTAAAGATGACTTTCAGTATGTCGTTGATTTCTAATGCCTCATGCAAGGTAGGACGACATTTCCATACTATAACTCTTGCAATAGTATGAGCATATGAGATAAGACACTCATCTTATATTTCAAATCACTCACTATATGTGAAATTTGAAACAAGTATTCGGGAAGTTTACTCAGATGACTATTTAGTTTTTCTTTTAAAGAAAGGTTGAAAATGTTGGAAACATTAGGGTTCAACTTACTAAATGAGTTTCATGCATATCTGTTTTAGTATTTGGATAATTGGGATTGAAAGACAATTTTTACTTTATGATGAATAAAGATACTTGGTATTTGTTATTCATTCATATAATAATTGTTATCCTCTATTTGCATTTTAATCCTTGAATGATTTTATTGTTCTAAACATGTCCATTGTCGGTTAACAATATGGGAATATTGTTATGATAAAGGCAAATGTGAGTGTTGGTTATATTCTAACGAGAATGTGGATTGTTCCTTAAACTCATATGTATTCACTAGAGATGCATATTGGATTCCCCAACTTTCAAACATTTACTTTTGGATCCTTGTCATAAGTAAAATATTGAAAATGGTTTGTTATCTTAGTCCTTAGACTTGAGATGCAAGTAAGTTCATTATGTGTGGATATCATTTTTGTAAGTATACACAAGCTATCTCGAAAAAGGTAGTTATGAAGGCTATATTTGAAGTGATGTGAGCGGCATCCACAACACTTGTAGTCAATAAAGGATTTGTTACTCCACTTGATATGTGCAGAAGATACCATGGCGCCTCCATATTTAACGGATAATTGTTTGACCAAACCCAAAGGGTAATGCAAGATGATTCTTAATTACATTTGGTATATCCGAATTAAAATCTATAACGAGATTCTAAATGGTTAAACTATATGGAATGAGTTAGGATCCATATCCATGGTTTGACGGTATCTATAACAAAGGATGATTAAAAGCAAGACATTAATAACCATGCTACTGAGAAGATTTTATGAAACTATCATCTCAAACACTTTTAGTTAAAAAGCGAGTGAGAGTGTTGCTAGGCGTTTCCGTCGTTAGTTTTGTGTGCTATTCGACACTCCAACTCCCAAGTGGGAGTGTTGGTTTGTGGGAGTTAAAACACTCGAAGCGACTAAGAGTGTGTGAGCTTAGAGGCTTGTGCGTTAAACACGAGTACATGATGATCGTTTAATACTTGAATATACTTGACCCGTTTCTTGCATGCATGCAACCCGACTATACTACGACTCGTTGGTTCTTTTTACATCAACTTGGGTCGAATCATGTTAAGCCTTGGGCCTAGACAACATATAATTGGGTAGTGTTTGGATTTGTAACTTGGAGCTCAAGTTTGAGTCCAAGAAGGATTAGGTTTTTAATCCTATAAATAAAAAATTTACATGCATTAAATTGTTAATAGAGTCATTTTATTTTGCTTACCCATAAATTCATGCTTATCAAGGAACAAATCCCCACCATCCATCTAGTTTGATCTAATGATGGGGATTAACCTAAGATTTAAAAGGTAAACCTAAGTCCATGTTTTTTTTTCTTGTCTTTTTATCTTTCTTTTTTTATTCACATATTTTTTTTGTCTTTTTTTTTTAAATAAACGTTTTTTTTATTTAATTCAAGTTTTTTTTTTTTTTTTTTTTTTTTTTTTTAATTCATTTTTTAAATTCGCTTTTTTTATTAATTCACGTTTTTTTCATTCGCGTTTTTTTCGTTTCGTCCGTTTCATACGTTTCGTCCTTTTCATACGTTTTGTCCGTTTCATACATTTTCATATGTTTTCATCGTTTTCATCCGTTTCATACATTTTCGTCCGTTTCATCGGTTTTCTTTCATTTCGTCAATTTTCATCGTTCATCCGTTTTCAAGCGTGTTTTACGCTTTCATACGTTTCGTCCGTTTTCATCGTATTCGTCCATTTCTTACGTTTTGATACTGCTTTCTTACGTTTTCATACGTTTCGACTATCACAGTGATATTCGAATATCACTTTGATATTCTCAATATCACGTGATTTTCGAATATCACTTTGTGATATTGAATATCACTTTGTGATATTATGAATATCACTTGTGATTTTCGGATATCACTTTGTGGTATTCGAATATCACTGTGATTTTCATGTTACAAAACATTAGTTGAAAATCACTTGTAATATTCAGAAAATCACATAATATCACTTGTGATATTCAGAATATTATTTGTGATACTCAGAATATCACTTGTGATATCACAAAATGTCACTTGTAATATTCAGAGACATATGAAAACGGCCAAAAACATGCGACGAAAACGTATGAAAACGGATGAATATGTATGAACTCTAAACCAAAATTTGACCATTTTCTCTTTATACGTGGTAAATATAAATTTACATATTTTTATAAGTTTCAAAATAAGCAAATTAAGCTTGTGAAACATAAACCGAAATCACATAAGCTCATAAGCAAATAAAATAAGATTAAACAATTACCCCAAACTATGTAGTTCTTATTCAAATTATATATCGTGATATTACGAATATCACTTGTGATTTTCTGGATATCACTTTGTGATATTCTGAATATCAATTGTGATTTTGATATTACAAAACATTAGTTGAAAATCATTTGTGACATTTAGAATATCACAAGTTATATTCTGAATATCACAGAAATATCACTTGTGATCATCAAAATATCACATAATATCACAGAATATCACTTGTGATATTCATAAACGTATGAAAACATTTAAAAATGGACAAAAACGAACGAAAACGTAAGAAAATGGACGAATATGTATGAAAATGGATGAAAGCGTGTGAAGCGTAAAAGCGAGTATGAAAGCAGGCGGCGTATGAAAGCGGACGAAAATGGACGAAACGTATGAATAATGAACAAAAGCGTGAAAATGGGCGAATATGTATGAAAATGGACGAAACGTATGAAGCGTAAAAGATGTATGAAAGCAGTAAACGTGTGAAAGCGGACGGCGTGTGAAAGCAGGCGATTACGTGAAAGCAGAAAACATATGAAAGCGGCGAATTAAAAAGCGTGAATTAAAAAAAAAAAAAAAAAAAAAAAAAAAAAAGCGTGAATTAAAAAAAACGTGAATTAAAGAAAAGAAAAAAAAAAGAAAAAAGACGAAAAAAAACGTGGACTTGGGTTTATCTATTAAATCTTGGGTTAATCCCACTATTAGATTAATCAGATGGATGGTGAGGATTTGTTCCTTGATAAGCACCAAAATAAAAATAAGCAAATGAAAATTCCTCATTGTTAATATTCTATATCCCTAAATTCACGACAATACTTGCACTAAGACTTCTTGAAAGTCGATTCAACCTTTTGACCTCCTGATCGGAATTATTACATATTCCATTAAGGTTATTGATTGGTTATTCTAAACTCCTAACTTGCATTGATTACTTTATCCAAGTAGTTTTAGAGTTTTGAGGTATTGGTATTCTTGTTATAAAAGTTCCTGGTTGAATTGTTTTAATAGCAATAATTGGTATTTAATGTTCGTAGTATATATCGGACAAAGGGTATAATTAATCGGACACGTTTGTCCGATATCGGGTAATACATAGGACAGTTTTGAGATGATTCTAGTGGTTCTCAAGCGAAATAAAGAAAGGTGTTCTTGGTTTTATTTGTTCGTGGTATTCAAGTAATTCAAGGGTTGATTGGTAGCGTTCTCGACTAGCGTTTATTCGAACGTCTTGGTTTAAGTGTTTGTGTGTGATACTCGTAGAGGCATTTATTTTAGATCTTAATTTCGTATTGGTTTTATTGCGTTACACTTTGCGTTCAAATAGCCACGAAATGTTAGGTTTTCTTTTATCCCTTTTATTAATTAATTGTTTATTAATTAATTGTTTATTAATACGTGTTAACCTAATTGCGAGTAAGGATTTTTACAAATAAGACATTATCTTACGAGTAAGGATTTTTACAACTAAATCTTGGGTTTACGAATAAGATTACGTTTAAGGCACAATAGTTTACGAGTAAGATCACTTTACGAGTAAGAGGAAGTTTACGACTAAGAAGCAGTTTACGAGTAAGCACCATCATCTTTACGACTAAGGAATTTACGAATAAGACCAACTTTCAACAACAAATCACGTTTCAATCATCTACTAAGATCCATCATCAACACAAGTTTTAAGATGTCTCAACCACCATATTTCAACTACTTTCCTCACTAATATCCTCAGCAACAACAACAATATCCTCAACAACAATTCCCGCAACAACCACAACAACAAGTTTATCAACAACAACAATCATTTGCACAACCACAACAACAACAATTCCCTCAACAACCATACCCTCAAAAATAACAATAGTTTCCACCTCAATATGCTATGCAATCTACTACTAGTACACAGAAGGAACCTCATTGGTTTGCAAAGATGTGTGAGGCTATCAACAATCAACAATCAATTGATGAAGTTGGATTTCTTGATAGACCTCCAATGCTCACTCCCGGAAACTATGTTCAATGGGTCAGTCGGTTCTTTAGGTTCTGCGACCTTAAGAAACCTCATGGAAAATATTTGAAGAAGGTCATCCTTGAAGGTCCTTTTCAAATGCCAACTGTGACGATTCCCGACGATCCAACGGCTAATCCACCAAGACTTGACACTACTTCCATTGTCCTTGAAACTCAACTAACTGCAGAACATCAACTTCACCTTGAAAAGCTTCACAAACATATAAAAAAACGGACGAGCATGGATGAAAAAGTATAAATACGTGTAAAAACATATAAAAACGGATGAAAACGTATAAAAATAGATAAAAACGAATGAAAACGTATAAAAAAGGAAAAAATGGATGGAAACGTATAAAACATTACAAAAGCGTACAAAAACGGATAAAAACGTACAAAGATACAATATGAAAAAAATGATTATAAAAAGAAAAATGCTTTTGAAAAAAGCTTCATCTAAACATCTTTTTATTTTCTTTTTAAAAAGGAAAAATATAATCCATCAAAACGGGTTTTTAAAATTCTCAACTCTTCTCTAGAGAAGAAAAACTAATCCTTTCTCTAGGAATTTAAAAACGAAAAAAAAAGGAAAAAATTTCACCAAGTAAACGGCCCCTAGGTTTCACTAGTTTGACTATTCGGAGTGACTTTTAACTTAATATTTGCTGACTAATCAATCATATAAAGTCTTATAACACCTAATATATCGGTCAAACTAATTTTAAGGTATTTTTAAATAAATATACCTTATCGGGTTTCGGAGTGTAGCAATTGTTGGTGAACATCTGTCATTGTGTAGATATGTTTGTTGTAGTTTCTGGCTTTCTGCTTCTTTCTTGTTCTGTATAACATTGTGAGTTTAAAATCTGCTGTGCCACGTAGTTGGTAAAGAAAAATGTAGATTGTAAGTTCGCGGTACTTTCAGGCTTAGGATGTTTCCTTGTTTTCAGTAATAGACAAGTATAAAAGCATTATGAGGATATGCAACAAAGAATAGTTGCAGTAATAAATGTATTTTTTTGTTTGCTGTAGTTTCTGCTTGGTTCCGTTGTTATTAACATCAGATTGGGTCAAATGGGTATTTTCGGTGGTCAAAGAGGGTCAGACCAACCCGCAAACATCAGAAACAACTAATGCTTTAAACATAAAAACCAGACTAGATTATTGAAATGCTGATCTACAGGCTTAGATAAAACTACAGGATGTTTAATGCATGCCTTTTAGTATGCTTTAGTGGCCAATTGGTGTGCTCAACCCGTTTTCATTCCTGATGATTATTTTTAATCTTCACCTATTTGATCCGTTTAGAAGGTTTGGTTGCGTTACAAATCATAATTGGGTACCTTTTTAAGTGGGTTTAAAGAGGGTCAGACCAACCCGCAAACAGTATTTGTTTGGTTTTCTTCTTAAATTTTCATAATAATTAATGTTTAATTTCACTACTTGATGAATACCCGCGCAATGCGACAGTGTATAACGGCATATAATTATACATGCGAACTTGTGGTTTTGGCGTGACCCTTAATGCAACACTTACGGGTTCAATTTGTAGTCGTTGCGAGAAAAAAAGTTTATGAGTTATAAACAAAAAATGATAAAAGTTTGAGGATTTGATGATTAAACAATATTTAAAAGTTTGAGGATTTTGAATTTTGTTATCATTTTTTTATTTTTCAAGTTTCAAGATTTCACGTTTCAAGACTTCATGGTTCAAGATTTTACGTTTCAAGATTTCACGTTTCAAGATTTCAAGATTCAAGAAAAGTCATCCACCCTTTATATATAGAAGAGATAGAGATTAAGCAGGACACGCTATTAAAAAGAAAATATTATATTAGTGGTGATAAAGTGATGCAGGAGGTTTAATGCATTTTTAGTATGCATTACGTGGCCGATTGGTCTGCTCACGCCGTTTTCATTCCAACTGTTTTCTTCTGAAAACTTGACCCATTTGATCCGTTTACCTGTTAGGCATTGACTCAATGGGAAGTAGTACTAATGCCATCCACATCATTAATTGAATTTATATGGGACACAAATCTATTTCAGTCTCTACCTTATGCCTATCTGATGCCAAACAAGACTAGTATTCAATGGATAGTGATAACCTATAAGTCTTCAGTTCTTTTAACCGTTGCTCACTGAAGTACCAAATACTGATGATAACCTATAATGTGGATAATTAGCTTTTGGTATTGCCGCAACACCACTGAGATGTGGGCATGACACTGAAGTATTAAATATCATATTAAATGCGGACTTTGTGCTGGTGCTTCCAGTCCATACCGATAATGTCCTGTTATAGAATCCCGGGACTCACAGTATTGGGGTCTCTGGAAGAGAATGAAGTGACAGCCGGAGCTAAAGGTTCTCCATTTACTGTTCACAATGCTTCTACTGGTGTACCTGTCGAGTTAACGTAAGCTTTAATCTTGAGTCATGCAGCATAGCTAACATATGTTGCAGGGAGAACGTGTGCGTCTGCAGCTAGGCTGAATCCATCTGCTTCTCAGTTCATCTATATCATTGACACATAACTTGGAATTTGGTTTGTCATTAGTACCTGCATACGTGTGGCATCAGTGTTGGAGGGAAATCTTTTGGCTGAAATAAAAATTCACCATCAAATTCCATCTGGTTTCCAAGCTTCACAGTGGCTTTTAACTTTCTCTCAGTGATGCTTGCTCCAACTGTTAGACCAATGGGGCCAAATTTGTAGCAGTTCTGTTTATCGGACCTGCGTTCCCTGTTGCATAGCTAAAAAATTTTCCTTTTTGTAATGCAGCAAACGAGGCTACTGCAATGTTTTCCTGGAAAAAAGCGGCACGTTATGATCTATCCCAAGAGATATTGAAATCACGTCAAATCCATGCAGCATCGACCCCAGCTAGTATGTCACTATCTGGGCAGTCAGAACCGACACATACTTTGTAAATTGCCAAACGACCATAGGGTGCCATCCCGACTGCTGTACCTGCAGCAGCACCGCCAAACGCTTGTGCATCCTTCACAAACACTCCAGCTGCAGTGCTTGCAGTATGTGTCCCACGTCCGAAATTATTTAGTGGTGACTCTATCCAAGTCTTTTTACATACCGCAGTGGGTACTTATTATCATCACAGTAACCATCCTTCAAAAGAGAAGCATCATAATCACAAACCTCCAAACAGGACTTGCTGCAATCCTCTTTGTTGTCAGTTATAGCCTGATAGTAAGGATGGTCTTCCTGGCCTAACTGCTCTTTGGCAACCCATGTTTACTTCCCCGCTTTTACACCATGCATTTTGTGGAATTCATCTTGCAGTCAATATAATCCTGATCCGAGTCCATAAAAATCAGAACCTGGTAGGCAAACAAAATAAGGCTATAGCGCAGTATCTGTTAAATCGACAAAAGTTCTTCATATCACAAGGATGATCTGGGCTTTTCCATACTAAGTAAGGGAAGGAGTTAGTACGGTTGTAAGAATGTAGCCAAAACATTCCGTCATCACCAAGTGTCGCGCGATATATGACGGGATAAGGCTGTTTAGTATAGATATCTAGGATGATGGCTAGAAACTATTAACATTGATAAGCATTAATCTGGTATCATTGAGGTAAGGGTACTTATGCGATGCTGCTCCAATGGTATCAGTAGCCTAGTAAGAATTTAAACCCACTTACTCGGTTTTTATTGGTTAGATAACAAGATTACCATCAATTTGCATTTGCATCTTCAAACGAAAACGTCTACTTGAGTTACTGGTTTTAAATACGATCGAAACCAATTTTACTCCCACCAATCACACACAGGCTTTGTAAAAGTTTGCTATCATTAAAGAGTATGAAATTTCCGTTGTCAGTCATCACAGCGGAGGAAATATTGGTTGGAATGGTCATCCTGACACCTCTCTGCTTGGAGTAGACTTGATTCCCCTTTATGGGTTAGTTCCAGTATGGCATTTATTTTGGTGATACGGGTGGATCATCTCGATTAGCATTGCACACAAGTGTGTTTTCATCATAAATTATTAACCAGATAGCGATCACATAGAACTTTCCTTGGTGGTAAAACCCAAATGCAAATAGCTTAGATCCAGAGAACCACGTATCTGGAGATTGTCCTCCAGCAACAAGCCTAGATCCCAATTTTATTGAGTGTTTGGATCCTCCGTCAGCCCTGATCTGGACGGATGTGAAAAAGAGAATGGCAAGTAGTAGTAGAGCCATGATCAGAATATGCAACAAAAAAGGTGTTAGTATTAGTGTCTAAGCCTAGTTAGTATTGGTCGATTAGGTTAAACGTAGTTTCCTTAATGTAATACTTGCTTTGCAAGGAAAGTTAGCTTGTATTAGTATGGTAAGGTGTTTGTGTCGGTTTAGGTTTGGCTGAGGGATGTCTTGGCCAACCTATGAGAGTTAGTCGACCACCTCTCCTCTATAAAAAGGGGAGAGGGGGTGATGCAAACACATCCCATCTCATTGTTCTTTCCTTGTAACCGATTCGTGGTTTAATAAACATAATCGTTCAGTTAGATGTTGTAGTATTTTTGTTCGGCTTGTTTATTCGTTCTTCAACGGGTTCACGTTTGAAGTCAAACCTTCGATCTAGTGTTTCCGCATATCGAACTTTAGGTTTGTGTCGTAATTGTCCAACAAAGATAAATCCCAATTACCGTCAAACAAGGATGTTGATGTCCAGAAATTATCCTAGAACCTCACCCGTGGACTTACAACTTCTTACCACTTGGGCAAAGAAACAGGACTTACAAGAATATGGAAAACGAAGTTGGACACCAACACATGGCTTTGAAGAGGACAGCTTCAGGAGAGCCAACACCAGGAATATAAACCCCAATTACTGTCAAACAAGGACGTTAATGTTGAGACTTGATCCTAATACCTCACCCATGCATTTCCAACTTCTTGCCGCTTGGGCACAAAAACAGTATCTACAAGAAAATGGAAAACAAAGTTTAACACAAACACATGTCGTTAAAGAGGGCAGTTTTAGGAAGGCCTACACCATGAAGATAAATCCCAATTACCCTCAAACATTAGCGTTGGTGTCAAGACATGATCTTAGAACCTCACCCGTGGATTTCCAACTTCTTACTGCCTTGGCACAAAAACAGTACCTATAAAAAAATGGAATACCAAGTTTGACATGCCAAACACTCATCAACTACAACTATACTTAACAAACAATACAGAAACCAGTACATAGACCAATCTTCTTCTGCTTCATTCTCTATTCACCAATTTAGCTTCCTATGGCTTCATTTCCTTGACTGTAGGAAAACAAGCAATCCATTAATGTAGAACACCAAACCTCACATTTACAAACCACAGGCTGCCAAAACAGTAACGCATCATCATAGGTAGAAGTCACACAAGATAGCTACATTTCCTCAACTAACCATACACATTTCATAAACCATAAAGTGTAGAGCTCCCTCACTCACACTTATAATCTAGAGGACTCCTAACCTCCTATCCCAAACACTCCAGTACAAGTGATTTTACTGTACCTGAAACATACAGTATTGCACTGAAGTCACCAACAGAGTAATTTGACATCTTAAGTAGAATGCCAAAACCTGTATTCTCATCAATAACAACAAGAGGAATACGCAAAGAATCAGCTAACTACATTTCCTTTGACTAAGCCAACCTCCATGTACTCATTTGCATCCACTTATTCTCACAAACGAGTCATGCATCCAACTCAGAAAAGCTTCATTAGACTGACCTGTGTATCCTCCAGCTTCAATACGTCAAAAATTGCAGTTGATCCTTTCACTTATGTTTTCTGAGAGAATCCTTAAACTCTTGTTAGAGGGAAATTGTTTTTTTTTTTCATGACATGCTCCAAAATTCCTAGAGTTTGCAACCAAGATACATAATAAGTCACCTCGTCAATTAACTCAGGGTAGTCCCATCTTTGATGACTCAGCCTAGTTAATTCAATGATTGACCTATTCCCAAACCACATTAAACCAGTATTATTCCAACTGTTCTTGTAATTTTCCTAAACTTCACTTCCCACGTTTTTTCAACTTGCTTGACTGCTTCAGAATTCTTAACACATATACTTATAAGTCTCAACTTAATAGTTTCCAAAATTGCTTTTTTCAGTTCCTCCATTGTTCTAATCTCATTTCTGAATAATCTTGCATTTCTTTCCTGCCAAACAAAGTATACCATTGCTCTAAGACACAGTCTTCTAATAATACTCCAAACAGAGTTTTTGAAAGGGAGTTTTACCGGCTCATGAACAAATTCATTCCAATCATTTGGCATTCTTTTTACATTCATCATATCCTAAACTGTCTTCCATATTTCTTTTGAATACTCGCATTTAAAGAAGAGATGTTTGTGTGAGTCATGGGTTACTATACACAATGAACATTTCATATCAGCTTTAAACTTCCATTTCAACATCCTGTCTTAGGTATTCAACCTTCCTTGTATTGCAACCGATAGAATGAAAGCAAGCTAAGGAATACACTGGGTGAACCAAACCAGAGAGAACCATTGCACTTTTGCTTCCATAACACTGATATCCTCTAAGACATGCTTAACTGAAAATTTGACCACTTATCCATTTGCATTCTTCCATCTAACTTTGTCACATTCGTAGTTTTTTATCAAAGGGGATGGAATATTCACCTCATTAGGATACATTCTTCTCCAACTTTTGCTCCCACAATTCTTATTATCGAGCTAATAACATAAATAGTCCTGTTTGCAATTGTAAAAGTGATATTATGTTAATGCTCGTTACAGGCTATTGTGCCAGTATCTCCGGGTATATGTCTTGGTTTAGCTGCCTAGCTAGTAAGACCATGACGAAAACCTATTTTGATCATGAAGAGAATTTGCAATGGACAATAAACAAAATATAGTTGAGTTCTGCAACTGATTTACTTGACGAATATTGGAGACAAGAAGTGTTTTCTCTTGTTTAGACGTATGTATTGTTTACGTGCATGATCTATTTTCTACTTAGATTAGTCTTTAAAACATTCAGTTATTTTTTCATGTCTTGATGATAAATGTTTCCCGTGCCAAATAGCTGATACTTTTATCAGTTTCCATCCAGCGAAGAGATTGAGACTGAATCTGGTTTAAAGAGCTGTAGAAGCAGCATGTAATATTGGTTTGAAGAGATTCTATACTTAAAAGAATCATCAAGGTCGAGTGAGAATGGGAAGCATATATGATATGTGCTGCTCAATTATGGAGGCATGCTTGTTGTATTACTGCCACATTAATCATCCTGACTCGATAGCCACCCAATAGTTATGTCTGATATATGATCTCCTCATTTGGATATTTTAGGAGTTGAAGCTATGTGATACTTGTAAAGATGCACATATAATTTAAAGTGTAAGTTTAGTTGAATTTGTACTGGTAACACTTTATGGAGTCTACAACCTCACCTCATGTATTTTTCTTGATAACATGAACAACGTTGGTGTTAGCTAGTTGGATCGTGCAAAAAAAGGTACTCAACACTCACTGTTGTAATTTAGTATTCATATTAGCTCACGGGAGTCTAGGAGATTCGTGAAGCTTCTTTTAGTCAACTAGTTCTAGAATATCAATAACGCGTACGCGTCAATAACGTGTACCGCGTCAATAACGTGTCGTTGGGTCGGTGTGGATCTCAAGCCGAGATGTCCAACACGTCTGTATTATTCTTTTTCACAGCCGGCATAGGTACAGTGTTAGAGTCGGTTTTCTTCCCCCCTCATCTCTATAAAAGGAGGTGAGGGGGGAAGGGTCTAAGGTACCGGTTTTATCTCCCCCTCATCTCCACAGAAGGAGGTGAGGGGGGAAGGGGTCATGTACGCATTCTTTCAATAACTAATCAAACATCTGATTAGGGATACTTACTTGTGCATTACATATTCTTTCTTTTCTGTCAATACATAAACTGCTGGTGTTGTCATCTTCTTGGTCGAAGTTATCCGTGCTAGTAACCAAGTTGTAGGTTGTCGAATACTACACTCACCAACTATATTGAAATTTTATTTATCACTATTTTTATTTTTGGTTAGATTATACACATTATCTTCATGCTTAGGGGGGAGGGAGCGGTCTCCCTCTCTTCTCCCAATCTTTCAGTTTTTCTCTCCTCCACATCACCATTTTTTCACCCATCTTTCAAACTCATCTCTAGAGGGAATGACCATCTTTCAAACCCTTCCCATCTTTCAGTTTGTCTCTCCTCCACATCACTATTTAATTTTTTTTCAATTAACTTCAATATTTCATTAAAAATAAAAATACAAAATACATTATACTAAAAACAAAATACAATAAATACTTAAAACAACTAGGAAATTTAAAAAATACAAGACACATTGAAAACAAAACAACTACTAGCCATCTAAATTTGGAATGTATGTGTGCTCAGTTTGGTCGATGAGATCCATTCGTAGATCATCGTGAGTGTCCTCATCTCGTATCTCCAATAACACGTCTTCGTTAAGTGGTGAATTCACCGGAGGATCTGGGATCCAATCAGGTTATAAAGCAAGTCCCTCTTCCTTTAAAATCATGTTGTGCAAAATAATACAAGCATACATGATTTTTCTTATTCTCAATTCTTCGGTTGGTCGTGCTGGTACTCGAAATATACCCCATCTCTCTTTAAGCATACCGAAAGCTCGCTCCACATCCTTTCTTGCACCTTCCGTGTCGCACTAAATCGTATTCACTTATCACTAGTTGGATAAGGAATAGTTTTCATAAACAACCCCATTTCGGGTAATCCCATCTACAAGACAATATATGTGCTTGTATTCGGTTCCATTTATAGTAAATGGAACAACTGGTGCGGTGCCGTCAACATGACCATTGAATAATGGAGATTGATTCAACACGTTCAGGTCGTTGTTTGAACCGGCGACACCAAAAAATGCATGCCAAAACCAACCATCTTGGGACGCCACAGCTTCAAACATGATAGTCGGCCCTGCGTGGTCACCTCTCGTGAATTGTCCTCGCTAAGCCATCGGACAATTCCGCCACAGCCAATGTGTACAATCAAAACTTCCTAAAATTTATATAAAATTTAAATAAACATTAGAATATAAAATAAAATTTATAAAATTTATATAACTTATATAATTTATACGTACCTAACATGCCAGGAAAACCATGATAGTTTGCATGACGGGCATATAAACGTTGCACGTCATTCTTGGTGGGTCTACGCAAATATTCTCTCCCGTATAATTGAATGACACCACTGCAAAAATTTTGAAGGCTTTCACGTGACGTTCTTGGTGACATTTGTAAGTATTCGTCTAATGAGTCAGGAACACTTCCATAGGCTAATTGACGGATTGCGGATGTGCATATTTGCAAAACCGAAAAGCTTCTTACGTTTCTTGCATCGTATCTCGTTCGAAAATACAAAAAGTTGTTTTCCATATCGACTACTATTCTCTCAAAGAGTGGCCTTTCATCCGAAACCGATCCTCAAAGTAAACTTCAAACCTCGCATTCTCACAAAAATAATCTCGAACAAGACGGTTATGAGATATTATACGTTTAGCTCTTTTTATAGAGTTCCTTGTCGACGATGCGGTGTCAAGAACGCCGGAAGGCATCACAAAGTTGGCGACAGAAAGCATAAAAGCTAAATGCATCTGACCCGTCTGAGACGACTCATCACTTGGCGAAGACGAATCTGAGGTTGAATCTTCAAGAAATAAAGTATTCATCATTTTTTGATATAGAAGATAATTTTTTTTAATGTATACATTTTTTGTATGTTTTTTTGAATGTGTATGTTTATGTGTATATATAGGAGTTTTTTTCCTCCCAAACTTGCCGTTACACTATTTTTTTTTCTTTGTTTTTTGGACCATTGGAGCGGGGCTTGCAAGCCGATTTGGGATGGAATTTGGGGTGGAATTTGCGGTACCGCAAGGGAGGGAATGGTGCTCCCAAGCGGCACCGAAACAATCCCTCGGCCTCGATCCCTTACCGCATCGACTCCCTCCCCCCTTAGCTATGTGCATTGTAACACCCCGACCCGACAAGGGTAAAGATATCTGTCACGGTTTCACATCAGAACTTTAACTAATGTACAAAAGCGGAAGCCTTTACAAAAACTTACAAAAGATAGTATAAATAACTTAATATTCAAATAAATCTAAGATCTCTATGGTCAAATCTTGCTCTCGTCTCTACTCTCAAACCCAGATCAGCTATCCCATAAGCTCATCTTGAATGCTAAATACCTGCAGCAGGAAAAGAAAAGTCTTGGTGAGCTTACAAAGCCCAGTGAACAGATATAACGAAACAAAAGCTAAAACATAATAAATATACAATTAACGAAATCAAAATAAAATGATGACGAGGGATCTTTTAAGATTCTGCGGAAGCACAAATATACAGAAATCCAAGCAACCACATAACAGTTTAGACATCACATAGCACATTAAAGACACAAAAACAAACACATCAGAACAACCAAACGCATAACATATCAAATAACAGATTACGTATAAGCCAAACGGAAAGTCTCAAACTAACGGAAGCAGTTTCTAGTAAATAAACATGGCATTCATACAAATCAATTAATCAACATTTAATACACTAAATGCAATATTGTAGCAATGAAATGGCGAACAAGTCATGGCGAGACAATATAGCTAAACCAGTTCTCGGATCAAATCCTAACCTTAGCGAGTTTTAATATGGCGGTCGCATATCTGAGACGGATAATTAACCTTCAAAACACTCAATTGTGCACTAGCACATTCATCTCGCAGATCAACGCATTCACGTAACAATAACAAATCATAATATCAGATATACGAATCATGTTTAAACATATTAATCCTATCCTAGTATGGCAACTAATAATCACTTAAACAAATACGTCATAAACACATCAATTAACATATCATATCAGAAATATCTTTCTTCTTCAAAAAGTAACCTCAGAAAATAAATGGAGTAGCTAGCTCCCAGATTTTGTGAAGACGCGTATTACCGACATCATTCACGGATAACATATCGGATAACGAGATCGGATCTAGGATGCATCCATCGCCCTTCCTACATATTCAAAATATGCTTCACCATCCGAGGCGTGGCGAACATCACTCTCTCCCTAGAGTCATATCGAGTGCATCATCGATACGGACATGGAACCCCATGACTAGTTAAATATTTGGTTATTATCAACCAACTTAAGTCAAACAGATTTTCGGATATGGCACGGATCATAGTCACGCACAAGGTCGCGGATAACATATCGGATAGTTCATATCATAAGGTTCATACTCGGATAGTCGAAAGTCATAGTTCATATCACGGTGGCATATCATATGTTCATAAGCGAGTTCATAATCAACCATATCAAGGTTCAACAATTGCGCATATCAAAATCTTCCTAACATAAGTTCACATCAGATATTGCATAGTTCACTAGAACATAAGTTCAGATAAGTAACAGATCAAACATTCAGGAAAGGGTTCATAGCAATGGCATGAAATCCTAATAAGCATGAGAGAATGACAAAGAAGGAAAACATGAGGGACCTTTCTTGAAAAGGTCGAAATATCATGCGATAACACAAGTGTCTTAAAGTAAGACAGAATATCCGTACCTTAAAGCAAATGAAAGGAAAGCAAACGAATGTAGAAATACGAAGATGTAACGTCGCGTCTCCTCCAATGAATCTACACGGATTATGATTTATTTAATACTTATTAGTATAACGGATTAATCTCATTAATACTTTTAGAGTTGTCAGATTATTCTCATTTTTAATGACGGATGGAATTCCAACATTTTAGAGTATTTTACTTAGCCAAACTCATGGGTTGCAAATGACAAACGGTAACTTAAGGGTTTAATATGATAATTATCTTATTTGAGGACTTATGTAATCATCTTTCAAGGTATAGGGTTTACAAATGTCAAAAACGGATTTTAGGACTCTCTTTCAAAATAGTTTACCTAATCTTTTATAACGTACATGATTAACCAAAACTCATACGTAACATTGTTCGAATGCAAACCCTTAATGAGACCATTCATGCAATACTTTAATTCATTATAACTCACGCATGTTCACGACACACTTAGTACTAGCTCATTTACTCTAAATCAAAAGCCATTAATGATTCCAAGACTTACCACTTCTCACATGAAATAACGAATCTACACACTTAGCTTTTAACCCTAATCAACTTCCTATTTATGTTCTAGGGTTTCCCATACTTTTAATATCATTTATTACGCATTTAATTTACATGTTACCTCTTTTAATGATTTCCACTTTGACCTAGAACGTGTATGCAAAACAAACCCAAGTTACCCCAAACTCATGCATGTCCTTACGTAATTCATTTACACATGTTGACCCATAATTACTCAGAATTACATATTACACCCTTAACATCTTTAATTATCGACCTAACCTTATATTATCAGATTTTACACTTTTAGCCCAAAGGTTTTAGAATTTACAAAACATACCCTTTAAGTTAAATACAATTCGAATGGCCTCTAAATATCCAAAATTACACGTTTAACCCCATACTTATTTTTATCGTTTAGTACCATTATTTCTTGTTCACAAAATAACCTTTAAGTTTCATAATTTACAAAACCAACCCAAAACTTTTATGTAAAACCGAATAATGCATAATTCAAGTACAAGCCCTAAACCTAGGTTAAACCAATCATTAATTCATCATTACTACTGTATTAATGACCCTTAATCATAACAAGCAAACCCTAATTTTTATAAACCCTAATCGTTCCTTTTTAAATCCTTTCCTTTTTCATACGCGATCTAATAATAAAACCCCAAACAAATCACACAAGCTTCGAATCCATGGATATGTATTTTATACAGGTCGTATGTCATATAATAGTCTTTAGAAAATTAATATCATGGTCCCAAAAATTATTATACGCTCATACGTTATTTTATACGCTTTTAGGGTTTTAATTCCAAATAATTCCATACGACTTATTTAACATGCATGGCTAATTTTTACGTGTTCTATATGACTTGTAGGACTGAAAATAATATTAGGAACATACCCTTGATGAGCTTTGGTCGTTAGAACAAAAGAAACCAAAAAGCTCCTATCGCCGAAACCCTAATTGACCAAGAAACTAACCACGATCGAAACAGCACCTTAGAGCCTCGAACCATATTTTTAACACCTTCTTTACCTTCAAACTCGTCCAAGAAAAATGGCTTTAAGCCCTGGAAATCAGATGTCGAATTATGGAGGGTTTTTAGGTCGGTTTGTGTATAATCGGTTATTAGGGTTAAAATATAAACCGTACAATGTCTTTATATAGGATTTACAATTTTTCTTGTGGGCTTTATAATGTATTGAACTTAAAATAAATGGGTTCTTAATTTTATAAATTTATATTGGGCTTTTATTAATTAAATTCTTTTATAAATCTAAATAAATATATTCGACTTTATATAAAACACAAAACAATTTTATAAAATTATAAACTATAAAATTACCTTTTACAAAGTCTTTAATATTTATTTGGATCATGTGTGATATTTCTTAATAATTTCACAATTTACATAGCTTATTTGGTACTCTTTAAATTAATTATTCATACTTTTTGATTATAGGGTATTTTGGTCTTTTGTGAATTTTAGAAATTCAGGTATTACATGCATTGATTCAGGTTCCTCTAAATGGTGTTTGTATGAAGTACTTTATTTCGGAAAAGGCACTTTTGTTATCGACTATATGTCAATATCGGGTTATAGGTGAGTCTCGGCTGATTTGATGAGATAAATTACAGATCCTACTCCCATGTTTTGTACATTCAGGGAAAATGATATTCGCTCTAGTTTGATGTGATCCTCTTAGCCACCATAATTAGTTGGTAGCAGTACTACCAACTAGGTGTGAAGAAGGTTCAAAACCGAACAGGGCCAAACCGACCGACCGAGCAAAAACCGAACCGGACCGACGGCCCGTCGGTTCGGTTTCGATTCGAGTTTTACATGCTTCGGTTTGGTCGGTTCGATTGATTCGATCGGTTTGGTCCTAAACCGACAAAACATGCCAAAATACACTTAGACCGACAAAACCGAACCGAACGAGCGAATGAACCGAACCGAACCGGCAACATTCGGTTCGGTTTCGGTCAGCGTTTTCACGGTTTTCGATCCCGGTTTTCCGGTTGGTCGGTTTATATGACCGACGCCACCTTCTACTACCAACACCTTCGTAAGTTTATCGGAAGAACTGCCAAAGCTAATACAATACCGGAAATCTTATACGGTATATTTTACAGATGCGTGCTTACATATAAATAGTTGAACTTTTAGCTATGATTGATTATCTATCTTTATTGATTACATATGTGGTAAAGTTTGTACATACGTAGCTCAATTGCCTTTAGTCCTTCGATCACTACCATTCATTCAACAACTTGTATATTGTTAATAAGAAGATAAAAAATACTACTATCAATAATTGATGAATTTTCATTTAACTCCAGCTGCCTAAAAGTCAAGATTTACAATTTTCTTCCGGTTCATTTCAATCAAAACACCTACCATTCATTCACATTCAAAGAACTCCCAGTTTACCCAATCACCGTTAACAATGGCTGAAGGCATGGCTTCCGACCTCGTCAAAGTTGTTTTACAGAAACTGGCGAATGAAGCCATAAAGCAAGTTGTTCGCGCAAAGGAAATTCGTTCCGAGCTGAAGAGCTTGGGGAAGACATTAACCGATATCCAAGATCTCCTTCTCACTGCTGCTGACAAGGAAATAAAAGAAGTTCCTGTTCAAAAGTGGCTCAACAGTCTCCAACACTTAGCATATGACATAGAAGACATTCTTGATGACTTGGCAACTGAAGCTATGCATCGTGAGTTGACCGAGAATTCTGGAGGCAGCACTAGCATGGTACAGCTTATCCCATCTTGTTGCACAAATTTCTCACTAAGTAGAAAGATGCGTCCCAAGTTAGACGCTATTAACCATAAGTTGCAAGAACTAGAGAAGGAAAAGTTACTCTTGGTTTGACGATGAAGAGTGGAAGTTTAGAAGTGAAGGATGATAGGTCAAAGATGAATATAGACAATCCCAGACCTCGTTAGTAGATCCATCTGGGATTGTTGGCCGACAAGGTGATAAGGATGCATTGGTTCTTAAGCTGTTAGGTGGTGAACCATGCAAAGAAAACTTTAGCATCGTGCCCATAGTTGGTATGGGTGGTTTGGGTAAAACCACTCTAGCTAAATTATTGTATAACGATGAAAAGTGAAGAAACACTTTAAACTAAAGGCGTGGGTTTGTGTTTCAGCTGAATGGGATACCTTCGGTATGAGCAATATTATTTTCAGTCTGTGACCGGGAAACAAAGGAATTTCAAGATTTAAATCTCCTTCAAGAAGCTCTAAGAGTTCAAGTTAGAGAGAAATTGTTTCTATTAGTGCTGGACGATGTGTGGAGTGAAAGTAGTGACGATTGGGAATCACTAGTGGCCTTTAAAAGCATGTGCTCCTGGAAGTAAAATAATCATGACAACTAGGAAGGAGAAGTTGCTCAGACAGTTGGGTTGTGGTAAATTAAACCATTTGCAAAGTCTCTCACATGATGATGCTGTGTGTTTATTTGCTAAACATGCATTGGGTGAAAATAACTTTGATTCACATCAAGACTTAAAGCACCTGGTGAAGGCATTGTGAGAAAGTGTGATGGTTTGCCTTTGGCTTTAGTAGCACTTGGAAGGTTATTGAGGACAAAAGAAGATGATGTAGAATGGAAGGAAATAGAGGATAGTGAGATATGGGGCTTAAAGAGGAAGGTAAAATTATTCCAGCTCTTAGACTAAGCTACCGTGAACTCCCTGCCTATTTAAAGCAGCTCTTTGCATATTGCTCCTTGTTCCCAAAGGACTATCGTTTGACAAGCAGGATTTGGTTACGCTTTGGACAGCGGAAGGATTTTTGCACCAAGCGAGTCCAAGCAAGTCAACTAAAGAACGATGGGGTCACAAATGTTTTGATGAGTTGTTATCACGGTCATTTTCAACACTCACCTAATGACGAGTCTTTGTTTGTTATGCATGATCTGATGAATGATTTGGCCACCTCTGTTTTGGAGATTTCTATTTTAGGTTAGAGAAGGAATTGGGAAAGAATGTTAGAAACAAGCTTTGGATAAGTGTCGTCATATGTCATTTATTTGTGAGGAATATGTAGCTTACAAGAAGTTTGAGGGAATTGAAGGAGCTAAAGGTTTAAGAACATTCTTGTCTGTAGGGGTGAAAGAAAGGTGGCAAGATTACTACTTGTCGAATAAGGTTTTGGCTGAATTACTTCCCCAACTACTATTGATAAGGGTTATAAGTTTGAGTGGTTATGAGATAAGTGAAGTACCAGAGTCTATTGGTAGTTTGAGACATTTGCGGTATTTTAATTTATCTCGAACTAAAATCGAACATTTACCTGAAAATGTTTGTAATCTCTATAACTTAGAGACCTTGATAGTTTTTGGGTGTTCTAGCTTAACTAATTTACCTAAAAGCTTCTTAAAGTTAAAGAATTTGCGGCATCTAGACATTAGAGATACTCCGCTTTTAAAAGACTTGCCATTAGGGGTTGCTAAGTTGAAAAGCCTACAAACTCTTTCAAAAATCATTATTGGAGGAGAAAATGATTTTTCAATAACCAACCTTAAAGATTTTGAGAATCTTCATGGGAAAGTTTCCATTGAGGGCTGGAAAAAGTAAGAAAGCAATGAAGCAAGAGAAGCAGACTTATCACAAAAGAGGCTTCTGAGTTAGAGGTGGAATGGAGTGGCGTATCAGATGCTTCCGAAATGACACAACTGAAAACGGTGTCCTTGATGCATTGAAGCCATATAATGATTGTTTGAAGAGGCTAGGCATTGTGAAGTATCTGGGTTTAGAATTTCCAAAATGGGTTGGGGATCCCTTGTTTCGTCAGTTGGCTCGTGTGTCTATCGTGGCTGTAAAAGTGTACATCTCTACCACCACTCGGGCAACTACAGTCACTTAAGTTATGTATTCAAGAAATGGGTGATGTAAAGTTGTTGGTTCAGAGTTGTTTGGTACTGGCCTTGCATTTCCTTCACTTGAAAGTCTAAGTTTCGCAAATATGTCGGGTGGGAGGTATGGTCAGCCAATAGCAGAAGTGGTGTTGGAGATTCTGTGTTTCCATGCCTTCAAGAGCTCAATATAGAAGGTTGTCCTAATTTGGTTGAAGTCTCGGTAGAAGCACTACCTTCACTAAGGGTTCTAAAATAGTAGAATCTTGGAATGGTGTGGTGAGAAGTCTGGTTCATGCAGCTCCATCAGTTACCAAGTTGAGAATAGAATCTATCTCAGGGCTTACTAATGAGGTGTGGAGGGGTGTTATATTGGATCTTAAGGCAGTTGAAGAATTGGAAGTCAGAAGCTGTGATGAAATAAGATATTTGTGGGAATCAAAAGAAGCAGAGGCAAGTAGTAAGGCTTTCGTGAATTTAAGGAAGTTGGAAATATGGAGATGTAAAAATTGGTGAGTTTAGGGAGAAAGATGAGGAGGAGTACAATTATGGGAGCAACCTCCTTTCATCTCTTAGATCGTTAGTGGTATTGGGTTGTGAAAATTTCAAGCATTTAAGCTGTCCAAACAACTTGGAGCGTTGAGTATCTATGGTTGTAAGACACTGTGTGTCTCCTTCTTCTCAATGGGAGGGCAGAAGCTCAAGGGTGTTCACATTCAGTCTTGTAAGAAACTAATGATAAAGGAGGAGTTGGGAGGAGGAGGAGGAAGAAGAATCGTTACTTATTAATAGCAAAAGCATGCCAATGCTTGAATATGTAAGCATAATGGATCATTCTAATGTGGCATCCATCATTGATTTTGGGGTAACTTCATTCACCTCACCAGATTGGGAATATGGAATTGTCAAAGTACGGAGGAGTCATTATTTGCAGACCTCCAATTGCAGAGTCTCGCCTCGTTAACTTATCTGTCAATAAGCATGTGTCCAAGTATGGAAGTTCCAACAGCTTGGCTTTGGCCTCCCAACTTGCGTGTCCTTTCAATTGGGAATTTGAAGAAGCCCATTTCAGAATGGGGCCCACATATCAACTTTCCATCCACACTAGTTGACCTATCCTTATTCGGTGAAGCAGCGAGTAATTGGAGTGAATTGTCTCATATTCATCTTCCTTCATCTCTTACTCGACTTTGCATATGGAGTTTTGACAATTTGGAAACAGTTTCCGAGGGACTCAGACACCTCACCTCCTCCAACATCTCGAAATTTTAATTGCCCGAAGATAAAAGATCTACCAGAAAAGTTGTTGCCTTCACTTTTGAGTTTGGATATAAGTGGGTGTCGAGATCTGAAAGAAAGATGCAGTAGAGGAGGCTCCTACTGGCCCAAAATCTCCCATATCCCTGCATCAAAACAGAAGTCACAAACATAATTGAAGGTGTGTTCTTTCTATGCCGTTTGATTTTATTTTTATTTTTATTTATTACGTAGTATATTTTATAAGTAATTGTAATAAGCTTTTCTTTCATTTAATCACAACAGTGTTTTTTTTTGTTTTTTTTTGTGTCTAATTTCCTAAGTACTAGGATTTTGATTGTATAGTTTAAAACGGAAACAAACGAGGTCATAAAAACCTTTTTAAAAGTCAATGTGAGTTTATCATCAAATATTCAAATGTTATACCACTGCATACAGTGGATGTTATAAAGTTTAACAAAATTAACTACAAGCTTTTCTTTTTTGCAGACATTGTATAAAAAAGTGAATTACATAGGAGAGGAGTTGCATATATCAAGGCTAAGCACTAATTTTGGAGCAGCATCATCATACATTTGTTGGCTTTCCTTGTAAGTTGTTGACTAATACATTCATGAATCATCGGTTCCTTAAGGCTTAAGTTCACCTAATCACCTTATTTATCGATCGATAATGAAAACAAACATTAGTTATCTTGCATTATCACTTTAAATTTGTAATACGAAAACATTCCAGATGTGCATCCTTTTAAGGTTCAAAGGAGATCTTGTGTTTCTCTATTTTCCTTTTATTAAATTTTTAGTCTTGATTGAATTTAAGGTTAATACCACTTTTCTATAATTATATTCAAATTATTCAGGTTACTGGGATGTATTCTGATTGTTACTTCTATTTATAGAAACATGTATTTATTTTGTTGACTATTACAATGGATCATCGGTGCCTTAACTTCATCTTTTTATCAATAACGAGAATAGAAAATAAGCTTGCATTATCAACTTGAAATTTGTACTATGAGTGCATTCTATATGTGCATCCTTTCAAAAGATAAGAGTTGAATTATTATTTCTCTGTGCTGCTGTTAAATAATCTTATATACTTGAGTGAACGCAGATTAGTTACTTTCGAAAGTATAATTATATACAAAATTATAAGATTTACTCGGATATTTACTAATATTTGCTTCTTTTCTAGACTAGGTTGAATTACATGCATATTGACTTCATCGAATGGGCAACCATAAGCAACCCCATTTTTTCTGACTTCCAGCTGATGCGTTATGACTCTTCGCTGCAGTTTACTACAATCATGGTTCCTTAACTGTCATTGCATATCTGATACCGTTTAGTTCATATTGTTTAATGACTGGCACTTGCTGAATTACTTTTGCAGGCATGATGACCCACACAGCCTCAACATATCTTTTTCGACCCACCTCACTATGATTCAGTCGCAGCAGTTTGTGTATTGGTCATTTCTGGTACACAAGTTACAGCCATACAATAAAAGATCAGACTTTAGTGAATTACATAAACCATGGATCCAATGGCTACTCATCAAGGAATCGGACTTCTGGCCTTTTCTAAAAGATCACTTTCATGTGTAGTAATAGAAATTATGCTAAGAGTCAATGACATGGCGAAATAAAGCAATAGAAAGCTTGTTAATTACTGTATATATATATATATATTAGTTGAATGACTGCAATAGTAGACCTGTAATTTGGAAATGAATCATTTTTTGCTTAATCAGTTACAGAATCTTTAGTACCAAACTATTGCTTCTAAAACTCAATTATCAAGAGTCTACAAGATTTACTTGGACATATTCTAATATTAGATTCTTTTCTAGACTGGCTTTATTGGATTATAAAGTAAAATCTTGAATGTCCAACTTGGCGTATGACTATCTTCATATATCTTTAGACAAACAACCTTTATTGAATACTTTTGCGGGCATGGCGACTACAGGCCAATCATTCTTTTCTCCAACCTTCTGTGATTCACAATCGCGACAATATATGTATATGTTATTTGGTCATCTCACACTACCACACCACTTATAGCTAGGCGATAAAAGATCACACATGTCAATAGTGGCGGATGCAATATGATTTAGATGTATAGTTGCTTAATTTTCATCAAGGAATCGAGACATTTGGTCTTCTCTACAAGGTTACTTTCACGCAGTAAGTACTTTTAACTTGCCATCGGTAGGACCTTAATGAGGCGGGGAGGGTCAATTCGGTGAAGGCAAAAGGATATCAAGTCAAATCGACGACCATCAAAGGAATCGAAAAGTATCCGAAAAGGCGGAAACCTAATGTCTACCCAATCCTCGCGGTCATAGCCTAAGCTCTAAGGGTCCTAAAACCTAGAGCTACGATACCATAAATTGTAACACCCGACCCGACAAGGGTAAAGATATCACAATCTGGTTTCATATCGAACTTTAACTAATGTACAAAAGCGGAAGCCTTTACAAAACTTACAAAAGATAGTATAAATAACTTAATATTCAAATAAATCTAAGATCTCTATGGTCAATCTTGCTCGTCTCTACTCTCAAACCCAGATCAGCTATCCCATAAGCTCATCTTGAATGCTAAATACCTGCCGCAGGAAAAGAAAAGTGCGGCTGAGCTTACAAAGCCCAGTGAACAGATATAACGAAACAAAAGCTAAAACAGAATAAATATACAATTAACGAAATCAAAATAAAATGATGACGAGGGATCTTTTAAGATTCTGCGGAAGCACAAATATACAGAAATCCAAGCAACCACATAACAGTTTAGACATCACATAGCACATTAAAGACACAAAAACAAACACATCAGAACAACCAAACGCATAACATATCAAATAACAGACACGTATAAGCCAAACGGAAAGTCTCAAAACTAACGAAACAATTTCTAGTAAATAAACATGGCATTCATACAAATCAATTAATCAACATTTAATACACTAAATGCAATATTGTAGCGGTGAAATGGCGAGACAAGTCATGGCGAGACAATATAGCTAAACCGGTTCTCGGATCAAATCCTAACCTTAGCGAGTTTTAATATGGCGGTCACATATACGCACGGATAATTAACCTTCAAAACACTCGATTGTGCACTAGCACATTCATCTCATGAGATCAACGCATTCACGTAACAATAACAAATCATAATATCGGATATCTGAATCATGTTTAAACATATTAATCCTATCCTAGTATGGCAACTAATAATCACTTAAACAAATCGTCATAAACACATCAATTAACATATCATATCGAAATATCTTCTTCTTCAAAAGTAACCTCGGAAAATAAATGGAGTAGCTAGCTCCCAGATTTTGTGAAGACGCAGATTATGCACACGACATCATTCACGGATAACATATCGGATAACGGATCGGATCTAGGATGCATCCATACGCCCTTCCTACATATTCAAAATATGCTTCACCATCCGAGGCGTGGCGAACATCACTCTATCGCCCTAGAGTCATATCGAGTGCATCATCGATACGGACATGGAACCCCATGACTAGTTAAATATTTGGTTATTATCAACCAACTTAAGTCAAACAGATTTTCGGATATGGCACGGATCATAGTCACACACAAGGTCACGAGATAACATATCGATAGTTCATATCATAAGGTTCATACTCGGATAGTCGAAGTCGAAGTTCATATCACGGTGGCATATCATATGTTCATAAGCGAGTTCATAATCAACCATAGCAAGGTTCAACAATTGCGCATATCAAAATCTTCCTAACATAAGTTCACATCGGATATTGCATAGTTCACTAGAACATAAGTTCGGATAAGTAATGATCAAACATTCGTGAAAGGGTTCATAGCAATGGCATCGAAATCCTAATAAGCATGAGAGAATGACAAAGAAGGAAAACATGAGGGACCTTTCTTGAAAAGGTCGAATATCTCAGACGATAACACAAGTGTCTTAAAGTAAGGCAGAATATCCGTACTTTAAAGCAAATGAAAGGAAAGCAAACGAATGTAGAAATACGAAGATGTAACGTCGCGTCTCCTCCAATGAATCTACACGGATTATGATTTATTTAATACTTATTAGTATAACGGATTAATCTCATTAATACTTTTAGAGTTGTCGATTATTCTCATTTTAATGACGGATGGAATTCCAACATTTTAGAGTATTTTACTTAGCCAAACTCATGGGTTGCAAATGACAAACGGTAACTTAAGGGTTTAATATGATAATTATCTTATTTGAGGACTTATGTAATCATCTTTCAAGGTATAGGGTTTACAAATGTCAAAAACGGATTTTAGGACTCTCTTTCAAAATAGTTTACCTAATCTTTTATAACGTACATGATTAACCAAAACTCATACGTAACATTGTTCGAATGCAAACCCTTAATGAGACCATTCATGCAATACTTTAATTCATTATAACTCACGCATGTTCACGACACACTTAGTACTAGCTCATTTACTCTAAATCAAAAGCCATTAATGATTCCAAGACTTACCACTTCACATGAAATAACGAATCTACACACTTAGCTTTTAACCCTAATCAACTTCCTATTTATGTTCTAGGGTTTCCATACTTTTAATATCATTTATTACGCATTTAATTTACATGTTACCTCTTTTAATGATTTCCACTTTGACCTAGAACGATATGCAAACAAACCCAAGTTACCCCAAACTCATGCATGTCCTTACGTAATTCATTTACACATGTTGACCCATAATTATTCGAATTACATATTACACCTTAACATCTTTAATTATCGACCTAACCTTATATTATCGATTTTACACTTTTAGCCCAAAGGTTTTAGAATTTACAAAACATACCCTTTAAGTTAAATACAATTCGAATGGCCTCTAAATATCCAAAATTACACGTTTAACCCCATACTTATTTTTATCGTTTAGTACCATTATTTTACTGTTCACAAAATAACCTTTAAGTTTCATAATTTACAAAACCAACCCAAAACTTTTATGTAAAACCGAATAATGCATAATTCAAGTACAAGCCCTAAACCTAGGTTAAACCAATCATTAATTCATCATTTCTACTGTATTAATGACCCTTAATCATAACAAGCAAACCCTAATTTTTATAAACCCTAATCGTTCCTTTTTAAATCCTTTCCTTTTTCATACGCGATCTAATAATAAAACCCCAAACAAATCACACAAGCTTCGAATCCATGGATATGTATTTTATACAGGTCGTATGTCATATAAGAGTCTTTAGAAAATTAATATCATGGTCCCAAAAATTATTATACGTTCATACGTTATTTTATACGCTTTTAGGGTTTTAATTCCAAATAATTCCATACGACTTATTTAACATGCATGGCTAATTTTTACGTGTTCTATATGACTTGTAGGACTGAAAATAATATTAGGAACATACCCTTGATGAGCTTTGGTCGTTAGAACAAAAGAAACCAAAAAGCTCCTATCGCCGAAACCCTAATTGACCAAGAAACTAACCACGATCGAAACAGCACCTTAGAGCCTCGAACCATATTTTTAACACCTTCTTTACCTTCAAACTCGTCCAAGAAAATGGCTTTAAGCCCTGAAATCGATGTCGAATTATGGAGGGTTTTAGGTCGGTTTGTGTATAATCGGTTATTAGGGTTAAAATATAAACCGTACAATGTCTTTATATAGGATTTACAATTTTTCTTGTGGGCTTTATAATGTATTGAACTTAAAATAAATGGGTTCTTAATTTTATAAATTTATATTGGGCTTTTATTAATTAAATTCTTTTATAAATCTAAATAAATATATTCGACTTTATATAAAAACACAAAGCAATTTTATAAAATTATAAACTATAAAATTACCTTTACAAAGTCTTTAATATTTATTTGGATCATGTGTGATATTTCTTAATAATTTCCTGAATTTACATAGCTTATTTGGTACTCTTTAAATTAATTATTCATACTTTTTGATTATAGGGGTATTTTGGTCTTTTTGTGAATTTTAGAAATTCATGTATTACATGCATTGATTCAGGTTCCTCTAAATGGTGTTTGTATGAAGTACTTTATTTCGGAAAAGGCACTTTTGTTATCGACTATATGTCAATATCTGGGTTATAGGTGAGTCTCACTTGATTTGATGAGATAAATTACAAGATCCTACTCCCATGTTTTGTACATTCAGGGAAAAATGATATTCGCTCTAGTTTGATGTGATCCTCTTAGCCACCATAATTAGTTGGTAACGGTACTACCAACTAGGGCTGAGCACCGAAGGTTCAAAACCGAACCAGACCGACGAAACCGACCGAACCGACAAAAACCGAACCGGACCGACAGCCCGTCGGTTCGGTTTCGGTTTCAGGTTTTACATGCTTTCGGTTTCGGGTCGGTTCGGTTCGGTTCGGTCCGGTTTGGTCCTAAACCGACAAAAACATGCCAAAATACACCTAGACCGACAAAACCGAACCGAACCGACGAACAACCGAACCGAACCGACAACATTCGGTTCGGTTTCGGTTCGCGTTTTTCACGGTTTTCGATCCTCGGTTTTCTCGGTTCGGGTCGGTTTATATGACCGACGCTCAGCCCTACTACCAACACCTTCGTAAGTTTATCGGAAGAACTGCCAAAGCTAATACAATACCGGAAATCTTATACGGTATATTTTACAGATGCGTGCTTACATATAAATAGTTGAACTTTTAGCTATGATTGATTATCTATCTTTATTGATTACATATGTGGTAAAGTTTGTACATACGTAGCTCAATTGCCTTTAGTCCTTCGATCACTACCATTCATTCAACAACTTGTATATTGTTAATAAGAAGATAAAAAATACTACTATCAATAATTGATGAATTTTCATTTAACTCCAGCTGCCTAAAAGTCAAGATTTACAATTTTCTTCCGGTTCATTTCAATCAAAACACCTACCATTCATTCACATTCAAAGAACTCCCAGTTTACCCAATCACCGTTAACAATGGCTGAAGGCATGGCTTCCGACCTCGTCAAAGTTGTTTTACAGAAACTGGCGAATGAAGCCATAAAGCAAGTTGTTCGCGCAAAGGAAATTCGTTCCGAGCTGAAGAGCTTGGGGAAGACATTAACCGATATCCAAGATCTCCTTCTCACTGCTGCTGACAAGGAAATAAAAGAAGTTCCTGTTCAAAAGTGGCTCAACAGTCTCCAACACTTAGCATATGACATAGAAGACATTCTTGATGACTTGGCAACTGAAGCTATGCATCGTGAGTTGACCGAGAATTCTGGAGGCAGCACTAGCATGGTACGAAAGCTTATCCCATCTTGTTGCACAAATTTCTCACTAAGTAGAAAGATGCGTCCCAAGTTAGACGCTATTAACCATAAGTTGCAAGAACTAGAGAAGGAAAAAGTTACTCTTGGTTTGACGATGAAGAGTGGAAGTTTAGAAGTGAAGGATGATAGGTCAAAAGATGAATATAGACAATCCCAGACCTCGTTAGTAGATCCATCTGGGATTGTTGGCCGACAAGGTGATAAGGATGCATTGGTTCTTAAGCTGTTAGGTGGTGAACCATGCAAAGAAAACTTTAGCATCGTGCCCATAGTTGGTATGGGTGGTTTGGGTAAAACCACTCTAGCTAAATTATTGTATAACGATGAAAAAGTGAAGAAACACTTTAAACTAAAGGCGTGGGTTTGTGTTTCAGCTGAATGGGATACCTTCGGTATGAGCAATATTATTTTTCAGTCTGTGACCGGGGAAACAAAGGAATTTCAAGATTTAAATCTCCTTCAAGAAGCTCTAAGAGTTCAAGTTAGAGAGAAATTGTTTCTATTAGTGCTGGACGATGTGTGGAGTGAAAGTAGTGACGATTGGGAATCACTAGTGGCCCCTTTAAAAGCATGTGCTCCTGGAAGTAAAATAATCATGACAACTAGGAAGGAGAAGTTGCTCAGACAGTTGGGTTGTGGTAAATTAAACCATTTGCAAAGTCTCTCACATGATGATGCTGTGTGTTTATTTGCTAAACATGCATTGGGTGAAAATAACTTTGATTCACATCCAAGACTTAAAGCACCTGGTGAAGGCATTGTGAGAAAGTGTGATGGTTTGCCTTTGGCTTTAGTAGCACTTGGAAGGTTATTGAGGACAAAAGAAGATGATGTAGAATGGAAGGAAATAGAGGATAGTGAGATATGGGGCTTAAAAGAGGAAGGTAAAATTATTCCAGCTCTTAGACTAAGCTACCGTGAACTCCCTGCCTATTTAAAGCAGCTCTTTGCATATTGCTCCTTGTTCCCAAAGGACTATGCGTTTGACAAGCAGGATTTGGTTCTGCTTTGGACAGCGGAAGGATTTTTGCACCAAGCGAGTCCAAGCAAGTCAACTAAAGAACGATGGGGTCACAAATGTTTTGATGAGTTGTTATCACGGTCATTTTTTCAACACTCACCTAATGACGAGTCTTTGTTTGTTATGCATGATCTGATGAATGATTTGGCCACCTCTGTTGCTGGAGATTTCTATTTTAGGTTAGAGAAGGAATTGGGAAAGAATGTTAGGAAACAAGCTTTGGATAAGTGTCGTCATATGTCATTTATTTGTGAGGAATATGTAGCTTACAAGAAGTTTGAGGGAATTGAAGGAGCTAAAGGTTTAAGAACATTCTTGTCTGTAGGGGTGAAAGAAAGGTGGCAAGATTACTACTTGTCGAATAAGGTTTTGGCTGAATTACTTCCCCAACTACTATTGATAAGGGTTATAAGTTTGAGTGGTTATGAGATAAGTGAAGTACCAGAGTCTATTGGTAGTTTGAGACATTTGCGGTATTTTAATTTATCTCGAACTAAAATCGAACATTTACCTGAAAATGTTTGTAATCTCTATAACTTAGAGACCTTGATAGTTTTTGGGTGTTCTAGCTTAACTAATTTACCTAAAAGCTTCTTAAAGTTAAAGAATTTATGCATCTAGACATTAGAGATACTCCGCTTTTAAAAGACTTGCCATTAGGGGTTGCTAAGTTGAAAAGCCTACAAACTCTTTCAAAAATCATTATTGGAGGAGAAAATGATTTTTCAATAACCAACCTTAAAGATTTTGAGAATCTTCATGGGAAAGTTTCCATTGAGGGCCTGGAAAAAGTAAGAAACGCAACTGAAGCAAGAGAAGCAGACTTATCACAAAAGAGGCTTACTGAGTTAGAGGTGGAATGGAGTGACGTATCAGATGCTTCCCGAAATGACACAACTGAAAACGGTGTCCTTGATGCATTGAAGCCATATAATGATTGTTTGAAGAGGCTAGGCATTGTGAAGTATCTGGGTTTAGAATTTCCAAAATGGGTTGGGGATCCCTTGTTTCGTCAGTTGGCTCGTGTGTCTATACGTGGCTGTAAAAAGTGTACATCTCTACCACCACTCGGGCAACTACAGTCACTTAAGAAGTTATGTATTCAAGAAATGGGTGATGTAAAAGTTGTTGGTTCAGAGTTGTTTGGTACTGGCCTTGCATTTCCTTCACTTGAAAGTCTAAGTTTCGCAAATATGTCGGGGTGGGAGGTATGGTCAGCCAATAGCAGAAGTGGTGTTGGAGATTCTGTGTTTCCATGCCTTCAAGAGCTCAATATAGAAGGTTGTCCTAATTTGGTTGAAGTCTCGGTAGAAGCACTACCTTCACTAAGGGTTCTAAAAATAGTAGAATGCGGGAATGGTGTGGTGAGAAGTCTGGTTCATGCAGCTCCATCAGTTACCAAGTTGAGAATAGAATCTATCTCAGGGCTTACTAATGAGGTGTGGAGGGGTGTTATATTGGATCTTAAGGCAGTTGAAGAATTGGAAGTCAGAAGCTGTGATGAAATAAGATATTTGTGGGAATCAAAAGAAGCAGAGGCAAGTAGTAAGGCTTTCGTGAATTTAAGGAAGTTGGAAATATGGAGATGTAAAAAATTGGTGAGTTTAGGGGAGAAAGATGAGGAGGAGTACAATTATGGGAGCAACCTCCTTTCATCTCTTAGATCGTTAGTGGTATTCGGTTGTGAAAATTTCAAGCATTTAAGCTGTCCAAACAACTTGGAGACGTTGAGTATCTATGGTTGTAAGACACTGTGTGTCTCCTTCTTCTCAATGGGAGGGGGGCAGAAGCTCAAGGGTGTTCACATTCAGTCTTGTAAGAAACTAATGATAAAGGAGGAGTTGGGAGGAGGAGGAGGAAAGAAGAATACGTTACTTATTAATAGCAAAAGCATGCCAATGCTTGAATATGTAAGCATAATGGATCATTCTAATGTGGCATCCATCATTGATTTTGGGGGTAACTTCATTCACCTCACCAGATTGGGAATATGGAATTGTCAAAGTACGGAGGAGTCATTATTTGCAGACCTCCAATTGCAGAGTCTCGCCTCGTTAACTTATCTGTCAATAAGCATGTGTCCAAGTATGGAAGTTCCAACAGCTTGGCTTTGGCCTCCCAACTTGCGTGTCCTTTCAATTGGGAATTTGAAGAAGCCCATTTCAGAATGGGGCCCACATATCAACTTTCCATCCACACTAGTTGACCTATCCTTATTCGGTGAAGCAGCGAGTA
This sequence comes from Chrysanthemum lavandulifolium, assembly GCA_022545495.1. Taxonomy (NCBI): domain Eukaryota; kingdom Viridiplantae; phylum Streptophyta; class Magnoliopsida; order Asterales; family Asteraceae; genus Chrysanthemum; species Chrysanthemum lavandulifolium. Next base: position 194,357,990 of record CM040240.1, read on the forward strand.
ATTGGAGTGAATTGTCTCATATTCATCTTCCTTCATCTCTTACTCGACTTTGCATATGGAGTTTTGACAATTTGGAAACAGTTTCCGAGGGACTCAGACACCTCACCTCCCTCCAACATCTCGAAATTTTTAATTGCCCGAAGATAAAAGATCTACCAGAAAAGTTGTTGCCTTCACTTTTGAGTTTGGATATAAGTGGGTGTCGAGATCTGAAAGAAAGATGCAGTAGAGGAGGCTCCTACTGGCCCAAAATCTCCCATATCCCCTGCATCAAAACAGAAGTCACAAACATAATTGAAGGTGTGTTCTTTCTATGCCGTTTGATTTTATTTTTTATTTTTTTATTTATTACGTAGTATATTTTATAAGTAATTGTAATAAGCTTTTCTTTCATTTAATCACAACAGTGTTTTTTTTTGTTTTTTTTTGTGTCTAATTTCCTAAGTACTAGGATTTTGATTGTATAGTTTAAAACGGAAACAAACGAGGTCATAAAAACCTTTTTAAAAGTCAATGTGAGTTTATCATCAAATATTCAAATGTTATACCACTGCATACAGTGGATGTTATAAAGTTTAACAAAATTAACTACAAGCTTTTCTTTTTTGCAGACATTGTATAAAAAAGTGAATTACATAGGAGAGGAGTTGCATATATCAAGGCTAAGCACTAATTTTGGAGCAGCATCATCATACATTTGTTGGCTTTCCTTGTAAGTTGTTGACTAATACATTCATGAATCATCGGTTCCTTAAGGCTTAAGTTCACCTAATCACCTTATTTATCGATCGATAATGAAAACAAACATTAGTTATCTTGCATTATCACTTTAAATTTGTAATCTGAAAACATTCCAGATGTGCATCCTTTTAAGGTTCAAAGGAGATCTTGTGTTTCTCTATTTTCCTTTTATTAAATTTTTAGTCTTGATTGAATTTAAGGTTAATACCACTTTTCTATAATTATATTCAAATTATTCAGGTTACTGGGATGTATTCTGATTGTTACTTCTATTTATAGAAACATGTATTTATTTTGTTGACTATTACAATGGATCATCGGTGCCTTAACTTCATCTTTTATCAATAACGAGAATAGAAAATAAGCTTGCATTATCAACTTGAAATTTGTACTATGAGTGCATTCTATATGTGCATCCTTTCAAAAGATAAGAGTTGAATTATTATTTCTCTGTGCTGCTGTTAAATAATCTTATATACTTGAGTGAACGCAGATTAGTTACTTTCGAAAGTATAATTATATACAAAATTATAAGATTTACTCGGATATTTACTAATATTTGCTTCTTTTCTAGACTAGGTTGAATTACATGCATATTGACTTCATCGAATGGGCAACTTCGCAAGCAACCCCATTTTTTTCTGACTTCCAGCTGGTACGTTATGACTCTTCGCTGCAGTTTACTACAATCATGGTTCCTTAACTGTCATTGCATATCTGATACCGTTTAGTTCATATTGTTTAATGACTGGCACTTGCTGAATTACTTTTGCAGGCATGATGACCCACACAGCCTCAACATATCTTTTTCGACCCACCTCACTATGATTCAGTCGCAGCAGTTTGTGTATTGGTCATTTCTGGTACACAAGTTACAGCCATACAATAAAAGATCAGACTTTAGTGAATTACATAAACCATGGATCCAATGGCTACTCATCAAGGAATCGGACTTCTGGCCTTTTCTAAAAGATCACTTTCATGTGTAGTAATAGAAATTATGCTAAGAGTCAATGACATGGCGAAATAAAGCAATAGAAAGCTTGTTAATTACTGTATATATATATATATATTAGTTGAATGACTGCAATAGTAGACCTGTAATTTGGAAATGAATCATTTTTTGCTTAATCAGTTACAGAATCTTTAGTACCAAACTATTGCTTCTAAAACTCAATTATCAAGAGTCTACAAGATTTACTTGGACATATTCTAATATTAGATTCTTTTCTAGACTGGCTTTATTGGATTATAAAGTAAAATCTTCGAATGTCCAACTTGGCGTATGACTATCTTCATATATCTTTAGACAAACAACCTTTATTGAATACTTTTGCAGGCATGGCGACTACAGGCCAATCATTCTTTTCTCCAACCTTACTGTGATTCACAATCGCAGCAATATATGTATATGTTATTTGGTCATCTCACACTACCACACCACTTATAGCTAGACGATAAAAGATCACACATGTCAATAGTGGCCGGATGCAATATGATTTAGATGTATAGTTGCTTAAGCTGCTCATCAAGGAATCAGACATTTGGTCTTCTCTACAAGGTTACTTTCCTGTGCAGTAAGTACTTTTAACCTGCCATCAGGGGCGGACCTTAATGAGGGCAGGGAGGTCCCGCCCCCAAAATTTACGACAAGTAAATATTGTAGGTTTAAGAATTTAGTGAGTTATAAATAAATCTCGATTCGCCCCCAAAATAAATTCTAAATGGTAGTGTTCCATCAAGAGCATCAACACCAAGTACGCATGAGTACAAGAATTATGAGTTTATTAAACCTGGTAGTGATCTATTCATGAGGCATAGGGGTTGATTTTCTGCAATTACCTTTTTAGCTAGTTTAACTCTCTTTTGATACATATTATATGCTCCTTGTTGCTTTTGTTCTCAATGTTTTGTAATCCTTCTTTTTTAATCCTTGAACTTTTGTTTTCTTTCCGTTGCTTTAATTATCGTCAAAGACAAGATGTATGCTAGCAACTTGTTACTTCTTTTTCTTAATACATGTAATTCTTCTTCTCTAATCATGATATATCTTTTACACTGCAATAACCACAAGTGATCTCATATACCTATTTTCCCATATGTACTGTAAAGTGTATACGGGATACATAACTTGCTGAAGTTGATGCATTTCTCTTTATAACTTTTCGCCAGACTTCTCTGGTCATGTACAAGCGGGTATATTATGATGATATATGACTCACCTAAATGGGAATGACACCTGAAAGCCATATATAAAGCAAGGATGCCAAAGCTTCGCTCAAAAAGAGATTATATATTGATAATACTAGGGGTGGTAATTCTCGTCATGACACGATAAACGACACGAAGTTAAACATGTTTGGGTTGAGGACAAACAGGTTTACAGGTCAACCCGACTAACCCATTTAATAAACGGGTCGCGTTTGGGCAGAGCCGAATTTGAGCATGTGCAGGGTGCTCGACCGCTCAGGCTTCTATTTTTTCAGGGGCACCATATTTTTTAAGCATTGCTGATCGTTTTATTATGTTATGGCCATAAATGGATGATAAAATGATCCGAAAGAAAGTTTGATTTGTTTCAAATGAGTTGAAATTGACGAGCTTCATGTGATTTAAAATACAAAAGGAAACAAACGCAACGGTTTTCTTTCATAAGACTGGTGTCATCAATGGATGGAAAGCCATCGGCAAGCCACCTTTCACGCGGCATTGTTGCTGGTGTTAGTTGTACATTTATTGTAATTGATATGGTCTTATCGGTTAGTTGTATATTTACTGAGACTCTTCAGGGATGTTCTTATCTCAGCGTAAGTATGTTACTGAGTTTCTAGAATGAGCTGACATGATTGGTTGTAACCCCAGTCGGACTCCTGTTGATACTGAGTCTAAACTTGGTGATGACGATGATCTTGTGTCTGATCCGACCTTCTATCGGAGTCTTGCGGATTCTCTTCAGTGTCTCACTTTTACTAGACCTGATATTTCCTATCCAGTGCAGCAGGTTTGTCTTCATATGCATGATATACGAGAGCCTCACTTATCGGCTCTTAAGCAGATTTTGTGGTATGTTCGGGGTACCTTAGAATATGGGTACATTTATTTTACTCTTCTACCTCCTCATTGGTCGCTTATTCGGATATTGATTAGGCTGGTTGCCCCACTACTCGGAGGTTGACTTCTGGTTATTGTGTTTTTCTTGGCAACAACCTACTCTCATGGTCCACTAAGCGTCAACAGACGATTTCTCGTTCTAGTGCTGAGGCTGAATATCGTGGTGTTGCCAATGCTGTTGCTGAAACTTGTTGGTTGAGGAACCTTCTCCATGAGCTGCATACGCTATTATCTTCAGCTACGCTTGTTTACTGTGATAATGTCAGTGCTGCCTATTTGTCTTCTAATCCGGTTCAACATCAACGTATAAAGCATATAGAGCTTGGCATTCATTTTGTTCGAGATTTGGTAGCTGCAGGGCAGGTTTCGTTCTAGTTTGAATGTTTAGTGTCCTCCCGCTCAAACTGCGGGGGAGTGTTAGTTGTACATTTATTGTAATTGATATAGTCTTATCGGTAAGTTGTATATATAGTGTAATTGATATGGTCTTATCTGTATCATTAGCTGGGGATTAGGATGCTTAGTGGGTAATTAATATTTACCCAAAATACTCTTGTATAGTTTGTAATTATATCTCCTATCTTTGTAATCGGTATCATCAATAAAACCAAATTACAGGACATACAAAACATTGATCCCTAAATATCTTACAGCTGGGAGCGGCAACCTTCATAGTGGCAAGGTGTACGAAAGGTGAGTGTTTCACCATATATGAATTCGTACAAGTGTGGGGCCCTCTTGTATTTTTATTATTTGTTTTGTGAGTGTGTGGGGTATTTAGTGTGTATATTTCTATAAAAGTGAGTATTTTAATAAAATGTAGGGGAGTTGTGATTATTGGGATTGAAAAGTGTTGGGGGGTTTGAAGGAGAGAAAAGTTGATGCGGCACTGAGGTGGAAGGTGAAATGGTGTGAATCCTGAGATTAGTCTAAGAAGAGGGCGATGATCCTCTCAAGTTACTTGAGTCAAGTTAGAGGATCCTCAACCATTAGATTAGAATCAAAGGTTAAGAATCTACATGTTTGTAGTAAATCTTGACCTTTGATTTTAATCTAATGATTCAGGATCCTCTAACTTAACTTAAGTTTTCCCAACAACTTGAGAGGATCCTCATCCCTAAGAAGAAGAAGATGAGTGACTTGGAGCCATGTACATTTTTAACCCCTAATATTTATTGTCTTTTTCACTTAAAGCTAAACCAGTGTTTTTGTTTTTTTATAGGTGAGAAACAATTTATAAAACTGACAGTTTTTGCTCTCACTTAAAAATATTTTACAAATGTTATATTATTTTGTTTATAAGAATTTTCAAAGGTGGCCCGACGGTGTGAAAAAGCTCGACTAATGTTGTTTTAATACGTTTTGCAACTTATAAGTTATAATACATCTTGCAATTATAATATAAAAATTTTCGTGTATGTATCACATAAACCATATTGACGCGCCTACTTAGTAATTATGAATAGTAACATCACTAGGGTGTCATTGGGCTGACCCGACCCGAACCCGACCGACCGAACCCGACCGAGTCAATTCGAATCGGGTCAATCGGGTTCAAAAATATATTCGGTCAATCGGGTCAACCCGAATTGACCCGAAGTTCTAAACAAGGTCGGGTTCGGGTATATTTTTAGCCTTGACCGACCGAACCCGACTAACCCGGTTCAACTACACTTTTACAATGTAAAATACTCGGGTTGACCCCGAACCCGAATTGACCCGACCCGAGTTGACCCGAACCCGAATTGACCCGACCCGAGTTGACCCGAGTTTTAAACAAGGTCGGGTTCGGGTATGTTTTTTTATGGCTTGACCCGAGTTGACCCGAACCCGACCGGGTCAACCTGAATAACACCCCTAAACATCACAATATAATGCACGACATCTCAATAGTCGGCAATTTCTTATCATAGAACAAGGCCCTTACAATCCACGGGACGGTCATGTGTTTGGGTTGAGTAAATATTAAATAGGTCAACCCATGAACCCTTTTAAGTATATAAGTCTTTGAAATATAAAATATATAACTTTGATTTTATGTTGATTAAATGCATGTTTTATGTACTTAATTTGACAATAGATTACGATTGTAACTCACATATCATTGAAATTATTGTATAGTTATTTGTATGTTATTTATATAGTTTTTGGATTTGAACTTGTTGAATTGATAAATTACCAACATTCTTCACCGTTTGACCTATTACTTAAACGGGTCACAAACGGGATACACGTGTTATGCAGGTCTTAGTTAGGATTGAGTTTCTTGACACGATTAATAAACGAGTCGTGTTTGGGTAGAGGTTATACTGTTAGGGATTTTACAATCTAGTTAACCAAGTAACGCAACGAGTACGCACCGGAATTAGGATCTATGATACGCGTACAACGCGCGTTCGGGGTCAAAGGAAACTTCATTTTCTTCGAGCAAGTTTTTCAACCACCTAGGCAGTGAACCTAATCGTTGTAGTGTAGTATTAGGGTAAGCCTCGGGATTGATATCGTTCTCTGGGGAATAAGAATGCTAGTGAGAGTTACTACGCTAAGGTTGGGGTTGAGAATTTTTTTTTTTTTTTTTTTTTATCTTTTTATATTTTTAGAAAATTGAAAGGTACGAATATTGGGGTATTGGATTTGGGGGGTGGTATTTCTACCGATTACTCTACTATTATCTAATCTAATTAACTAAGCTAAGGGGTAGTCTATGTCTAATTGATGTGTGCTCGTATGATGATTAAAGATGTTTTTACCTAGATACTATTACTCCCTAGTTATCTCCTATTGATGGTTGAATTGTCACGTCCTTATTCTTAACGCATTGTATCTTCTAAGGTCGTAGGGTATGCTTTCTTCCCTAACTCTTTGAGACTACCTTAAGGTTATTTCCTATGAAATCTCTAGGATTCATAAACTAACTCTAAGGTTATCTTTGGATTTTTAGCCTACAATAACTCTAGGCGATTATAAACCAATGTTCACAAAGATTACTCGAGCATTAAAAACACAACGAATGACCTATCGCAATCCTAGGTCAATTACAATTAAGATAAGAGACAACCAATCAATATTCAATACCTAGGTTTCATATATCTAAGCAAACACACAAGTAAATTAGCTTGACATGAAAAACATGCAAGCATACACACATACAATTGAAGACATAATTGAATCAATGAAGTAAATTACTTATCTTGTTGTAAAATAGGGTATGAGAACCCTAAGATAACGCCCAAGACGACCAAAAATCATTATTAGGTTTTACTCCACAAAACTACCTCTCTAAAAGTCCGAAAATTCAATTCTATATATAATTAAAACTTGCGGCGTCACTCTTTATATGTGACGCCGGATCGCCGCCATTAGGGTTTCGTCTTGACCACGTCAACCTTGTGACGGCCACCTTATGGTTGTGATGCCGTCGGCTTCATCTTCTTCGCCGTCGGGGTGAATCTAGGCCGTCGAGTTGTGACGCCTACTCTTTAAAACCCGACGCCGTCGGGTACAAAATAGCAATTTCGATCTCGAATGTCACAAATTTGGAGCACGTTGCGACGACGTCCTTCTAATCGTGGACGCCACCTTCAATTCCAGCAGACTTGAGTGTCTTGAACTTGACTTGGCCATTTTCTTCATATATTCATTCCTTTTCGTCCGAATAAGTGTCATTCCAACAATTTGCCTTCAAGAGACCTAAAAGTGAAAAGGAACGAAATTAAGCGATGCGGATATAAAGTGGTCGATTAAGGGCTTAAATGACCCCTCAAAGTGTACCTTTTAAATCCTTATCAAATATCCCTATACTTGGTATTTGCTTGTCCTCAAGCAAATGTGCTTTTGGCCAATTAATTTATAAGTTAGGGGTCATGAAGCATTAGTTTAGAACAATTCACAACAAGTATAAGCCCTAAAAAAGTCATAACAAGCATGGAATTTACATACTAGCACCTCACAAGGGGTGTTTAGATACTCTCATCTCTCGGGTGTATATGAAATATATCAAATTGGAAATGGAAGATAAACACTCATTAACCGGTCCTAGTACATAGATTACCATAGGCTTGAGACTAGATCAAACCTCCACCGCTTTGGTGTAAGCACCTAGGAAAAACTATCTAAGAGGTCTTTTAAAGGGTTGTAACGTTAGGCTTACGGTAGGGAAACAAAGGTTTTGGTGGGATAGGCGATTTAGTGGTGGCAAGTCAAAAATCTTTATGTTACAAGCATGAGAAGCATGGCGTTGCTAAGCCAAGACTCGACACTCTAAACTCTATATAACTTGTAACAAACAAACATAAATTTAAAGATAGATGTAGGATGGTAGCCCGTATGTTTTTTCATTTTTTTTAACACTCTTTTTTTCTATTTTTTTTTCATACACTTTTACTCTACCATCCTCTACGATAACATCAAAATAATAGGGATTTATAGGCACATCCCTATACTTGAGTTTTTATTACTCTAACACTAATTTGACCCGAATTGAAAAGATCAAAACACTTGGAGTACATTATTATGTAAATAAAGGGAATTTGAATTTAACGTTCCTTCCCGTCACTTCATAAAATTTAACTTTTCCCATGAGTCCCAATCGTCCCATCTCTCCAAACCGTGCGGGAAGGTTTCCCATCACACGGCTCATCAACTTGATCTTCCGGGGGAACCGTATGTCCGAACAGGGCTGGAAAAAGAGGTAAGGTCTCGCTTTCCTTTTCCACTCAAGTGTCTGCATCTCGCCGCTTAGGCCCTTCTTCCCTTCCCTAATAAAGAGTCCACCGCCTACCTTAGTAGTCTCAAATAAGGCATGTGGGCCTGCCCCTTTTTTTAGTAGGTGATTCACTACCGAAGCTAAGAAAAGGATGGATCAAGAAAATGAGGTACTACGAGCTGTAGCTCAGAGGATTATAGCACGATCAATTCCTTTTTCAAATCCTGCTGCAACTGCACGAGCCCTTCCTGCGTGCCACAAATGCCCTACGAAGAAGAAGAATCCTAGAACAAAATGAGAAGTAGCTAACCAACTTCTTTTGTTATGCTACTAATACTTGTACTTGCTCTGCTATTCTGCCCCATCCTGGCTAAGGAAGAGTTATGGGCGTAAAAAATATCACGATGGGGCGTGAATAGCACCCGACGAGTTTAGTCAATTATCACGGATGAAAAGTGACGGACTGACCGCTATAGGTGGTAGGGTAGGTGGGTGATACCGCTCGATTGCGGCCAATCTTCCTAACTCACATGGCCGGGCAGGCTACTGACGTGAAACTCATCACTACCTCGTAGGCGTTGAGACCATAGCATGTTACACGCGCCGCTTTCTCGAGTCAGCGGCTAAGCCTTTAATCTTGATAAAGAAATCGTTTCCCACCCTCCATAAATGGAATCGGTTTGAGTGAATTACTTACCGCGATCAAAGCCAATAGGAAAGTCGGTCAAGAGAGTCTATTTCGATTAGTTCATCTCGCACTTCCAATTCATTCCGAGTTAGAAAAGTCGGTTCTCAAGGTATGCAATGAAAGCGAAGTCATGATTAAAGGTCCCGGTCTCGGAAGAGACGCAGATTACGAGCTATTCGCAAAAGTGGTATACTATTAACTTTCGACATGGATGTAACTCTATGCCACATAATGGTCAGAGACCCCGAAAAAAAGACGTGTATAGAAAACAAATGGAAGATATTTCAATAGCAAGAGAAACAATGGTCTTGATGAAGTAATGGCAAGTGAATTAGTAGAATTTCAAGAGGGTACAATAGGCATTGCTCTTAATTTGGAATCAACTAATGTTGGTGTTGTATTAATGGGTGATGGTTTACTGATATAAGAGGGGATTTCTGTTAATATGAGATGGGAGATATAACTCGACTGTTAAGGAAAGAAGAAAGAAAAGCTCTCTAGCCCAAGATTCACTGTGAAGGAACAAGCTAAAGGCTTCTGAAAGATAGTAGAGCTAGGCAAGGTCAACTGTGTACAAAGAATAAGACTCGACTTAGCAACTTATGCAAGCAACTAGATAATTGAACTAAGGGTTTAGTATGATAACAATAATGCACTAAAAGTGAGTGCATACAAGGTAGGCTAAGGCGATTTGGGTGTACATTTGGGGGTGGATTGTAAACAATGCTCTTCATTGATATTCCGGAAAACCGAAAAATCACGAAAACCACGAAAAGGATAGGCTCGAGGGGTTAACTAGGGTATCGTGTACTAAAGATGAGTACAACGCAGGGTGTGGGGAATTACTCAACCGATGTGGAAGAAGTAATTATAATACGGGTATCAAACAAGGGTTATCCTAATGCCTCTTATCATTTAGTTATTCCTAACTACACAAGTGTAGTCTCACTAGCGATCTCGGAATGCATCACAAAACAAGTTCTAGAATCTATTATACTACCGGTACACTCTCGAAGCATTAAAGATGAATGCTTTAATTCCTACAAATCTAAGGGCGATCCTCACATTTTGGAGTAGAATTTGAGTAGTAAAGGGTTTTGTGCTAATCATATAACTTCCTATTCATGAGATGCTTTATTAAGACTAATGGCCCACTCCTACATGTCATGAAAAATTTTAAATTTGGTGCCAAAATTACCCTAACCGATATTTCTCATGGTTTATTACACAAATGATATTGGACAAGGCAAATAGTCAAGGATAAGCATAGTTTCAAAGTTCCGCTTTATTTTCCTCCTACACTTAAACCGAACATTGTCCCCAATGTTCCCCGAAAGTATCAAAGTTATGATATTGGAAGGTAATTAAAACGAAAGAAACTAATACTCCCTGATTAGCTCGGTAGGATCCGTGTGAAGTAGTAGTTAAATCCTTCTTCAAGAAGAATGTATGCATGAAAATCTCCATCCAATCTTATGTATCTTCTTCTTGATAAATAAAACCTGCTCACTTGAAGAAAACAAACGAAACCTTCACGTAAAATTGGCGGTAACACTATATATGACTCTACTAAACTAGGATATAATGCTTGTGGAATGGATGTTTACAGATTTTATGGAAAGTTAAGACCTGAGAAATTCCAAAAATTTATAACTAGCATAGAAAACGAGAAAAATTTATAAGGTTTATGCTCCTCCCGACGTCAGTTGCGATCTGACGTCGGTTATCCGAACGAACTGTCTCGCGATTTTCTGGAAAAATTCTAGAAAATTTATATCTTTAGAATCTGGAAAGAAATTTCGCAAAAATCAATTATGACTCGATACAAGCATTTGACTCTAACAAACACACATGTATATCTTTTAATAATCGTAATTCTCATGTTCACGTTCTTTTGAAAACGTGTGTAATCCTCCCTACACTTATCCCTTTTGTAAAATACCTTTATATGTAATTAAGACGACCTTAAAGACAAAATAAAGCATTTTCACAAATTCAAACATGAGAATAAATAATCACTAAAAGATATACGACACACAAACAAGCAAACAATTAAGCATGGGTTGCCTCCCACGAAGCGCTTTTCTTTATTTATGAGTCTTGTAGCTAGACTCGAAGTCGTGCCCCTACGTGACTTCATTACCATCACTTTTTTCATTTACTAAGCCTTCATCAAAAGGTTGTAGACGTTGTATGCTTACCGTGGACTCCTTCCCAACGTCGTCTATTATGATAACGGTTTTATTCTTTAGATTAGTTTCTTTCACCATATAAGGCCCAAACCATCTTGGCTTATTTCTTCCTCTTAATGCTTTTATTCTTGATTTTTACAAAAGCACCTTTTCTCCATTCAAGAATTCCTTAGGGTTCTTTTGAGTTTGTGGTATTGAGGTAGGATAATTTCCTAACTTTTTATCGCGTTTCCACAATGTCGTATGTAGCCCTTGAACCATGAAGTCTCTAAGCCCTTTTTCCCATTCGTTAATTTTCTTTCTAACCGTATTGTTAGGGACCTGGGGATTCTCATCAGTAATCTTCTCCATTATCTTCGAAGGATATCTTGGAACAATAGGTATCCTAGCGTATCCCTCGCCACTTTTGAGTATCATGATACCCTCGCCACATTTGACGGTTGCTTTGGCAGTGGCCAAAAAAGGTGTTCCAAGAATGAGTGGCATATTTCTATCTTCCTCAATGTCTATGATCACGAAGTCCACCGGATAGACAATATTGGCCACTTCAATTAAGACATCCTCCACTATTCCTATGGGGTAGACATATGTGTGATTTGCCAAGGAAAGTCTAAGATTGGTCTTGGTTGGCTCTTCCTTAGTTAACTTATTATAGATTGATAGCGGCATTATGTTTACATCAGATCCTTGATCGGCTAAGGCATTTATATTATCAATGTCACCAATGCTACATGGTATTACGGTTCCCGTGGTTTCTCGTTTTTTATTCTTGGTTTTTAGAACCACTCATACATAGGTCCCATAGGCATGGTGTCATACTCTTTTTCTGTTAATTCTCCTTCTAGGGCTTTCCTAAGAACCTCGTTGTACCTAAAGTTGTTCACTTGGTTAACAATTGTTTTTTATTTGCGCTTAAGGTAATATTCAGTGGTCTCAGGTTCATCATTGGTTTCAGCCTCCTCCTTCTTCTCAACCATTCCATCTTCCTCATGTACAATCTTGTTGAACCTTAGACCTTGATAGATCTTTGAGTGCTCGTGGATCGTTAGTAATGTTTATGTAATCACAAACACACTAATAGAAAGTCTCTATTACTTGTATTCTAAAGCGGAAATCAAACACAAGTAAGAACACATATTACTAAGAATACTTTGATCCTCTATGGATCTTTTAATAAAACTTAAAACTTTTTTTTCAAACTGGTACATCATACATACTAATGTGTTCCTTTTATAGACAAGGATGTTAGGTCACTAGTTTTACAACACAAGCTTATAAGAGAAGAGATAAGGCGATTGAACAAGTAAACCAAACACACACACACAAGTATACTCGACCGGTTATGCGTAGAGTGTAGTGAAAGAGAATAACTTGAACAACCAACCTTCAAATGAAGGTTATTACAATGTATTTATAGGCAAGGAGCTAGGGCAACACTCCTCTCCTTCCCTATTCCTTATTGAGCTTGGATCAAGCTTATGGGCCTTCTACATAAGCTTGACCTTAAACAAACATAAAGGCCATAACAAAGCTACCTATTACATATGAAATATAAATACTTGAAATCTTGTTAGGAGTGATTCCAACAATCTCCCCTCAAGTATATATGAATGTAAACGGTGAAGGCGTTGATGTAATAGTAGCTATGACGCCTTCGGCATTCTTCTTTCTTGTGAGAGGAATTGCCTTGATTCAAACAATCTCCCGGTGTAGAGAGATAGTAATCTTTGAACGGTTAAGCTTCGACGTCATCTTTAACTTTGTTCTTTGATCATTTGTTCTTTGTGGTGAAAGTGATAGTATGTTGTTGTCTCGCATCGATCCGCCTCGTGTCCGCTTTGTCGCTCCAATGTCTCCACGCATTCTTCAACATGCTCATACGCTCTATGACGTTGGAATTCAATCTTGATGAAGTTCTCTAAGTCTTTAACTTTGTAGATTCTTTGGTTAGACGAAGAATCATTCGACGATTGTGTTGCTTTTGAATAGAACTTCCATTAGTGATGATGTTGGCGTGAGCATGAGAAGAATCAACACGATCATTCCGCCCCGAGCTTCCATAAGAAGAAAACATTGCAAACGGTTAGAAATAAGCGGTTTCCGACTTACAAGTTTGAACTCGAGAGTGTTAACAACATAGTGTGAAAACACAACTCTAATTCTTACAAAGGCCGCTCTCGAACTGAGTCCCACAGTGAGATAACGCGATGTACCGGGTACATCTACGATTCAGATGAGTCGCCGAGGTACACCAAGCATCACCTCACGATCGTAGACCGTTTGAGACACACCCGCGTAATCCACGGGAGTTACCGAGCGACCGCCGTGGGTCGTTTGATGTTGACCACGGCAGAGTTTCCATTCAATCACCGAGGATCACGGATGTGAACCTCTCATAAATGTTCTCGATGATTGCTAAGATCCGTGAAGGACTCGATATGAACCATCGAATCATCAAGACCTTATTGTTGATCAACAAGTGATTAAATGTCAAGTGTTCCTAAGAGATCTTTGATGAATCTCGTGGCTCTAGACTCAACAGTGCGTTTGGTTTTCCCGAGCGGAGACTAGGAGAGGTCTCCTTCTTCAATACCAATGATCTCTAGAGAAAGCCAATAGTTTATGTAGGGTTCCCATGAGAATGAAACAAGCTTCATTGAGAGAAACTTGAGTGGCTAAGAAGGTTTAGTGCATGCGCCATCGGGTCCATGACGACTTTTAATCTTCAATACCGGTGTCACTAAGTGACAACCAAGAGTATATGAATTGAACCCGTGTCCGCCTCTAAGTTGAATAACTGAGGGCTATTTCTTTTCACCCTTTACTTTACATTTCTTTTGATTCTTCAACTCCTTCTTTCTCGATTCTCATTTTCTCCTTTTATAATCATTCCTAAGGACTTCTAACACTAACTAATGGTAGTGTCCTTGGGTAGATCCCTCCGCTCTGGCGGATCATAGGACGTTATTCCTAACCTTAGTCACCTTATAACTCCATGACTAACCTATGTTTGCCATTTTAACCATCGTAAGTTGAAATATCTCTCAAAGGGTTTGTAAATGAAAACATGTTTGAACCACGATGAGAGATAAGTTTTGCAAAAATACTCCCTCCACATGTGCTTAATAGTTTTAATGGTTAAATGCACAGTGAGGAAAGAGCGCACTTTATGAATTGATCCACTAAAGATAGACAATCTCCGCGAGACACGGTTACGTTGAATAGTTAAAGAGTTACATTGTCGACTTTTAGGTGACAACTAGCTCTAATAACTACCTTGAAGGTGTAGACAAACCTCGAAAGGTTGTCATACCCGCCGAGTTCATGTCTATCAAGAGCTTCTCGAATGGTACTTTCTACTCGACAAGTCCTTTGCGAGACACGCTTACATCACTAGCGAGCTAGCTTGAAATTATTACCCGTCGGGACAAGTCTTTTCGAGTTGCAGCATGCTTAAGGATCGTCAATTCATTGGTTAAGTCTTTGCACACGAGAAAAACAAGGGCTTGCACATGTTGCTTTACAAAACATATTTCTTATCACACAATTTTCTCCCCTCAAAATGGCATATAAAAATGTTATTTTTGAATGGTTGAGAATAAATATGACCATTTTGAGTGTTGCGGAAGAGTGACCACTTGTGAACAATTTGTGAACAAAGTTTTATCAAATACTCCCTCAACTAGTGATATAAACGGTTGAGGTTTTAAAATCATATGGGAAGTACTTGTCTTTTGAGCAAAACCTTGAAAATGAAAGGTTTGATAGGTTTTACTCAAAAATAAGAAGCTTTAGCTCCTTTTCTAAGGATTGTGGCAATCGAGGCGCACTACGTGGTCCTTTCTTGATGATCTGGGTTGTACAGTTGTTATGTGTGCACAAGCCATTCACATATATAATCATACATCCAAAATCATATGAAGGAAACAATTCAAGGGTACCGGAAGTGCAATGATGTTCCCGGGAGGCGCATGTATGCTGAAAGCCGGTGATGTTTATCCTGGGTCTACCACCAACATAGCTCTCCAAGCGTCAATCGATCCTTCCGAACAACCGCTCATCAATCATGGTGATGATCCTTCTCACATTCCTTCTATCCCGAGAGTTCCGCTTAGGATTCCCAACCTTCAAGCGTATATCCTTCAACTGCACGCCAATCCATCCCTAACCATCTTCAAGGTATGATCCCGAATTTATGGAGCTCACTACACGCCATTAAGCGCTTCTGCGAAGTTCACCGTAAACAATGCCGAAAGGTTTGTTGATGAGCGTAAGTTGTTTGAGTGATTGATGTCGAAGATCAAGCCGTGGTGGAGTGAAGTTTACACGCTTTACGATATGATTCAACAACCATCCGGATATCTTCGACACGTTCTTTGATCACAATGCGTCTAATGAAGATGAGAACCGACTTGATGAATTCACGTTGAATTTCAATCGAGAATTGTCTCATACGACCACACTTTGGCAAGGTACATGTCTTCGATGTCGTTGAGTGACAAGTTCTCAAAGTCGACCTCCGAGAATTCATAGTCTTGTTCATCTTGTCGTTTGACTATGATATTCTTCAAGAATGTGTAGTCCCATTTAGACTTGAGATCAATGTGTTTGATGGCTACGATGTCCTTTGAGCAATACACTTCATGTTGAGACTTCAACCGTGCAGCTTCGTAGTAGATTCTTCGCGTTCGTGCCAATGATGAATCCCATACAATGCATCTTGGTCATATGCTTGCACGCTGTCGAAAAACAAGTGAGTTGCACGCCTCGATAGCTATGCGCTTTGAGTAACCAACCGGGAATGGAAGAGTCAAAGATGTAGCGATTTTCGTGAACCATCGCCACCATGGAGAAGAAATTCAGTGTCCGTGTTGAAAAAATATCCGAAGGGAATCCTTGGTTCATCCGTTGGCCGATTGTTGGTAGAGGTTTGGTCCACCGATGTAGTATGGAGGGTTGTTCCGCTTAGTGAAGTCGATGTTTGCTTCGGGTTGAGCCAATCCATGTTGTTAGACATGGCTCGAGCAATGTTTTCAAGGTGATATTCAACCTCGATTGCACTTTCCGAGCTATTTTTCAATGTATGAATGCGTCATTCTTGATGCGCTTCAACTCGGATTTCGCCATCTTCTTCACACGGAATCGTTCTTGCAAGATTTTTGCATGCTCCAAAGGTACTACCGCTCACCAATTCTTGACCTTCTTGGGTATGGAGTGTTGTTAACAAGTGTGGAGAACCATTCAAATTCTGCGGTTGTATCGTCATCTAGCCATGATACGACATCTGGCTGAGTCGTCTTTTTCTTGCTTTTAGAAGGCCTTGATGATGATTCGGGTTTCTTCACTTGTTTGGGAGAGGAGGGTTGTTGTTGGGGCTCAAGGACCTCTTCATCGTCACCACCCGTATACTCAAAGTGATCACCAGTTTTCTGAGTCAAGGGTGGTAACTCGGAATCGTCCCGAGGTTTATCAGTGGAAGACCGAGGTGATGGAGACTTATGTTGAGAAGAAGTCCGATGTGGAGGAGGCATAGATGTAGATTGACCGCATCGCTTCGACGCTTAGGTGCGTAGTCCTTATCCTTATCATCGCCATCTCTTGGTCGTTTGGGTTGATCGGCCGACTCCTTGCATGATGAACCGAGTTGAAAAGCAAGTAGACCTTCAAAAATTTAGCTTCATCAAGTAAACGCCCGATCGCTTTGACATTTGCATCACTAGTTTAGCGATTAATTCGATTCGTAGAGATCGACTTCTTTGGCCATTGTATGTTTAACCAATTCGACGATGTTAGGGTGAGTTGTCCGGAAAATATTTCTCTAGTCACACTGGGGACAAGGTCGAGAAGAAACTTGTGGGTTTGTTCTCTTGTCGACTTTTCCAGTTCCTTTTGGACTTTTGGAACGATATCCTCAAGGTACTTTTGAGTGTAGCCTTCAATCATTTCATTTAGTTCCCCGACGATGACTTCTCATGAACTCCTGAATGGCTTTCCTATCTTCCGCATCTCATCATTCTCATCATGTAAGCACCGCATTTGTTCAAAGATACCAATTAAGTTTTCTTTGAATCATGTCCTTCTTTCTAACTTGTTTGACAACTTTCACAATTCTTGCATGTGTTTGAGAAATCCAAGACTTTGGTGGTTTCTTCTGATTTGGATGATGATCCGTTGACTTAGTTGATGGTGGTGGTGATGAATGTGATGAAGAGTCCGATGATGAGGAGACATGAGGAGACTTCATGTCCTTAGGAGTTTCAAGTTTTCTCCTTTGAGTGAGTTGGACTGCCTAGAAGAAACTTTGTATAATCATCCTCGCCATCCTTAGACTTTTCTTTCTCGCCTTCTGCTTCTCAAAATCATACTCAATAGTGTCTTCAACAAAGGTTGTTGTTGCGTAAGAGTGGTGGCACCGATCCCTTATCGGGTTGATTAACCGCATCGGATCCGGAGAGGAGTGGGCAAGACCACTTGATCCTCCGGGCCACCCATTTGATCTTTAGCAAATTCAAATGCCTTTTGAATATGTCGACGTTAGAAACTTTTTCTTGTATGATTTATCCAATTGCTCTTCTTCTTCTTCTTCGTAGCTCTCATCATAAGGTACAATAGCTTGAGTCTTCCCTTTTCTTGGACAAATGGAGGACTTGGAGGTTTTGTCACCGAGGTGTGTGTATCGGTTGCGAGAGGCGAGTAATGAACCTCTTCATCCGCTCCCAAGATCTTGAGCTCTCATCCCTAAGTTGTCTTTGAGGTTCAAGTGTGGAATAGGTTCGGCTTCCTTTACGGAACAATCCTTATAGAAGGAGCTTTCCTTTTAGGAACCTTCCTTTGACTCACAGAACTTGTTGTGCTTCTCGCACTTCCTCTTCTCGGTTCTCCGACGTGTTCCGAAGATTTTTCGTCAAGATGACCAACTTTGCCTTGTCCGACCGCTTCCAGATATCTCTTGTACGCTTCGAGCTTTCGACAACTTCATCGAAGGAAACTGCAATACAAACACCTTGTTTCTTTGTGGACGCTTCCTTGATTCGGCGGAGAGAATAGGTTCCGTCAACATGTCGTGATTGTCGGGGTCATTGAGCCTCTTGGGAATATCGTGATGAAGTCCAAGTGCTCTCTCAGATCAACAGCTTAGTATATCCGATGTAGGAATCTTTGAGCCAAGTTTGTCGAGAAATGACATCATGTCATCCCAAATCGAGCTTCAATAGCGATGTGTTTCATGTTGACGAATGCCCAAAATATTTGCGCTTCTATGAGCTTAGGATGCTCATAGCCGCTATCACGACCGTAAATAGACTTGGTGATGATCATGTAGAGCGTTCTCCAAGGTTGAGGAATACTCTTGAGCTCTACGTGAGAGTGTTTGGTGATTACTCATGTAGCCTCATCATAACCGATATCGATTAAGAATTGGAGAGTGAGCTCTTCAAGAGTGTGGCATAAAGTTTGTCCGGTTCGACTTGAGAATTAAGAGAATGACCTTAAGTCTGCAGTGTGATGGTGATTCTTTTGTGATTCGAGTCACCACACCGCAGCCCTTCCTTTGACCCTTTCCATGGTGTTCCGTAACTGCTGGATATAGATCTCGTGAACTGCTGCGAATGTGTGAGCATGTTCGATATGGATGAGACCTCGAATGTCAATAGCGATTAAGCATGAAGACTCGAGCAAGTGAGAGTCTCAAGTCAACTCGAGATTATTCTTTCCAATCTTCATTGGATAGCCATGAGGATAGATATCGCATTGGAGAGAACATTTGATGCATCCATGTTTGGTTGAGCGACCATGTCGTGATCTCGAAACAACATTAGCCAAAAGAACCAACATATCGAAGACATAATGTTAGTCAATGTAAGGTCTTATTGTCTAGTTATTGAATGTACAAGTCAATGATTGTTACGAGTCCTAAGTCACTTGTATGTTCAATAATTCAATGATGTCGTGAAATGTTTCGTGAGTTAGTTAACTTTAAGTTTTAAAGTTTATTTTATCACTTATTGTTCACAACATATTAAACGATTTAAATTTATTAGTGACATTTTTGGATTCGTGATGATATGATTAGTTTATTTACAAGTTTGAACAAGTAACAATTCATCATGAAGGTCAATCCAGGGTTAAGCGTAGTTTTGGCAAAGTTATGCGTAGACAGGTATTATATATGCTTAGGCGTAGACTTACGCGTAGAATCCTATCTTACGCGTAAGAAATATTACGCGTAGGAAAAGGAGTCCTTATGCGTAGAGCTTATGCGTAGGCATATATTTACCTTACGCGTAAGGCTACCGTAAGAGTTGACCTTAAGCGTAGGGTTCATCGCTTACGCATATCCTTCACGGGATACGCCGTAGTCCATTGTAGAACCTTAGCGTAGAAGCTACGCCAGAAGACAAGTCTTACGCATAACAAGCTACGCCGTAAGGTGATCCTTATGCGTAGATTAGTATCCACCTTGATTCTCGAATGTTACGTGTAGCAAAGGCCCTCAAATAAATCCATCAAATCATCAACATTAACTCATACATACATTTAATCAATAGATCATGGCAATAACATATGTTACACGCTTAAGCGTAGAATTGCATACGCGTAGACTAAACCCTAGATCTACGCGTATGGATTCTAGCCATAGATTAAGCACCAAACTTTTTCTCGTATATCATAGACGCTGAGAGCATATAGACCAAGTTTTAACACTTATTATGCAATGAATCAAAACACCCAAAGTTTATGAACTTTAAACCCTAGTTTCGAATTGATGTCCAATTGTGTTTCGGGTGGCTATAGACTATGGAAATCATCAATTCAACAATGCAAAAGCATAACCCAACAATCTTTTTAACCAAAACACTTCATATTTGAAAATACCCAAATCGACTTTTAAACCCTAATTTCAAAAAATCTTCAATTAGTGAATCTGGGTGGATTTTGAAGGTTAATAAAGTATCATTGATGTATTAGGATCGTTTAGACACAATCATTTCACCCCAAATACACACGTATTGATTGTGTGTTCATACGCATAAGCGTAGAACACAAAATTACGCGTAGAACATGTTTTAGCCGTAGGATTTACTTGAGATTCAAAACCATTGTTCAAAAACATGATCCAAACACGTAAACACTTACAAAATGATGATCCAAACACGGATTTCTTGAGTGAATATTATCGTGGGATGATAATAGGTATTTTGTAATAAATGTGAAGTGAAAGTTTGGTGGAGGAGTTTTATTTAAAATAACTTTAAGTTTTGACATTTTGGTCCCTCCACCTTTTCCATTTTCATCCAAAGCCTTTAACTTCCAATTTTGGTTACCAAATGAAGATTTTAGACGACACCCCCTTGACTTGAGAAAATAATGAAAGGTTATTAATTAAAGTCCGAGGAGTGTCAATGAACCGTAAATTTACCACCATTTGTAAAAGAATCAACGAGATGTGATAACATGCAAGTACACGATGTTTTGAAGCGCTTAATGGATTATTTTCTCCCTCAACACTTGATCGGAAAATACTGAATTTTGAAAGATAAAAGTGTTGACGGAAGAAATGTACTTGCCATGTTGAAAGAAATGTAGATTGGGAGAATATTTTTGTTGTTTTATCTCGATTTTATATTTTTGTATTTTGTTTTTGAAAATTTATTTACAAAAGATGTTTTGGTGTTTGATGTGTTTTAAGACTGTTTTAAGAGGTCATCCAATTCCTCTTGAGTCAACACCTCATACCAATTCGGTGGACCAACTCATTAAACCTAGCGGGAGGCAAGGCTTTGGTGAGCGATCCGCCAATTGGTATTCGATACCACAAAGTATAATTCAACGGCACTGCTCCACATGATAGCGTGAGATTGATAGCGAGATTGATGTGCTTTGATTTCGAGTCTTGAATCGAGTTGCACGAGATTGCAATGGCACCGATTGTCGCAAAGACATCGGGATTCTCATCAAATACATAACCATAGTCTTTGAGTTGTGTTCTCATCCAAATGACTTAAGCACAACACGCGACATGGCTACATATTCTCGCTTGCTTGATGACGGTGATGTACAATCCGCTTTGATTGCCAAGACACCGCTTTATCACCGAGAAATTGTAGTGCTCAAGTACTTTTCCTTGAGTCTAGGCATCCCGCGTGATCGCCGTCAAAAGCGATTAGTTCAAAACCGTAATCCTTCGGATACCGGATCCCCAAATTAATGGTTCCCTTGATGTATCGGAGGATTCTTTTAGCCTCGTAGAGGTGGGTTTCAGCTGGTCGCGATCGATAACGGGAGCATAGATAAACGGCAAAGACAATGTCGTCTCGCTAGTCGTTAGATACATGAGAGACCCAATAATACTTCGGTATTTGGTAGGGTCAACCAATTTCCCATGTAAATCAAAGATCTAATTTCTTGGTATGAGCCATTGGTGTGGCATAAGTATCACGGTATTCATTCCAAATTTGTTTAACAATTCAAGGGCATATTTGGACCGACTCAAGAAAATACCACGGGTGATTGATGAACTTGCGCCCTAGAAAGAACGTAAGTTCACCCATCATGGACATTTCAAAATTTTTCTTCATGAGTTTTGCAAAAGCGATTGAAAACTTTTATGTGTTGACCCAAAATGATGTCATCCACGTAAATTTGAACAATTAAGATGTGTGCCCGTGATATTGTATAAAGAGAGTTGGGTCAACCGAGCCTTTGGTGAAATTGTTGGCAATGAGGAAAGATGATAGCTTATCGCACCATGCCCGGGGGCTTGTTTGAGACCATAAAGAGCTTTGTTCGGTTTGTAGACATGGTTCGGGAACTCGGAATCAACGAATCCATCCGTTGGTCGACATAGACCGCTTTTTAAGTTGTCCATTTAGAAACGCCTGCTTTGACATCCATCCGATAGACCGTCATGTTCATATGAGCATGAACGCGAAATATCCGAATGACCTCAAGACGAGCAACCGGAGCAAAAGATTCTTCAAAGTCTATCCTTCTTCCCGACGATAACCCTTAGCAACTAGCCGTGACTTGTTTCGATGACATTCCCTTCAAAGATCCAATTTGTTTTTCCAAATCCATTTTAGACCAATGACGAGACCCTGTTGGTCTTTCAACCGCCTCCCATACTTCAAGACGTTTGAATTGGTTGAGTTCTTCTTGCATGGATTCAATCCAGCTTGTCTTTGTCATTGCATCCTTAATGTTTTAGGTTCGATTGGCGACGGTGAGTGCATAAATGCAATGTTCACCATCCGAGTGAAGACGTTGTCTCGTAACGATCGGTTGATTCGGGTTGCCAATAATGTTAGCCGAGGATGGTCTTTTGTCCATCTATGTGTAGAGGTTGAGGTTGGTATACATTGTGCGATTCGAGGATTCAAATGGTTTGTTGAAGATTCCGCAACATCCGTGCGCAGCCTCATTGGCAAACGGGTTGAAGAACGATTTGGATCAAAATCTGCAGTGGGGTACATTATTCGTAATATCATCACCGGTTCATCATTGTTGGAAGCGGTGTGTTCAACTGTTGTGTTGGAGTCAATTGGTGTAGGTGCATCTTCAACAATGAGTTGTTGTAGCAGTGTATCGTATAGGAATATTGTCGGGTTGTGCAATGAAACAATGGATACACCGTGAGCACGTTCATCAATATCGTCACGTAACGTAGGAGCAAATAACCTTCCATTTGTTGACGAGTTAGGCGAGGGCTTTCTTCACCGATGATGGGGTTTGAGGGAAGTTTAAACGGTTGTGACCGGGTTCTAAGTCGTTATGCTCGTAAGCCATTTCCGTGAGTTCATCGAAATGAGCATGAATCATTTCCATAACCTCCTTAGTTCGACGATTCCGATTCGGAAACCTTTAGAATTGTCACAAGATCCAATAAAGACTCCAATATCGCCTTTTGCTTTGAGCTTTCCAAAATCATCACGATCATTATTCGGATAGCAAAGGGATCCAAATACATGAAAGTGTTTGAGGTTCGGTTTGTAGTTATGGACAAGCTCAAAAGGTGTTTTGTTGTGACGCTTTGTGATTATAGAACGGTTTTGAGTATAGCATGCGAGATACGACACGCCCATAAGTAATCTGGAAGTTTAGCATTGATTAACATTGTTCTTGCGCTTCCACTAACGCTCGGTTTCGCTCTTCAACAACTCCGCTTTGTTCGTGTGTCCGTGCAATAGATGTTTGATGTCAATTCCCACTTTCTCATAAAATTCACGAAGGGTTTTGTTAACAAATTCGGTTCCTTTGTCCGTCCGAATAATCCCGACGGTGTTGCGGAGTCGAACCCGTATTTTGTGAGAAAGGTGATGATCATTTGTGGAGCTTGGTCTTTGCTACGAAGAAAATAGACCCAAGTCCATCGTGAGTAGTCATCAACAATTACTAAGATGTAGCGTTTGCCGTTGATCGCTTGTACACGATCGGGCCACACAAATCCATGTGAAGAAGATGAAGCACATGTTTGAGAGTCGTGTTCCACCTTTGAAGGAAAATGAGCACGAGTGCTTTTCCTTGTTCACGTGTGAGCAAAGGTGATCTTTTGAATACCGGAATCGGGGAGTCCTTCAACTAGTTTGTGTCGAGCAAGGTTGGTGATGGTTTGAAAGTTTAGATGTGAGAGACGACGGTGCCATAGCCAAGATTTTGTTGATGTTGCCTTAGAAAGTAAGCGGATGGGAGATGAAGCAACCATGTCTTGCATAGAGATAGTGTAGAGACTAGAATTACGCGAGCCGGACATAAGGTCGTTTCCTTGTAGATCACGAATGAAACAAGTTTTCTCCCCAAAGCAACCTCCAAATCTCCATCACAAAATTGACCTCTCGAAAGCACAGACCGAGGCCTTCCACATAGTAAACCCCGCCGATTTCGATGTTCCCATTAACATAATCTCCGTAGTCCATGATGGTGCA
Organism: Chrysanthemum lavandulifolium; assembly: GCA_022545495.1. NCBI lineage: Eukaryota > Viridiplantae > Streptophyta > Magnoliopsida > Asterales > Asteraceae > Chrysanthemum > Chrysanthemum lavandulifolium. Next base: position 194,382,347 of record CM040240.1, read on the forward strand.
GTGATCGCTCCTTAACTGACAAAGGCAATGAACTTTGCAATAAAGTTTGATAACAGCTTAAGGTTGCTCGTCATGTGTCGGGAACATCCGCTATCAACAATCCGTAGAATGATTCAGATCACCGAGACAAGCCATCGATGTCATACATCGGGCTCAGATCACTCATGTGCGCTCATGCATATTAGCCATCAACATAACAACGTGATTACCGCAAATCCTCCATATCATCATCTCGAGTCTCAGATCCGCCATAAAGCTCGTTTTTGGTTGTGAGAGATCCACCGCCTTCATCCTTAAGAGCCAAAAGTAAGGCCTCTTTGAAATAAGCACCGCCCCTAGTCCTTGGCTTTGGGCATGCATTAGCTGTGTCCCTTCTCATTGCGGCTTGTAGCATCAAGACCATTTAACCGATTTTGAGCATTTCCGCTTCCACCACTGAGCTCTGTTGTTATTCCTACCCACAAGATTAAACCCTTGACCACCGCCCATCCGACGACCATAATCACGATTCGAACTTCAACACGTCCATTGTTCACAACAACTTGAGTCCGTATGTTAGATGAGGAACGAATCGATTGTTGGATTTGTTGGTGTAACGCCAAAAGCATTAGCAATCATCACAAATCCTTGTTGCAATGCTTGAATGGAACAATTTCTCAAGCTTCAACGACATATGCTTGAGCATTGTTGTCAGTATGGGACCAATTGATTTTGTTGAGGTTGAGGTTGTTCTTTGTGAAGGTGTGTTGGAAGCGCTTGGTTGAGTTCTTGGTGGAGAGGATAATTCGCTGAGCATACAAGGCAAGTTGTTGATTGTCCGGTTGTGACCGTTTAGCAATTTGAGCACGGAGAATCCTTTCCCGATCAACTTCCTTTTCATGAGGCTTCAAGTAATCATACAACAATCCATAAGTAGAATGATGCATGTTCTTCGGCAGACGGAGAAAAATGACATACTTCTCCCATTCGGACCAAGACTACTCAGAACTTAGTATTCACCGCAATTCTTGGCATGATGATGTTGTGTTTATCCAAATCATTGATGATGTCCGAAAATCGGTGATGATATGACTCAAGTGTCTCTCCGTGTTCAATCATGAAGTGTTCATAAGCCAAGTAAATTTTGGATTCCAAATCCTCCCGATTGAGTATGATCCTTCCATAAGAAGACGAATATGATCCCACATTTTTGTGCGGTCTTTTGAGCATCAACACTACGAAGAATTGGGTTTGGTAATCCTAAAAGGATGTATTCCATTGCAAGTTCATCAGCTTCATAGTGTAGAAGTTCTGTAGGATTTAAATCTGTAGGAACCCTAAACCGTTTCACAAGAAACGTATATTCTTAAAACTAAAAGAGATATGCATTATCACTTCCTAATAAAACTCATGCATATCCTAACTAACTATAAAATACGCGGAATATCTATATCCGCTACACGGTTTTACTACTTCCGCAGAATCACTTCTTCAGCAGAATCCAGCACTTCAGCAGCATCCATCACCAGTATTATTTAGCAGAATTCTTATTCAGTAGAATTCCCAACAATCCTCCCCTAATCTTGAATTTGACATGGTTAAGTTCAAGATTCTTGATAGATCGTTAAAACTGTAGAACAAGAGGATTGAATTTGAACATCAGCAGCAAAGAATCAAAACCACCTCATCTCTATGATGGCAAAACTATGAAACTTCGATCTTTGCAAGAATAAATGACAAAATGTACATCAAAAGCAGATTAGTTTCATACTATTCTCATCACATCCGTGTTTGTTAACTCCCGTGAGAGGTGAATCATTGAAAATAATGGATTTGATGTCTCTTACCAATAGCCATTACTACCGGAGTAGCCAAATGTTTAAGTTCGAAAACTATGGTACATCGATAACCATCGATTTTTAGCAAATCGCCAGCTATAAACGGATTTGAAATGTCTTTACCGTAGCCGCTTGCTCGTGACTAGTCAATTTTAGGTGAAAGAATCACCTTTGGTGAATTGATTACCCAATATGGTATTCCATCGCCTTTACCACAAGCCATATACTTGTGGGCTAGCCAATTCTTGGATACCAAAAAGGTATAATCCATGGTGAATTGATGACCATACAACCCTCATCAATTAAGCATGGGTGAGTTGCATTTTAGCAAACCATTACAGCTATCAACAGATTTGATGTGTCTTTACCAAAGCTGTACCCTTTGGACTAGCCAACTCTTTGATGGACACAAGTCACATCTGATGAGTTGATAACCATCAATAGAGTTATATACAACAAACCTGAATATACAAAGATTTTTTATTTTTTATTATTTTTTTTATTTTTTATTTTTTTACTAAAAATTAAACAAAGAACGAAATAATACAAAATACCAGAATCAAGGAGAAGCTTTGTGTTGCAGAAGCTTGGACTTGATCAACCCAATAAATTGCTCAGCATGAGTCATATCATTCCCCACTGGATCAGGAGGAACTTCCAATTTCCTTCTAAGCATACGTTTCATCAGTTTAATGGACAAAGGATAATGCTGATCAGAATACATACATACATACATAAATTCCACACTTTGTCTCCACAACATGCACATTAGGGATAGGGTAAAATCTCCAAGTATCAACCTTCCACTTATGTGAATTCTTCCAAATTGAACACCCTTTACCATTTGGAGACTGAGAGTCAAAAAGAACTTGAAGATCTCCCAATAAGTACAAACCAGAACCCTGTGGTGTATGAGTGGCATAATACTGTGTGACAAGGCCATGGAGAGTAATCAAGTCTTGCTTATCCACCAAATGAAGTATGTCTTTCAAGAAAGTAAACTGCATAAAGGAGTTATCTATCCTATATATGGTGTTAAGTTGTCCATCAGTCAATGTCCATTTTGTCAACACACTATAAGAACCCTCAGGACAAGTTGCAGAAGAACCCACTTTGATAAATGTTGTATCAGCAGCCTTTAGGTCCAAATGCTTAGAAGAACTACCCTTGTGAGATTTATGAACTCCAGAGGCCTGCTTCCCAGCTAATCTCATAGATCTCCTGATGGCAATGTGTCTCCTTTTGGACATCCTTTTCCCCTTCCTACCAGGTACATAAATGCCCATAGAAAAAGAAAAAGGTACCTTCTCAGATGCACCAGAGGCATCTTCAGTAGGAATAGAAGAGGTAGAAACAGAGGGAATTGGAACAGAACCACCCACTTCATACAATTTATCCAGCTCTTCTCTAGCCTGTCTAGCTCTAGCAGCTTCTTGTTCAGCTCTCCTAACCATGTCTGCATTAGAAGGATTATCAGCAAACATGAATGGTTGTCTCTCAGATGCCTCCTCAGTGGGAATGGAAGGTGCAGCAATAGGTTAAGCAGATTGTACTCTCTCAGTAGAATATACACCTTCAAGAGGTTCTCACAGAAACAAGATGAGTGCTCACCGTGTTTCTATCTTCGATCAAAAGAAGTCACAATCTCAACTGTCTTGGGTCTTTTGGCCTTTGGAGCATCCATACCACCAGCAAGCCTTTTCAATTTAGAAGCTGGTGAAATATGCTTCATAATCTTATTATACATACTGGTCAAGTCAGATTCAGATAAAGCCCAGACTTGCTTCCTTGTCAAACCAGATTGATAGAGAGCAGTACTCTGATTATACACCACATTTCTCATATAAGTTGTCTTCTGTACTGCATTCTGTGGTTTCTCCCTCTTAGCTTTAGCCTTTTGTGCAGCAATAGCTTTTCTCTTTGCAGCTGCAGCTTTCTTCTTTTGTTGTCCAAGAGCCATTATTTGTGCAGGAAAGTTTTCACTATCAAAATCAGCTACTAAAATGCTCTGAGCAAGAGTAGGATTTGATGCAGCTTGAAGAGTGTATGAATCCCATTGCTCATCAGTAAAATGAATGGATTGTGCATCCAATTCTCTTTGCCTTTCAGGAGGCAAATTTGTAGTAAACTGATCTGCAAGCTTATGTGCCAATGCTTGACTCTTCATCAAATCTTCATACTCTCTTAGCATTCTGGCTTGCTCTAGCCTTTCCTTTTCAGTTACAAGATCTGGACCAAGATCTTCATCAACCATAACTCCTTTCCCTTTGTCAGAGATATCCATAGCAGGAATATTGGTAGCATGCTCATTAGAAGAAGCATCATGAGAAATATCAACAATTGGAACTGTGTCAATATTCTCAGAAGAAACACCAATTGAAGCATTAGGAGTAACATGTTGAGAAGGATCTTCAACATGTGTAGAGAGACAAAGAAGATCGTAATCCGTAACAAAAGTTCTCCTAGCAACAAATATTACATGAGGATCTGCTGAAGGTATAGTACATGGTTGTTCTTGCACAGATGATACATGACCATGTTCAGAAGCAACATCAACCATTTGTACATCAGGAATAAGATGATCACCAGCAATGGTAACATCATCAACACTTGGAACCTTAGAAGATTCAGTGGAATCCTTTCTCAAAGAATGTCTTCTCCTTCTTCTTTTAAACTGAATAGGTTCCTTTTGTTTTGAGGATTCAGCCGCAATGGGAGAAGAATCATGAGTCTGTTGAGCAACTTCAGCCAAGAATTCAAGAGAATCCAAATGTATATCCTCCCGCTCTTCATCGAGGTAACCACAAACTTCCTTTTGTCGCTTACGCCCAAGTTGTGCTTCTAACTCCCGAACCTTCTTATTCAACATCACAATCTCACCACCAAGTGAGGATTTGGTATCCGCAAGCTCCTTTCGAGATCATCAACCTCTTTCACATACCGCTCAAAGAAAGCATATACAGAGGTAAGTGTAATAGGTCCTCACCCACCATAAGATTGCTCGGTGGTAATGGGAGCTTCATTGGGCCTTTCAGAGAAACATGTACATGCTCAAAAATAGGAGAGCTTTCATCAATTGGCTCTCTAACTGGACTAGGTGTGGGCAATCTAGTAAACTCAGGTTCAAGCTTATCAGGAGCAACATGAGTAGGCGATGGACTAGGACTAGGACTAGGTGACAGAGGTAAAGGTGTAGGTGGAGGTTGGTCAGGAGAAACATTTGATGCTTCAGCAGTTATGGAGGGTCCCTCATCAATGGCAACGGATGGATTACCATCAGCAGCAACACTGGGAGATGATAGATTACCATCATCAGCAGCATTAGGAGAGGGTGGAGCACCAGCAACATTACCTTCATTAGCATCATTGCCATGTGGCAACATAGCTTCTAGCAAAGGGTGATGTGCCCCAACATAATGAGTTTTCATGGAAGCAAAAAATTTAGCACTAAGAGCTCCTATGGGACAAAATACTCTGTCTTGGGTTGTTATGTCTAATATTATTTGTAAAAACCTAGGGTACATTAGAAACTTATGCTTTTTCTTTTGAATATTTTCAACCATATCATCAAAAATAAACTTAGAGAAATTATAAGTTAAACCCTTTGAAAGACATACAATACCACAACCCAATTGGGTAGAGAATTGATCCCATCCTCCTTACTTGTTGCTTAAACACTGAAGTAATGTATGCACCAAAAACCTCCACATGGGGCAAAACTTGTTCTTGTGCCACATATCTGTGTTAGTACTTTGGTATCCAACAGCTCTTAACCCAGCAAGTATCTCTTTAGTGTTGGTGTGATAAACCCCACCTTCATCATCCAAATGAAGTTGTGTCCTAATCAAATCCTCAGTCACCACATACTCAGTTCCATCAATCGTTGCTACAATTTCTGTGTTACTTCGTTTGACAGCAGATGCCCAAAATTGTTCAACCAATGATTCATATATCACATTTGGAGAATGTGTTAGAGCATAATGAATCTTGGAACGCTTCAAGAAATCCACCATAGGTTCATACATTTCATGTCCCTTTGCTTTGCCCAGAAAAGCAACCTTGTTGTGATCTTTCTTAAGTGGAAGTGCCGCCATAGAAGAAATTATGAGAATAGGTTATGAATCACGCAAATGGAAATGTGTTTAAATTGATTGAAGAGGGAATCAATTGATTTTGGGCGAAGATTATGCGAAGTAGGTTATAAATAGAAGTTACCCAATTATGGTCAAAAATATCGGAACAAATCTTTGGACCAGATCCGACGTAAAGTAACTCCAACCAAATTCAAAATTAACGCTCAAAGGAGGGATGGTCAATCATTGATGGAAGTCAATCGCCAGAATCAACTCAAGTGTAAAAGTATCTTCAAGAATATCTTGAGTTTTACCGTGCCACCCAACTCGCATTAATTACCATCAACCCTTGACTTCGCCTATAAGATAATCCCAATTCACAATTATCACATATCAATTACCCCAATTTACTTCAAAACCCTAATTTCTCAATAATTCCACAATCAGCAACAACAAACATGTCTACCAAACCAGAAATCATCGATCTAACTTCCTCCTCCTCATCAACATCATCCAGTGATGATTCACACCCATTGTTTCGATACCCTCATCAAGATGAACCTCGACCTTCGAAGTCTCCCTTTCTCCCTTCATCTGAAGATGATAGTGTAGTGGATCCAAGTGATTCATCTAGGGGTTCTGATGACTCCACAAAGCGTCTAGAGCCAATCTTCAATAGATTGGTGAGAGAGGAAGCGGAGAGGACAACAACAGGTGGAGAGAAGCCCCAACCCTCACAACCCCAACCCCAACCAAGATCACGTGCCAGAAATCCACCGCTCCCAAAGACAAGAGAGGTGGTGATTGGTCTTCCTGCTTCAGGATCAGGTGCTTCATACCATGGAAGCAGGGGAAAGGGCAAGGAGGCAAAGGTGAAGGGAAAGGGAAAAGGGAAGGTGGAGTAGAAGGTGGTGTGATGTTTCCAGGGACCAAAGATATAAAACTAGGTTCTTGAGCATCATCATTGTTTTCATCAATCCATCCTTTCCATTTTCATCTTCAGTTTCTTCATCGTACTGGTCATGCATATCCACTAGCTTTTGTAATAGATGATAGGAGCTAGAATATGTTTGATAGATTTTGTATAGGGATGGTCTTTTATTTCATTTGAAGTTGATTGTAAGATGTAAATTGTTTCTTGAATGAATGAACAACATTTTTTTTATATCTCAATGATTATCACTTGATCTTTACTTCAGTACTTCTCTTCAGTAGAAACAATGAGATCACTTGTACCAATGAGTATCACTTGAGCTTCTCTTCAATAGAAACAAGCTTTAAGCTTACATGACCATATTCCCATTTAATCAAACTTGGTGAACTTCAACTTAAGATTGGTAACTACTCATAAAGGCATTCTGCAAAACAGACACAAAGTAGCAAACAAACCAAACCAAAACATACAGAACTTAAAGATTATTAGTTGGTTAGTGTTAGCAAACAAAAACATAAACAATAATCTACAAAATTTAAAAGTTTGACAACTACAATCCTCCCTTGAGGCATATGCGTCCCCGGAGGCTTATGCCCCCCTCAAACTTTTCAGTTAAGGGTTAAGCATCCCAATATGGACAACTAGGTGTTGAAACTGGGTCCATCAAAAGCTTTAGTCAATAAATCTGCCACATTATCATCTGTGTGAATCTTAAGCACCTTTATCAAATGTTTTTCATATGCATCTCTTATAAAATGGTGCCTTTCCCAGTGATTCTACCATCCCCTCCACCAAAAGTCACATTGCCTCCTCCTTCTATGGGTACAAAATCATGCATCTTCTCTTTGTTTCCTGACATGCTTCTGGAACAACCACTATCTACAATGCCTACTTCTTTACTCTTCAGAGGATGATCCTACAACAACAACAAAAAATTAGCACACTTTGGAGACTCAAGTCATCGCTGACTTGAGCCTGCCTTGTGGATCATAAGAGTTAGGCCATGTAGATGTATAAGATCCACCATTGTTCTTGGACCTCCTTTGAAAATTAGGTCCCTTTTGAGTCCAAGAACAACTCACGAGGGCTTCACAAAGAAGATCCCAATATCCCTTCCAACATACATTGAGTCAAAACATCCAGGCCAATAACCATTTTGAAAATATGAACTAGTTTGTCTCACATATAGTCTAGCAACATATCTTCTCCAAGCAGATGGAGAAGGTTTATCAGCAGAATTGTATTTGCTGGTTTTATGAGTTGCTTGTGGAACAAAAGATGGTATATCATTAATATTTTTCCACATTGGTCTATGTTTCTTTTGACTAGCACATACACCCATTCTTTGCTCATGAGAATTACAATCCTTAATCAAATGAAATTTACTTCCACAAACAAAACATTTCTTCTTTTTAGAAGATTTATTCAAAGTGAAAGATGTTTCATTACATGCAAAAGCATTCAAACCACAAACATTAACAGAATTGTTTTTAACATAATTAAAGACATTGTTTTGCAAAGAATTAAATGACAAGTCTTAGAGGAAACTGCCTTGGAATTTGATTCTCAAAGAAGAACTCTAACAGCTTGTAGGGAGTCTTGGGTGTAGGCTTGGGTGAGGTCTTGGGAAGGTCTCGACTTTTCACTTAAATCACAACTGTATATGTAGTAGACCCTTGGTCGAGGACTTGTCACCGCTGTAACAAGAGACAAAGTCGAGATTTAGAATCAAGGTCTAGCAAGTCTCTTGACTTTTGCCATAAAGATGGTGTGATCCATCAAAGTCTATTGTGATGGAAAGGTCAAGTGGGCATATGTTCTCCTCTAATAGGTCCAGGTACAACATGTAATTCTCCTTCTTTTACATAATTAGCTAATCCTGCTGGTGTAGATTTACGCAGATCATTCCTAGCTTCTCAGCCAACATACTTCTTAAAACCTAAACTTATCCCAGAGTTTACAGATTGACTACCATAGAGTAAGCTAGCTAAATTGTCACCTAACATTAACCATTCTTTATGTCTAGCTACTTCCTCATCTAGTTTTTTTTTCAGCACTTGGTTTTCTGAAATTACATCAGCTTTTTCTTTCTCAGTACTTTTTAAATCAATTCTAGTACATTCCAAATCACTTTCTAACACCCTTATCTTTTCATCATAAGCAAGTTGATTCTTTTGAAACCAATTTTTTTTGTCTTTCTAAAGTTTTTAAAGCCTTTTTGTAAGCCTCAACTTCGACATAACATTCATTATATTTAGGTTTCAATTCATCATAAGCTTCCTTAAGTTCATTATATCTTTCACTACAACCAAAAACACAATTATGTACCTGAGAGATGCCCATTAAGGCAACTTGATTATGCTTATCCTCTATAGTACAGCTTGCCAAAGAATCCACTCGCCGTAACCGTAAGCTTCATCATTATCGTGCTCATGCACCTTCCAGCTGACATGGTCATCCGTAGTGACCAAAGCTTGGAAGTTCCAGCTTCCATTTGATTCTCACGATAGGTAGAATACCTAACCTCATCACCACCCTTCCTATCCTTGCATTCTCTTGAGAAGTGACCCATCCGACCACAAGTATAGCACTTGACTTTCCTTCATCAAATCTTGTTGGATCTCTTCCCTGAAACCAAACTTTCTCCCACCTTACTCTCAAACTTCTTGATGTTCATTGAGAGCATGGCCGCCGCCACTCAAGTTCATCTCGTCCATATCAAGTGGATCCACTGCTCAAAATCCTCAAAAGCTAGTTGTCACGATTTTCATAATCAAGAACAAAGAGTGAAGTACATCTTCCAATACACCACCGGATTTAGGTTGAGAGTTTGATGTAGTGGTGATGTGGGATGATGATGCCGAGGAAATTGGGCTTGGAGCATAAGTCGCCTTATTTGAGGAGGTGCTAACAAAAGTCGAGTGAGTGGGAGTGGATGAACGAAAGGACTTCGACATCGTGCTCAAGAGTTTTAAGTCTGCTTTTAGAGATCATCAAAGTGACCATATCCAGCCCACCTTTAGCTTTGAGTACAATGCTTACTTGCAATCAAGATGGAGGTAAAGATCGTAAGAACTTTGAATTGTAATCCTCATTGTCTGGCCTGGCCTTCAGTTGATTCAATTGACTCAAAATCCTATGGAACCTGTCATATCCCTTGTGAATACCTTCTTCATCAGAGATTTGAAATTCTTGAAACTGCTGTTTCAGCATTGATTTTCTCATCCTTTTTGACTCATCGTTCCCACCAAACCTAGCCTTGATTGCCATCCAGATGTCCTTAGCATCCTCCATATAGTGAAAGTCACCCATGTGATCATATGGTATAGCCTCAAGGAGAATAGTTCTAACTTTATTCTCTCTAAACAAATAGTATCTCTTCAAAGAGCTTTTGGGACCAACGATGGTAATAACACCATCAAGATCTTTGACGACTTCTTCAAACTGTTACCTTTACTGGACAACTTCCCAAAGATTCCAATCAATATTGGTGATCCAATTTTGCATCTTCATAGCCCACAATTCATACTCCTCCTTCTTGAGGTATGGGAACTTTGCATTGCTGTTTGTGAGATTGAGTTGTTGCAAAGATGTGGTGTTTTGATTGTGAGTAACTTCTGATCAATCGTCTGACCCAGGCATTGTTATGGTTGTTTTGGTTGTGAGGGTGTAAAGAAAAGAATGTTCTTAGGATCACAGAGACTCTCCCGAGGCTCTGAAACCACTTGTTGAACCTTGGACCTTGATAGATCTTTGAGCGCTCGTGGATCGTTAGTAATGTTTATGTAATCACAAACACACTAATAGAAAGTCTCTATTACTTTTATTCTAAAGCGGAAATCAAACACAAGTAAGAACACAGATTACTAATAATACTTTGATCCTCTATGGATCTTTTAATAAAACTTAAAACTTGTTTTTCAAACTCGTACATCATACATACTAATGTGTTCCTTTTATAGACAAGGAACCCTAAACCGTTTAACAAGAAACGTATATTCATAAAACTAAAAGAGATATGCGTTATCACTTCCTAATAAAACTCATGCATATCCTAACTAACTATAAAATATGCGAATATCTATATCCGCTACATGGTTTTACTACTTCATGAATCACTTCTTCAAGCAGAATCCAAAGACTTCATGAGAATCCGTCAAGAAGATTATTTAGCAGAATTCTTATTCAGTAGAATTCCCAACAAATGGAGATGGCATTAACAAACGCAGTTGAGGGAAAGTGATCATCGCCTCTTACTAGCACCTTTTCGGGAACCTTCATCTTAGTATACTCCTTTACCAAGTTCGTCATCTCCGTCAATTTTTCCTGCATTTCCTCCCTTTGCCTGTAAACCTCCTATTCAAATTTTGCTAATCTTTCCGTATAGGCTGCCATGTACTCTCTCATTTTTTCCTTAAAACTCGGTGAGAGTGGTATTGGTGAAGTAGAATGGAAGCGCCATTCGGAATTGAGATTTTGCTCACGGCTTGGTGATTCAGAGAAAGGTGTTGGGTGGTTGGTGGAGTTAGCGGAATTAACCATTGCTCGAGGGGTTGGTTCAGGAGCTCTCCTTTGCCTCTCAATTAAATAATCGATCCTTCTCTCAAGAGCACTCATTTGCTCTTCCATGACGTTGGAAGACTCATGAGGAATCTGTTAGGAATTAGAAATTCCTGGTATTAAAGAGTCGGTCACCTCAAGTATATGTAATCGTTAGAAAGCTCGTAGTCGTAGTTATCTTAAGTTCAGTAGTATTTAGTTAAGTAACACCGTGGAGGACGGACGGGTCTTTACCCACTGTATTCCTGATCCACAGCCCGATGTGTGGCGATTTATGTAAGACTATAAATACTCTCTACCTCCCAAGGTAGAGAGTTGGAGCTCATAATAATATCTTTCACTTTCTCTCACTAAGTTCCCTAAACCTCTAACTTTCTCTCTCTAGAATTCCATCTATATGCTACTTTGTGTTATGGTTTGATGTGTATGTGAAAAGTTATATCTTACAATTGGTATCAAGAGCCATGGTTAGATCATATCTTGCACATCTTTGGATTTCTAGTGGTTTTTAGGTGGTTTTTGAGTTTGAAAAAGTTTAGTGGTTTTTGCATCATTTGGTTAATTTCTTGTGTTAAAGTTTGAATTTTGTTGGTACTTTTATGTTTAGAATCATCAAAAGTGTTTAGGTTTTCATTTGGTAAGCTTGAATCATCTTGGTTGGGTTGTTTTGGATTGAAAAGTGATATTTATATGGTTTTCAAGCTAGCGACTTAGCTCACGGAATATTTTCTTGGTAGCGACTTGCTTCACATTTTGTAGCGACTTACGTTGTTGGAACTAGCGAGTTAGATCTAGCGAGTTAAAGTACAAGTAGTGGACCTCCACCACGGGTAGCGACTTGTGGTAGCGACTTAGTCCATGAGCGAGTTGCTCTTTAGCGACTTGTGTCTCTAGCGACTTGTGTAGCTTAATTGTCGCCAAAATTTGGCTAGCGACTTGGTCCAGAGCGAGTTACTACTTAGCGACTTGCTTTTCCTCGCTAGCGACTTGGGACTCTAGCTTACTTAGGGGTGTAGCGAATTAAGGCTAGCGACTTAGTGCATTATTTTCTAGCGACTTAGTGTATTATCTTCTAGCGACTTGAGTGATTGTTTACGGTTTCTCTTGATTTAGTAAAATCCGTGAAAGAATCTATTTCCGGTTTAATCATAGAGTTATAAAATCCGTATAATGCATTAACATGTCTACCAACGTCCCTCTTGTCATCTCCACTTTGTTAGAGGATGTACAAGCAATGGTTCGGATACTGCCCACCCATGCTCGATGAACCCGACTACGACTCTTGGGCTCAACGAATCGATTGTATTGCCTTGAAAGGAAAATGGTGTCAACATTCTCAAATCCATTGATGAAGGACCATATCGAGTTGAGGCGACTAGAGACATACTAGATACTAATGAAGATGGTACTCTGCTTACTTTAATGGACGGACCTAAGATGTATGATGAGCTTGATGATAAGGAGCAAAAGAGATTCGATGCGGATATCGGGGCTTCAAACATTGTTCTTCAAGGTCTTCCTAAAGACATCTACAAGCTAATCAATCATAACACCGATGCAAAGGCGGTTTGGGATAATGTAAAGATGCTTCTCTCGGGTTGAAATTAACCATGGAAGGCAGAGAATCCCAACTCTATGACAATTTGAGCACTTCAAGATGAAACCAGGATGAGAATGTCTATGAGTACTATGTGAGATTTCATAAGTTAGTTAATGACATGAGGAACATCGAATGACTATGCCTAACATTCGCTTGAATTCAAAATTTGTGAACAACATGAATCCCGAATGGCACAAGTTTGTTACCATTGTGAAGCTTACTAAAGGATTGAAGAACACAAACTATGAGCAACTCTATGCCTTCCTCCTTGAATGAGAGACATGCTATGTTTGAAAAATTGATTCTCAATCGGTTCAAAACTAACCCGGAGAGACAAGCTCGCCTAATGATTCAACCGCCTTCTACTCAAACATCGGAATCACAACCAAAGCTTCACAAGTCATACCTGGGTAATGGTAATCACAAACTCATTCACGATCCTATGTACAAACAAGGCGATCTTTGATGCACACGTGGGAAGCTTCATTAATCAACTAGCTCTTTTGATTAGCCAAAACATGAATTCTCTCCACAAACCAACAACAACCTCGTAATGCCTCTAACCCACACAATCAAGCTATCAAGAAAGATGGAAGGATCGTGGTGCAACCGCTTCGGAAAGACAGATGATCGGGAAGGGTGGTGTTGGTAGAGGTTATGTGGGCAATCGTAATCGAGGAAGGAATGGTAACCAAGGTCAAGCTAAGCCGATCAAATGCTATAATTGTGGTGGTGAGGACACATTGCAAGGAACGCACATCTCCAAAGCGCCCATGAATCGCCGATTACTTCAGAGATAAGATGTTCTTGCACAAGCTCGGGACAATGGTCTTTGCGTTGGATGAAGAGGAATTCTTTGTTTGTCGAGGGCAATGCCAAGACCTATGATGCGATGTGGATGAGCGAATTTATTCGGGAGATAGGTCACAATCATCGAACGCCTTTCAAGTCGCCGATCGTGATGCATCTGAATCGATGTAGATGATGGACCTCATGCACACACAATCTTTATGGCTAGCATCTCTCAATGGTTTCTCCCAAGATCTCTTCTTCACCACAAGTGGCCCATCCAAGGACAAACTCATCTCGGAGGTATTAAAACTATACGATGATGCCGATGTGCAGCAGATGCATGACAAAGTACAATCAACTGAAACTATTGAATCAAATGTTGAAAATATGGGTAATATCAATATTGTCCCATACGATCAATACGTGAAACAAAGTGAAAGTGAAGTTGTACCAAGTGATGCATCTTCTGCGATCAACAATGACTATGTCTTTGATGAATACACCGCATGTGCTCTCGATGATTCCATAATTTCGAACTAAATGCTTATAAGGAACGTGTTGCTATTCGAACAACGTGCAAAATTTGAGTTGACCACTCGTGAGCGGTGAAATGGATGTCCAAGTGAGTACGAGAATTAGAAAAAGTAAGTTTAGAGAAGAAGTATTGAAACAAGAATTAAATTCCTTGCAAGAAAAACTTTCTAAAACATTAAACAAAAACAAGAACTTCAAGAAAATGTGAAAATGCTTAAGCAAGAATTTAATGCAAAGGAATCAAAACTCTTGAGAGATTTTTCTAATCTAAAACTTTGAAAAACAAACTTGAAAACAAGTTGTACATACAAGGAAACACCATTCGATTTTTCACATGGTCACCAAACATCGAGTCTTAAGCGATAAGCATAGCATTCCCCTTGTTGAGGAACCGAATCCGAGGTAATTAAAAGGCTAGAAATGCTCATAAGGTGCTTTATGATGGTGATGAAATCCTTAAGCCTAGGCGTAAACCTAGTTGCGTTGAGTGCACCGAGGAAGATAAGAAATCAAATGAAATCACTAGGAAAAGATGAATAAGAAACAAAATGATCCCAAATGCAAAGAGAAAACATAATTATCTCTCCTCATGATTACAAGAAGGAAAACGGATTTCATTGAACAAGTTTAAGCCTCGAGACTTTGTTGACTCCGAACAAGTCTTCGGAAAAGGATTTAGATAAGCGAAGCGGAAAATATTGTTGAAACAAACCCTCCCTTAGGAAAATGCCTAGAGCGACGGTGTATCCTCCTAATACACCAATGCATCTTGTACCTAGAACAATTGCCACTAAAAGCAAGACATTAATTAGCCAATCGTTATATTTCAACTATTTGTTGATTTTGAGAAAACTTGCAAGAAAATGATCACACCCACATGTATAGCTCAAGGAGAAAGGGTTTTGAACAAATGAAAGAATGTTATTTAATCGAGGTCATGCCCTTCTTTAAACTTCTAAAAGATCACTTTGAGAGTCTTAAAAAGGGATAGAACCGATATTAAGGGAATGGAAAAGGAATTTGATGCAATGGTTGTTGAAGTTAGTGACTATGAAAGCAAGACCCAAATATAATGAGATTGAGAGAAAGAACACGCATACATTAAATGAGAATCTTATTCTTTGAATGTGTTGCTCAAGATGTCTTTTCATCGCTCAAATTGCTCTATTAATACTTCCAAATTTCATGAACTATCTGTGGCCTGAAAGTCTCCCATGATCGTGTCATTGAGCTTGAAAAACTAATTCTAAACTAAATGAGAAAGTTGAACTGGATGATCACGACAATTTGGTTAAACATTTTTCTAAAGCGGAAGTTGAGTATTTTAATCTACAACTAAAATATCAACATCTCAAAGAAAATGTCAAAACTTCAAATATCAAGACATCTTGGATGCTCCGAGTTTGATGCGCTTTTTCAAATTAACAAGCGAGATGAACAGATTCAAGCTCGATGTAACACGATCGAAAGTTGAAAGCCCAAATCTCTCAATTAAAGGGTCAAACGAACAATATGACAGGCTCCCAAATGCCTCCTCCTTTAAATTCTCGTAATTCTCAAACGTTTCATCTTCAAAACCTAGTAAATGCTTTACAAAGGAAAACGAAAGTTTTCTAGAAGAAAATGAAAAGGTTAAACGTCATTTCAATGAGTTATTTGAATCAATTAAAGTCACTCGTAACAAAACAACGAATGATAGCTTCATTGCAAAGGAAATTGAGAATCAAGGTCGGGTAAAAGGAAAATGCCAATGATCAATGAGGAAAATGTTGTATCTAAGGTTCCCTCTTGTAATAAATATGCTTTATCTGTGACATATGTTCCACCTCATCTAAGGAACAACAAACTTGCCATTCAAACATACTTCTCATCCTTAAGGATTGGCTAGAATGTCTGCGTGAGATTGTTGAAGAGGATAAGCTAGAGAAACCTCATGATAATGCAATTGGACACGCATGCTTATATGCCAAACGATCTCAAGAAATCTTAGAATGCTTGATCACAATATGCCCAAAGACATTAGGTGAGAGAGTTAACCCTTTGATTCCATCCTCAATGCCTAAGGCCAAATATGATATGCACTCGATTCCCAATGTTTTGAATGTGAGGCGTAGTGTACCATTGAGTAGTTCAGATTCTAGATCTGTCAATGCTAGGAAAGTGAACTCAAATGTGCCTTCTAGGAGTACTAATCTCAAGTACCTCTAGTGTTAAGAAAGTGAACCTTAGTGCACTGTGTGTAGTTCGGATCCCAAAGACATCTAAGCAGTGGTGCAAAGAGTAGTAAAACAAACTAATGTTCCCATTCCTACAGAGTAATCGGTGACATTAAAGGGAGCAGTCAAAGTCTCAAGACAATACAAGGAATGATAGGACCTCGCAAGCTAAGAATGTGCAATCGGAAAAGAGAAGAACAATCTAGGAACTTTAAGTTTGAATCGAATAAAACGAATCGTGTTGATTCTAGTATTAGCCATAGGCGTCTTGTAATTAATTGAATTCGATACTATTTGCAAACCTTGTATCGATGACTCGCTTGAATTTCATTTCTAATCATGAATGTGATGTTAATGTTACGCCTAATGATGCTAATTGTCCAGCTAATATTGTTAATGCTAATATTCATGCTAAAAGGGCTAAAAGGCAAAAGCGAATGAAAGTTAGAAAACAATGAAACCCACAGAAGAACATTCGTGAGAATAGGCTTTTATTGGATACATGTTGGTCATAAGACTAATCGATAATGCCCACTAGAAAATGGATGCCTCTTGGTAGAACTATTCCCTTAAGAAGTGGTCACACCGTAAACAGAGCTATCTACAGACACTAGTATTGCATCTATTCACAATGATTCCATTACCTCACTTTCGATATGAATACTTCTATTTCGATGTGGGTGGTCCAACCATTGTAACTAACCAAATGGAACCCATTCTTGCATGGGGATCCCAATTATCCAGATTATCCATTCTTGTCTCATGTTCAACCGGTGTGACAATCCGTACTTTCAGGTCATTTCTCGACACCGTTCATGTCTCATTATTTCAACATTTTAGTAAACTTGGTTTACTTGTTTCAAATTCGCGTAACCTTGGAGGTTTAGCGGCGAATTCATGATCATGACATCACGTACATTTCATATGGACTATGATTAGTCTACATTTCATTGACATCATGTGCATCTCATTGATTCATGCACGACATTTCATTTCACCCTTCAACGCGTAATTTTTATATTTAATAATTTTTATCGCGTGAGTTTTTACTTTGATTATTTAACCCGTTACTTTCAAAAATGATCCCGAGGTATTTTTAAACTCACATTTAGTTCATAAAAACTATATTTTTAGTTTTCCTAGTGTTTCAAATTTATTTGGTATTGTAATCGTTAAAATTTAATTATTACGTCGTTTTCTTAAAAATTTTACGATAATTATTTTATCACCCGATTTTCGCAAGGAAAGTATTTTTACAATTTTTATCATCTCATTACAACCTATTTTGATTTACTAAAACTTACTTGTACATTTTCTACATTCTACTTACCTTTTCTCACAAAATTCTACAAATAATACACAAATTACACAACATATATACTACAAACATTTTAAAAAAAAAAAATAAATTGAGAGACAACCCTCCCCTAAAAACCGGCCAAGGGGAGGGTGTCTATTAATTGTGGTATGGATCATGTCTTGCTAATAATTCAAAGTATACAAAAGTCTTGCACTCAAAGATATTTTCACATATAACTCATTTCTCAAAGTGTTAAACACAAAATCCTCTCTTCCTTGGGACTCCATAACCGGCCACATACAAGACACCAAAGGGATCAAGAAATTTTTGCTAAATCAAGTGTTATTTCAACCTAGATCATATCCTTTTCATGGTTTTGAAATAAAAACCAAGGATATTTAAGATAATCCTTTGTTACCTACACCTCTTCACTTGCACTAGTAAGCATATTCTCATCATTTTTATGTTTCCTTATCATTTCATATGTTTCTTATCATTTTGGAGCTTATATGCATGTTATGTAGTTTATACCATTTATTTCATGATTTTTAAGTTATATATACAATATGGTCATCCTATAATTATTCCCAAGTTATTCTTTGGTCTTGATGGTGATTAGGAACCCATGACACCCTAAGAAGGTGTATGGTAGGATTAGATTAGCTTTGGAGTTGATTTGAAGGGATTAGAATAGGTTTTGTCCGAGAAAACTATTTTCGTAAACTATATTTTACGTTCTGTCCTTAATTCGGATTTCTGGAAAACCAACAGTTGATACGACCTTTTGGCATTCATATTTAGAAAATATACTTTAAAACGAATCCGTGGCCTTTTGAACGGATAAAAACGGAGTTATAACGAAGCCGTGGTGAATTTTTAAAGTTTGACGACGAAACGTAACTTTTTCGAAAAATTCAGCATACAGTTTTACATATTTCGGTCAAAAGCGAGCCTTAAGCTTCACAAATTATTTCGACTTCTCAAAATATATTAGTTTACTTGATACGAAGCTAAGGACATATTTTACGTGAAAGCGGTTTAAAGCGACAAATATATGCACGTTTTATAAAGTTGCCGTAAATATTATTTTCGAAAAATGTTATTATTTTTACGTTACAAGTATTTTATTAGCCGTAAGGGCTATGTTTGCGGCGATTTTAACCATGATGTGAAACTTTTTATAACGAAATGTCTTCTAGTAAAATCAAGTTCATCGGCCATATTTTTCAAAACAAAAAGCCGTTTGTCAAGCGGAGTCATAGTAAATTATTTACGGATGTTCAAACATTGGCCGAAACTCATTTTCTGCACACAATTAACAAAAATCACCAACTTTAGCCTTTGATATCTTTATGATCGAGACCTTTTGGACGAAAACTCCTGAACTGAAACTTTTAGATATCGATACAAACTTTCCAAAACCGTCGAGTTCGTTCTCTAACGATCGACGTACACCATTTTACGACTACTTTTCCGGAGCCGTTTTTGTTGATTTCATGGTTTTTCCTACGACATTGTTTTGCGACGAAAAATGGTAATTTCACCAAAGATCATTATAAAACCATTGTAGGATGACATTTTGACGTAAAAACATGTAAAGTCATTTTTTGAAGGGTCAAGACGTCAAAAGAGTATTTTTCGTCAACGAGTAATATTTTCAAAACCCGTAAATGGTATAAATAACATACGTAGTGCATGCATAACATTACATTGCAACTCATGACATATCATATCATTGATAATAGGTCCCGGTTGACGCATCATTATAAACCTCGGTGTACTCACTATTGCCGTTATTTCCAGTTTATCCAAGTGAGTTTTCATAGCCCCGTTTTTACATGCTTTCGATTATTTTCAAACCCACGGGGGAGAATACATTGCACTACATTTTTTTTGTACGATACCAAGTATGCTAAATTCATTACATTGCTTAAGTTACCACATATGCCAATTTGAAAGTCCCCATTACTTGAACATGAACCGTTAATCTTTGAAGCGAGGATGAGTGGATAGATCTATCGAGGTGGCGCCTCCATCCGGGTTGGTGAATCCCAACCGAGCAAACGGATGCATTTCATTTGATGGTATTACGGAGTTGTCGGCAAACACTCTGCGAGGGCATACATTATTGAGCAGTCTAGTTTCGGGGTCATGGGCTTAGAGCAATTGTAACATTAATTTTACGTGATGGATTGTCATGCATATTCTATACTTGTGTAGTCGTATAAAACATTTACATAAACCTATGATTTCTCACCAACATTATTGTTGACGTTTTTAGCAATGTATTTTCGAATGGCGAGGCATTCGCATCATGACATGGTTTAGGGACCTATATTTTGAGTCATGGCGTCGACTTACATTATGTATATTATGGCTCTTCATTTCAAAACATCGTTTGGATTTGTAACATATTTGTATTTTCGCAAGCTTGTTAAATCTTTTGGGACCGATGTTGTACTCGATTGTTTTATGAAATATCCAACGATGTGTTTTTAAAGCGACACTTTAGGTCGTTCAATATAACCGTGATGTGGTGCTATGACGATCAATCCCGTGAATTCCATTCATTTGCAAAAGCAGTAAATTGGGGTGTGATTGGTACGAGCTACGATTATAGAGAACTAGGTTGCATCATTGACCCTAGACTATAACTACATTATCATAGCATCTCATTATTTCATCATAAGTGCGTGTTCACTTTGCATGCGATTTATACGTACATTTTTCGAGTTATTCACTTTCATTTCACAGCGGTTGTCACATAGATGCCTTCAAATACCCATCCCATTCTCTTTTCCTCATACGCTAACGTGGAGAATTCCTTGTCATTCCCTATCACGATTTTCACATCAATTGACTCCTCACCGATAACGTTGAATACCGAGATAAACCCTTTTGGGAGGACGGAGTTACACCTACACCATCGCGATCACTATTGATTCACTGTAGGATTAGGACAATTTTTATCACTCAGTTGGGACAGATCATACCATTGGGTAGAATTTATAGGCTTGTCCTAATGAACCTATTTTCTTAACTCACCACAAGGATTCCATTATCATCATTATCATTTCGAGCACCATCCGTACCATCACATCTCATACCCGATACTCATACACCTGACTTGCGGCTTGGGAAGCGTGCATGATTTGACACACCATTACCATTTACCACTAAGACTATAGACACTACACCATCTCATAGGTTTGAGACTGTGAGAATTTTAGGGCTATTGTTGCTAGACCGCCTACTACTCCTACACTTGAGACATGATTAAACTACCAGCGAGAGCAGGATAATAAGCACCTTTCTAGCTAATGTGATCTTTATCATTTATTATCTCTCGATGATCACCACCTTGTTTATTTCATTTCTTACTCCAATTGCCCAATTTTCCATCAATTCACGACGATGCATCACTATCTTACTAGGGGTTAGGCCAACTTTATTCTCGACCACTTAGTAGACTATTCTTGCTCGATAAGATTCTCCTATGTATCCTACAAACCATCCAACAAATTTTATTCCAAATTACCTGCTACTATTTCACGAAATTTATTTCACTTGATTTATATTTGAACTATTTTATCACCATCTTAGAAACGTTGTTTCATAAAGTTTTAACGCAAGTTGTTTTATTACCAATTTATCAAATGGTTTCAGTCATTTTATCAACTACGTAATATCCTCATGCGAAACGATTTTCATGTTACTCGAGAAATCATCAAGCTATTATCTTACAAAACAAAGCGTGGAATACCAACAATTTGTCCTACATTCCTCTTATGAGAAAACAAACTTCATCGTTATCTAACACAAACTGCTTTCAACTATTTTACCGACCATTTCATCTTACTCTGTACCATTAAACCAAAAATTTACGACTTTAATAATACTTTATAAACAATGACCTTCGATACTTTGCAAACTATTTCCTCATAGTATGATAAACCGATTAATTTGCTATTATTTTATAAAACAACAAACAATTGCAATAGCAAGTTACAAACCATATTACAAATTTTTCCTGCAAGTAATATTACGATTTTATAAACTATTTTACCCTTTTGGTGAGCTATATTAGCCATTTCGATTTAAAATCATAAAACTTGGTACGCTTACCTCACGGACTATTCGCCTTTACTTTCTTGACTATTATATAACCAATCCTCTTAATCGAGACTACGAACATTTCATTAAACATGGCCTCAACAATATGTGAACTTCCCTACAATGAGTGTCCCTTAAAGGAAAATTTGGTTAAATTAAGGCTATCGATATAAACTTCCCTAAGGCATTGTGTTCTCTAGAAATTCCAAGTAACCTCATTTCCATATCAAGAGATGCCACGAGGTTTGAACATGTCGGACAATCAATGACTCCCTATCTACAAGTGAAACTAGAACAAACATCCTTCGACATAGTTGAGATGATACCTATCTTCTTGCTAGCATGATAACAATATTAGGGATGAACTACATTTGTAGCACTTACAACACCTTATAACCCATCTTTTCAGAACCCGTAGATCATTTTGATATATACCCACAAACTTACCACCTTCTATCACTTCTCTTTAGAGCGCCTATTCTTAACATAGGATTTGACTACGTCTCATTTTCCTTTCATTTTGAAGAGTTATGACGTCGAAGAAAGCTGCACTAGAAATGACACAAGCCGATATCCAAAAGTATATAAAGGATTGTATAGCTAGGGAACTAGAGAAAGAGCGACAACGATAGTTCTTCTTCTTCTTCTTCTTGCCATTGTCGAGACCACTATTCTTCGAAACTATTAGACATGCTACTACTACGGGAGTTGCGGGAGATTCGAGAGTTCAAAGTGGTACATACATGGACTTTAAGAGCGGTGACCCCAAGTTCGAGAGGCACGAAGGAGCCATTACTATGATCCGTTGGTTGGAAAGGATCGAGTTGTTATTTCTTATATCGATTGCCCGGATGACCGCAAGGTGAAATTTGCTACTAGTATACTCTTGGATGAGGCAATGTTATGGTGGAATCATTATGCACGACCTATTGGCATGGAAAATGCTTATAAACTCTCATGGGATCAATTCAAGAGGTTGATGACTAAGTATTGCCCGCCAGGAGATGAAGAAATTGAAAATGGAATTTATTGGGCTAGTGACCGTTGGTTATGACATTGAGACCTACATCGAAGGTTTCGAGAGTTGGTGCTTTATGTCCATATATGGTTATGGACAATGAGAAACTACTAGGACGTTTCATTGGAGGACTTCCAAAATGCATTCAAGGAGAAGTAGCCTCTTTCGATTCGCAAACAATTGAAGGGACCATCAAGGTAACTCAATTACTCATGGCTCAAGTTATGAAAAGGAAAACATTATCAACAATAACCACCACAAAGAATGACAACGATCAAACCAACCACAACAAAAGGAAATGGGAAAATGACCGGGAGGTTATTACAACAACAACCAAAGTCGTAACACTAACCATCACCAACAACGAATAGGAGACAAGAAGCCGCGGGGTTTACGTTCTTTGCACCAACAAAGGAAAGAACTTATCTTGGAAGCTTGCCACGATGCCATCAATGTAAGCTACATCATAATGGTCCATGTGGTATATGCTTTATCTGTCAAACAGTGGGACACCTTGCTAAGGATTGCAAAGGAAAAGGGTATCTTGGAACACACCCACTATGTACTAGATGTAAGTTTCATCACTCGGTCTTTGCCACCTTAAGTGCCGTCGGTGCCAAAATTAGGACACCTCGCCGAGGATTGTAGAGGAAAACTATAATGACATGTTTCGGATGTGGGGAGCAAGGACACTATCGAGACCAATGTCCCCAAAACCAAGGTCAACAAGTTGAATGTGCTCATGGGAATGCATACATGTTAGGAGGAGGAGAAGCTCGTCAAGGTATCAATGGCGGAAGGCGAAGAAGCTCGGAAATTAATGATCTTGTTTTTCTCTCTATGTATCATGTTGTACTAAGTTTATGTTTTCATCGTATCCGAATCTTTATAACCTAAGATGTACTACTTATGATAAGCCACTCGTTGTAAAATATTCTCATCTATCGTACTTTATTTTCTTTCCGATTTGTTATCATTTTCGAGGATTTTATTTCTTTTACTTTAACTATCATTTTAACGGCACTTCTCCATGTCTTCTCTCCTCGATGTTCATCACAATTTTAACATCGGTTTACTCAACACCAAACAACATATGAGTCGATTAGTCCAAGCATTGCATAGTTACTCCTAAATTATACATAGCACGATCACCTATGTCTAATTCGGGAAGAATCATGCGATGAAGGGAGTAGTAGACTTATATGTGTAAGCAATTCCGTGTCGAGCCAAATTTTCAAAGTCTTCCTTCAAACCAATTTAGCCTAATCTCATGACGGTTCTTGTTTGATGAGTTGTGAGATTAAGTGAAAATTGGTTGGTAAAAAGTCTTTGAGGGTTTTGCTCGGGAATGGGAAAGTTTACCACATCAAACCCTAAACCCGATAGACTAACAACGATTGAATTCGAGGATGAATTCCTTTTTGGATGGGCGAATGTGACAACCCGTACTTTCAGGTCATTTCTCGACACCGTTCATGTCTCATTATTTCAACATTTTAGTAAACTTGGTTTACTTGGTTCAAATTCGCGTAACCTTGGAGGTTTAGCGGCGAATTCATGATCATGACATCACGTACATTTCATATGGACTATGATTAGTCTACATTTCATTGACATCATGTGCATCTCATTGATTCATGCACGACATTTCATTTCACCCTTCAACGCGTAATTTTATATTTAATAATTTTTATCGCGTGAGTTTTTATTTTGATTATTTAACCCGTTACTTTCAAAAATGATCCCGAAGTATTTTTAAACTTATATTTAGTTCATAAAAACTATATTTTAGTTTTCCTAGTGTTTCAAATTTATTTGGTATTTTAATCGTTAAAATTTAATTATTACGTCGTTTTCTTAAAATTTTACGATAATTATTTTATCACCCGATTTTCACAAGGAAAGTATTTTTACAATTTTATCATCTCATTACAACCTATTTTGATTTACTAAAACTTACTTGTACATTTTCTACATTCTACTTACCTTTTACTCACAAAATTCTACAAATAATACACAAATTACACAACATATATACTAGTAAACATTTTAAAAAAAAAAAAATAATATTGAGAGACAACCCTCCCCAAAACCGGCCAAGGGAGGTGTCTCTTAATGTGGTATGGTTCATGTCTTGCTAATAATTCAAAGTATACAAAGTCTTGCACTCAAAGATATTTTCACATATAACTCATTTCTCAAAGTGTTAAACACAAAATCCTCTCTTCCTTGGGACTCCATAACCGCCACATACAAGACAACCAAGGGATCAAGAAATTTTGCAAAATCAAGTGTTATTTCAACCTAGATCATATCCTTTTCATGGTTTTGAAATAAAAACCAAGGATATTTAAGATAATCCTTTGTTACCTACACCTCTTCACTTGCACTAGTAAGCATATTCTCATCATTTTATGTTTCCTTATCATTTCATATGTTCCTTATCATTTTGGAGCTTATATGCATGTTATGTGATTTATACCATTTATTTCATGATTTTTAAGTTATATATACAATATGGTCATCCTATAATTATTCCCAAGTTATTCTTTGGTCTTGATGGTGATTAGGAACCCATGACACCCTAAGAAGGTGTATGGTAGGATTAGATTAGCTTTGGAGTTGATTTGAAGGGATTAGAATAGGTTTTGTCCGAGAAAAACTATTTTCGTAAACTATATTTTACGTTCTGTCCTTAATTCGGATTTCTGGAAAAACCAACAGTTGATACGACCTTTTGGCATTCATATTTAGAAAATATACTTTAAAACGAATCCGTGGCCTTTTGAACGGATAAAAACGGAGTTATAACGAAGCCGTGGTGAATTTTTAAAGTTTGACGACGAAACGTAACTTTTTCAGAAAATTCAGCATACAGTTTTTACATATTTCGGGTCAAAAACGAGCCTTAAGCTTCACAAATTATTTCGACTTCTCAAAAATATATTAGTTTACTTGATACGAAGCTAAGGACATATTTTACGTGAAAACGGATTTAAAGCGACAAATATATGCACGTTTTTATAAAGTTGCCGTAAATATTATTTTCGAAAATGTTATTATTTTTACGTTACAAGTATTTTATTAGCCGTAAGGGCTATGTTTGCGGCAGTTTTTAACCATGATGTGAAACTTTTTATAACGAAATGTCTTCTAGTAAAATCAAGTTCACCGGCCATATTTTTCAAAACAAAAAGCCGTTTGTCAAGCGGAGTTATAGTAAATTATTTACGGATGTTCAAACATTGGCCGAAACTCATTTTCTGCACACAATTAACAAAAATCACCAACTTTAGCCTTTGATATCTTTATGATCGAGACCTTTTGGACGAAAACTCCTGAACTGAAACTTTTAGATATCGATACAAACTTTCCAAAACCGTCGAGTTCGTTCTCTAACGATCGGCGTACACCATTCGACTACTTTTCGGAGCCGTTTTGTTGATTTCATGGTTTTTCCGACGACATTGTTTTGCGACGAAAATGGTAATTTCACCAAAGATCATTATAAAACCATTGTAGGATGACATTTTGACGTAAAACATGTAAAGTCATTTTGAAGGGTCAAGACGTCAAAAGAGTATTTTTCGTCAACGAGTAATATTTTCAAAACCCGTAAATGGTATAAATAACATACGTAGTGCATGCATAACATTACATTGCAACTCATGACATATCATATCATTCATAATAGGTCCCGGTTGACGCATCATTATAAACCTCAGTGTACTCACTATTGCCGTTATTTCCAGTTTATCCAAGTGAGTTTTCATAGCCCCGTTTTTACATGCTTTCGATTATTTTCAAACCCACGGGGGGGAGAATACATTGCACTACATTTTTTTGTACGATACCAAGTATGCTAAATTCATTACATTGCTTAAGTTACCACATATGCCAATTTGAAAGTCCCCATTACTTGAACATGAACCGTTAATCTTTGAAGCGAGGATGAGTGGATAGATCTATCGAGGGTGACGCCTCCATCCGGGTTGGTGAATCCCAACCGAGCAAACGGATGCATTTCATTTGATGGTATTACGGAGTTGTCGGCAAACACTCTGCGAGGGCATACATTATTGAACAGTCTAGTTTCGGGTCATGGGCTTAGAGCAATTGTAACATTAATTTTACGTGATGGATTGTCATGCATATTCTATACTTGTGTAGTCGTATAAAACATTTACATAAACCTATGATTTCTCACCAACATTATTGTTGACGTTTTAGCAATGTATTTTCGTGTGGCGAGGCATTCGCATCATGACATGGTTTAGGGACCTATATTTTGAGTCATGGCGTCGACTTACATTATGTATATTATGGCTCTTCATTTCAAAACATCGTTTGGATTTGTAACATATTTGTATTTTGGCAAGCTTGTTAAATCTTTTGGGACCGATGTTGTACTACGATTGTTTTATGAAATATCCAACGATGTGTTTTAAAGCGACACTTTAGGTCGTTCAATATAACTGTGATGTGGTGCTATGACATCAATCCCGAGAATTCCATTCATTTGCAAAACAGTAAATTGGGGTGTGACAACACACCGCAGTTAGACTAAAATAAACTGCCGTAATTATCGAACGTACAATGGAACCGAGTTTGTCAACAAACAACTTAGTGAATTCTATGAAAGCGTTGGAATCGACCATCAAAGAAGTGTTCCACGAACCCCTCAACGTAATGGTGTAGTTGAAAGACTAAATCGCACTCTTGTTGAAGCTCGCTAGAACAATGCCGATCTACTCAAAGGTTCCAATGTTTCTCCGGTTTGAAGCAATTGCCACCGCATGCTACACACAAAATCGCTTCCCGATTCACACTATTCATGGAAAAACTCCATGAACTTGTCCACAACGTAAAACCTAACCTATCTTTCCTTCGTGTTTTGGTGCATTGTGCTATCCAACTAATGAGGGTCAAGACTTAGGCAAACTTAGGCCAAAGTCGACATTGGAGTATTTGTAGGATATGCATCAAACAAAAGGGATACCGAATCTACAACAAAAGAACCCGAAATATCATGGAAACAATTCACGTTACGCTTGATGAGTCGACCGTCAAATGGCTCCTGGACACTCCACTCGGGACCCGCACTTCAAAACAAATCCCATTGGTTCATCCCTTGTTCCAAACTCCTCTCAAGAAACTCCATATGTACCTCCATCCAAGATGATGTAAAGAAATTGTTTGATCCTATGTTTGATGAAATGTATGATTCAATTACTAATGAGGTGTCGATCCCCACAACAGAGGTTGCTCATATTCCG
Organism: Chrysanthemum lavandulifolium; assembly: GCA_022545495.1. Classification (NCBI taxonomy): domain Eukaryota; kingdom Viridiplantae; phylum Streptophyta; class Magnoliopsida; order Asterales; family Asteraceae; genus Chrysanthemum; species Chrysanthemum lavandulifolium. Next base: position 194,410,580 of record CM040240.1, read on the forward strand.
TTGAATGAAGTCAATCCTTCGGCCTCAATATCTTTAAGCCAAGAAGCACCTGCGATCCTTCGCCTCATCAACAAATCATCATTCTTCAAATGTACATCATGGAAATGTTTCTGCATCAATGATGAAGTTAATCCTTTGCTACTCCTCGAAGATGCTCCATTTGAAAACATATTTGCTACTCCCGAATCATCATTAGAACCATCTTCTTCGTGAGACATCGACTCGACTACCTCGGTTCCTCAACAAATGCCACATAAACACCTCGTAAAATGGACTCACGATCATCCATTAGACAACATCATTGGTAATCCTCTCGCTCAGTATCAACCCGAAACAACTTGCAACCGATGCCTTATGGTGTTTCTTCAACTCAGATTATCTAAGATCGAACAAAAGATGTTAAAACCGCCATGAATGAAGATACCGGTTCAATGCTATGCAAGATGAAATTCATGAGTTTGATCGTCTTGATGTACGGAGTTAGTACCGCCCAGATCGTACTATGATTATAGCTCTAAAATGGATCTTCAAAGTAAAACTTGATGAGCATGGTGATGTGTTGAAGAACAAGGCTCGATTAGTTGCTAAAGGTTATCGTCAAGAGGAGGGTATAGACTTTGAAGAATCTTTTGCTCTAGTTGCTCGAATCGAGGCAATCGTAATCTTTCGCTAATCTCGCTAGTAAGAACATGGTAGTTTATCGATGGATGTAAAGACGGCATTTCTAAACGGAGATCTTAAAGAAGTCGTCACGCCGCCCAACCGAAGGATTTGTGAATCAAGAGCATCCTACTCACGCTTATCGCTTGAAGAAGGCTCTTTAAGGTTTAAAGCAAGCTCCAAGGGCATGGTATGATACATCGTCAAAGTTTCTTCTATCAACCGATTCATCAAAGGAGCGTTGATCCTACATTGTTCACCAGAAGTCGCAAACATTTGATTCATGTTCAAATTTATGTTGATGATATTATTTTGCCTCGACCGACCCAATGGAATGTGATCGTTTTCAAATGAAATGAGTTCAAAGTTTCAAATGTCAATGATGGGACAAATGTCATTTTTCTTGGGATTACAAATTTCACAAAGTCCCGAGGCATTTTCATAAATCAATCTAGATATGCAATAGATTTTAAAGAAATTTGGATTTGATTCAAGTGACCTCGTTGACACCCCATGATTGACCGAACCAAACTAGATGAGGACCTCTCGGGGATCATGATTGACCAAACGAAATATCGGAGTATGATTGATCCCCGATGTATCTCAATCGCTAGTGACTGACATCTTGTTCATTGTTTGCATGTGTGCTAGATACCGTGCTAAGCCTACTAAAAAGCACCTTGAAGCGCTTAAACGGGTCTTTCGGTATTCCAAGGAACCATCAATATGGGTCTTTGCACCAAGGACACCGTATGTCACTAACGGCCTATGCGAATGCCGATCATGCGAGTTGTCAAGATACACGTCAAGTACATCGAGGTGCTCGCTTTTGGGTGATAAGCTTGTGAGTCGGTCTTCAAAGAAGCAAATGAGTACTTCTATTTCCTCTGCTAGGTTGAATACATAGCCATGTCATCTTGTTGTGCTCAAATCTTATGGATGAGATCTCAATTATCCGACTATGGCTTTGAATTCAACAAAATCCCTCTGTCTTTGTGATAATAAAGTGCTATTGCTCTCTCATGCAACAACGCTCAACACTCAAGAGCAAAGCATATCGACATTCGACATCATTTCATCGTGAACAAGTGGAAAAGGTGTGGTGGAACTATATTTTGTGAGGTCCGAATATCGCCAGCGAGACATCTTCACCAAAGCTCTTCCAAGAGAACGCTGAGTTTATTCTTCCACGACTTGGTTTGAAAAGCCTTCAACCGAATCTCTCAAACGTCTTCGTGAGGAAGACGAGGAGTAAAGGTCTATCTTCATCTATCTCTTGTAAATATTTATTCGAAAAACAAAATACAAAATTATAAAACCCTAAAATCAAATAGAAAATCATAAAACTTTCAAAATCCATAAAAATCAAAAATTCAAAAATCTTCAAAAATATTGTCATTTTGCCATGTTTTTCTCGGCTCGATAATATCTACGGTTTTTGTCTGTCATTCAAAGAATGACACGGACTTTAGATGTTTGTTCGAATGTTAAAAAAAAAAAAAAAAAAAATCAAAAAAATATTTTTGGGAGAAAGAGAAATGGTTTATTGTCATCTTCAGCAATAACCCGCTTTTAAAAAGAAAGAACGAGCCATGTTTTAACATGCTTTCACATTCCATGCTCGATTCTATAAACATTTATCTGCGAAAACCAAATGCTTTGAAAAATAACTCGGTCTCTATCTTTGATAATCATCTGGACTTATTTGTCAAATCTCTAACTCTCAATCAACAACCTATGTCATTGATTGAGGGGAGAATGATTTCAATTAAATTAAAAAGTTATTTGGCATTAAATTGTTTTCAAAAGATATACATGCATGTTTTATCAATGGAGTGTAAAGTCTTAAAATCCGATCCTTATCGCTCAAACGCTTTCACAATCAAGTCACAATTCTCCTTAAAAGCTTTCAAAATCAATTTAAATCTACGAGATCACAAATCCCAAATGTTTTGATAATTGTGATCGGGGAGAATGTGATTTAAATTGGATTTAAACTGATAATTCGGTAAATGGTTTCACAAGAATGTATATCTTGTCCTTCCCACATGTGACAAACGATTTCAAATTTTCCATGCACATGTCGAGGGGAGCATCTATCTTAAACCTTTGATTTGAAACGTGATCATTCATCCCATGTGTGTTCCTCTAGTATGTGCAAAACTCTTCAAACCCCGAGGCACATATTGAGGGGAGCAAATTTATGGAAACCTCATCCTTCCCGAAATACTCTATCTACTTGACTTGATGTGGGAAGTGATGTTGATATCTTTAGAAAATGGTAATCAAAGTTAATTCTTTCTCTTGCCTTCGTGTGCAAAACATTTTCAAATACTTGATGCACATGTTGAGGGGAGTTCTCGTTCTAAAATATCAAAAACAATTCGTGTACAAAATGTTTTGATAATATATCACAAGTACCGAATTGACTTTCAAATGGTTTTCAATTGGTTCAAATGGTCGATGAACAATACCAAATAGACCGACCAACTCTACTTTATGTACGGTGATATAAGGATGATAAGGTTAGGTATGTGTTCCCATGATCCGCTGTAATCGGAGGGATCTACCCAGGACAATCCACTAGTTAGTGTAGAAGTCCTTAGGTATGATGATAAAAGGAGAAAAATGAGATACGGGAAGAGTGCGGACTAAGACCGAGCTAGTAATCGGAATAAACCCAACAAGGTTCTAGCTATGAAGTCTCGTAAGCATCAAGGGGTTGAAGAATTAAAAGAATTGAATGAGAAAGGGTGAAAACAAATAGCCTCCATTTATTCAACCTTAGGGCGTAAACCGGGTTCAATTCATATGCTATCGATGGTAACATCGGTATTGAAGACAAGACGTCATGGACCCAAAGGACGCACCGCACTTCAACTTTCCAAACTACTCAAGTTCCTCTTAAAAGGACTTGTTTCATTCTCACGGGAACCGACATTATCTATCGACTTTCTTGAGATGGTTGATATTGAAGAAGGAGACCCTCTCCTAGTCTCCCAAGACAGATCTAAATATGCACAAATCGAGTCTAGAGCCACGAGATCATCAATAAATCTCATTAGGACACTTTCAATGAAGACTCTCTGTTTCACACAATGTGGAAAGAGAGATTATATCTTGAGTCCCACGATTATCCTTGTGGTATTGCTGTAACATCCGAGTGATGTGTATACATATTCACAATGAAGATGGAAAGCCTTCGAGCCAACATCAAACAAGCTCTCGTAGGTGGCGTGAGATCTATTATATAGATCAACCATGTGACAACCGAATGTAAACAATGGGGCGATTCAATCTTTGAATCAAACCCGGTTCAGTTATGGATCGACGGATACCTTTGAAAACCGGTCTTTGTGCTTAAAAACTCTTTTCTTTAGCACATCGACCGTACTCATTTTTCAAACCAAAAGGTATTTTATGATTGATAATTGATTTTCAATAAAACCTTCGTTGTATTGCAAAAACAATTTCTATTGAGCAATTCACGATTGTTTTTCAAATCTCTTTTCATCAATCGGTGAACTTAAAATTACCGGTTCACTCAATTCGTGTTGTCTTCTTTGAGACGTTCGGTTTGAGAACAATTAGAACAACGCGAAACCCTATCAAGGAGATTCTTAGGAATCCTACCGATCACAGCAAGATTTATATCGATCAACGGGAACCGTGGGCGTGTACTCAATTCAACGAAGTGATCAAAGACACTTTCGCGATTTATCATAATCGTCATGTGTACGCCCGACGCTTGCGGTGATCGTAATGAATCGGTCAATCCATAGCCGCATGCTCACTTAACACATTCATCTCAAAAGAAATCATGACTAGTGCATCAATGACTCGATATTTTCACTCCATGCTTCGCTACGCCCGCCAATATCATGATTCAACAAAAGCTTCCGCTACTCGATGAGAAGATTTCATGATCCGTAATGCGAGCATGTCGGTCCTAATGTCACAACATCACATAATACCAACACCACAAAGGATGTCACAGAGATTCTTGATAGCTGATGATCTCAAATGATGGCTCAAAATTATTATCACGTGGATCAGTAAAAGACCTCCACTTGAAGTAACCAAACATGCAATGTGAAGAATCAATGACTACGAGCTTAGAAGCAAAGGACTACCTCAAGAATGCAAGAACAATCTCTAATGTAATATCTAGTTGTATTCAATGTAATTTTGGTACATGATTGAGGTGACCTCCCTTAGGGGGAGATTGTTAGGAATTAGAAATTCCCGGTATTAAAGAGTCGGTCACCTCAAGTATATGTAATCGTTAGAAAGCTCGTAGTCGTAGTTATCTTAAGTTCGGTAGTATTTAGTTAAGCAACACCGTGGAGGACGGAGGGTCTTTACCCACTGTATGCCTCGATCCACGACCCGATGTGTGGCAATTTATGTAAGACTATAAATACTCTACCTCCCAAGGTAGAGAGTTGGAGCTCAAAATAATATCTTTCACTTTCTCTCACTAAGTTCCCTAAACCTCTAACTTTCTCTAGAATTCCATCTATATGCTACTTTGTGTTATGGTTTGATGTGTATGTGAAAAGTTATATCTTACAGAATCGATATGGCATTAACCACTTTAACAGGGGTTTCATGGGATTCACTCCAATTTCCGTTGCTTTGATCGGCAAGCTCTTCTATAATATCCCATGATTCTTCTGTGTTGGAGTTGCTAAGCCTTCCACCGGCGGCTCGATCAATGGATCGCCTTGTGATGAAATTGGTATGGTCATAGAAGATTTGGACTTGAAGCCAAAGATCAATGCCATGATAAGGGACTCTATGGAGTAAGTCCTGAATCGAGTCCATGCTTCAGAGAGATTCACCTTGACGTTGTTGGAACATCAAGATTTCATTCCTAAGCTTAGTAGTTCTCCCGGTGGGAAAATTGGGCAAGGAAACGAGAGGTGAGATCATCCCAACTTGAGATGGAGCCGGGAAGTCGCCAAGCCAATTACTAGCTTGGTCCCGTAGAGAATTGGAAGAGACGCAAGCGTGGTCTCCCGAGTAGTAGCATCGAGGTTGATGGAATCGATGATTTTAAGGAAACCTTAAGATGCCGATTAGGATCTTTGGAATGAAGTCCATGGAATGCACATCCGCTTTGCACCAACCGG